>OZ025244.1:49332468-49352468 GCA_964019155.1 Osedax fenrisi | reverse complement strand
ATAATACAATTTAAGTGTCTAAATAATAATTTTTTTAGAATTAGTTTATTGGTAGTATTAATATTATAACGCACGCGATTTTTATATAAATCAGAATTGTTCATACGTTGCACGCTGATTGGTTATAGGGTGTCCGTAAGACATTTAGAGTGTCCGTATTAGGTAACTTATATGCCATCTAGATATATGCTTATAACTTAATGAATATTTGATAAAAAATATAGAAATTAAAAATACAATTTTTAGAATGCTTTATTTTTTAATAATATAGTATTATATTTTATATCGATATATTTATATATTCTTGAGAAGGTTTTAAGTTGACATTTTTTTTCATAAATTTAAAAACATAATAAAAAAATCAGTGTATTTGATATATTAGAAATATTTTGAATAATTAAAAAATAAAAAATACTTTTTTAGACTATTTTTATAATTATGAATATTTTATTCATTAACATTTTTTTTGTAGGATTTATGGTTTCTGAGATACCGATAGTGTCCGTATTCGGGCACTGTCCGTATTCGGTTACTTTCCCCTAATTGTCATTCAATACTACTTTTAATATATTAGTTAATATATAATTAAAATCAATTTTTTTTTAATATTATAAGTTTTTGTAATTATTTAAAACATTATTTTAGTCAAATTAATTAAATATTATTTATAAGTTAAAAATATTGTTCTATATTTACATATTATTAATTGTATATGAACATAAATATATATTTTTTTAAATTGTATTATTTTAAAACATTAAAATTTTACAAATAACTATTATTTAAAAAGTAATTATTTCTTGTCTGCTAGATGATAATTCAGCTTAATATGTCAGGAAAGTTTACATCAGCCCAGATTACAATTAAAATAGCAATATATATATATATATATATATATATATATATATATATATATATATTGTTGTTATTGTTATTGTTATTTTTATTTGGTGGAGTCCTTTCATCCCATCCAGGAACTTAGATGAAGTTTTCACTTATAAGCATATATGCATCTAATATCCCTTCGAAGCCACTCTCATGTTAAGGCATCCATAGTTTTAACAAGAGCCGATCATATATTTATACATAATTATATAAGATCACTTCTAAATAATATTTTAAGACCCATTTTATAAAATTAATTAATGGTCCGGACGAGGGTCGAACCCGTATCCTACTGCATGTGTGTCTGATGTCTTAGCCACTGAGCCAAACAGGCAGTTATAATATATATACATGGGCCCTTGCCACCATAAACGCACATATGTACATTCACAGCCACCTAATAGAACCAGTGAATATAGAGGCCCCCAAATGAGGTCCTCTCTATTTCACGGTATAAATACACTATTAAATATATGATTTCATTACATGAAATTTTACAATCTTATAAATATTCACTTACTTAACAATATACACATTACATGAATTTGATTGTATATAAAATGGTCACTTAAATTATACTTAAAAAGTAGGTCGTATATATTTCGTATATGTCCTAAGACCACTTTAAAGGACCACGTATAAAAGTCACTTTTTAGTATCATACATGGATATATATTATATTTCTGACATGACCAAATATTTTTATTTATAATTCTACATATTTTGTATATTTTAATATAATCATAAAGTGGATATTTTAAAATATATATTTTAAATTAATTTAATACATTAAAAATATATATATATATCCTAGCGGATATATATATTATCAGATCCAGATCATGAATATTATAAATATTCTGCAATCTTTGTTAAAATTAATAAAATATTGACCCATTTGACCTAGATATTTTAATAATATTACTCCAGTGTATTTCTCTAAATTATTATTTATTTAAGACATAAATACATACGTTATGAATTATGTTAGTATAATAAATATATCATATATATTTTTATATATGTATAAATAATTATAAATAATGTGAATAGATAAATAGCTACTGTATCATGTGTATTTGATTAAAATTCAATTTAAAATTGTATTTAATTACGCACTATTTTTCTTACGGTCTTATTGCGTATATACGATATTTAATTATATTTAATTATAATTATTATTATTATAATAATTATAATTGTAATTGTATTATAATAATTATGATCATTATACAATGTTTAATTTAATATATATAAATATATATATAATTTAAAACTCTCAATCAACCTATATCCGAAGATTTTAACA
The DNA here is from genome assembly GCA_964019155.1 of Osedax fenrisi. Taxonomy (NCBI): domain Eukaryota; kingdom Metazoa; phylum Annelida; class Polychaeta; order Sabellida; family Siboglinidae; genus Osedax; species Osedax fenrisi. The sequence continues at coordinate 49,350,274 of OZ025244.1, read as the reverse complement.
ATTTCGGTTCAAAATTATTTTGAAATATAGATTGCGAAATTTCGTATAAATGTATATGTTCATAGTTATTAGTACTACATAGTATGTAGTATGTATCTAATTATCCTTGTAATTATAATTATACAATTTTTAATTTAAATATACAATTTAATTTAAAATTATATAAAAATAATATAATTATTATATAATTTATTATATATTATATATAATATAATATAGTATATTATAACTATTAATTATATACGGTTGCAACGGACTAACGGCAATTTTATTTAAATATATAATATATGTATTAAATTACTATTATAATAATAATTATTAGGATAATAAATTTTCGTTTATATTATATATATATTTCATTGTTATATTATTATAATTTTAACTATATTTAATATGATATAATATTATTATAATAATCACCTATAATTTATATATTCAATGAATAATACTCATCAATATTAAATATGATATTTATATTTAGTTCAACGGTTACTAGGTTAAATAATCTAATATGATATTAAATATTTATTTGGGAAGTTCTCGCAAAAAAAAACAAATACATTTGTTTATTAACTTCTCCATTATTTCATGATTTACAACATGAAATAATAAATCTGATTTATTTATTTATATTATAGATGTGTTAAATATATATTTCAATACATAAATATAAGAATATAATCTACTATTTATAATTTAAGTTAACTTATCAAAGTAGTAACTATATGATACATTGTAAGAATTAAAATTATTTTTTTTATTAAAATAAAATTCCCGTTAGTGCGTATACAGCTTATATACTATATATAATTATAATATATTAAATATAACATAATTATATATAGTATATAATATACTATATATATACTATTATAGTAACTACATTTAATTATAATATATTATATTATAGTTTTACATTAAATTGTATATTTAAATTCAAAATTGTATAATTATCATAATTATTATAATTACAATGATAATTAGGTACGTACTACATAGTATGTAGTACAAATAATTATGAACATATAAATTTATACGCATTTTCGCAATATATTTGTCAAAATTATTCTATAGAATATAATATTCCTGAATTATGTGTTTTATATTTATTCATTATACCCTTTTGCAGGCATACTTTATTCTAATATATTTAATAATATATTTATCAATATTATAACTTAATTATCAGATAACTATGTCGTAAAGTATTTATTAATATATAAAATTTATAAACAATTTTGTAATCTATTTAGATCAGCCACTATCACTATTATAATTCTCAGATGATTATATTTTTAAATATCTGCTATTGTAACTCTGATTCCCGAAATTTATACAAAATAACTTATATCATAAATCATTATTATTATATTTTATAATCACATTTAATATTTAAAATTACATTAAATGTATACTACTAGTTATACACATATAAATAAATATATGTAATAAAGATTAATGTAATAACTAAGTTATAGCCGCAGATATTAAAAAATATAATCATATGAGCTCTTTAAATAACGATAATTTTTGTTCAAAATATATCGAAAAATTGCAGGCGGTGGCGAGCGAGTGAATTGAATTGTAAACATATATTATTAGGTATGGGAGGAGCTAAGTAAATATCCTAGACTATGATTATGAATATGGACCTTGTTTGTTTTATAGCTTAAACTCCCAAGCTACCTAACTATATTTAGTTGTATATTTGGTAGATACGTATTTACTCTATTTCAATTTGGTCTAAATATAAGTCAATACTTGTTCTAGGAACTGATGGACATAATACTAGAATACTGTCCTGGTACCATCGTCATCAATGAAATCTGCATATTTGGTAAAAGTGAACAAGAATACGACGAAAACATTCACAGGAGTCATACCTAGAAACTGTTATATCGCATATCGATTTACATATGCGTCCATACCGGTCAATCAGGGATGCTCTGACGATATACGATGGACCCATTCTCAAAGGTCAATATAAATATAATCATCTCATAATCATATCTATACTCACTCATCTAAATATTTATCCAGTTTCTATTTCAAAAACAATTTTTAATTTCTCTTTGAAATATTACTTTTAACACCACTTTTGTCAAAATTACTTTATAAACCGAAACTACATTCTATTACATAATACAACTGATAATGACTATACAATATTATTCATACATGCTCTCCTATCTACAATACATATATATATACATATACATGTGTACCCACATCCATATTTTATACCATGCTATACAAAATAAACTGATAAATACTGTTATTTTCACAGTTGTGGTTAGGTTGGGTTAAGTTTTAATTTGTGTAGGTTTTTTTAGATGCATTACTTCCCGAGTTAGCCTATAAAAGTATATTTTCTCTGTTGTGGTTAAGTTGGGTTAAGTTTTAATTTTGTAGGTTTTTTTAGCTGCATTACATCCCGAGTGAGCCTATAAAAGCATATTCATTTATATTGTTATTTTCACAGTTGTGGTTAGGTTGGGTTAAGTTTTAATTTGTGTAGGTTTTTTTTAGATGCATTACTTCCCGATAGGCATATAAAAGTATATTTCACTGTTGTGGTTAGGTTGGGTTAAGTTTTAATTTGTGTAGGTTTTTTTTAACTGCACTACTTCCCGAATGAGCCTATAAAAGCATATTTATTTATATTGTTATTTTCACAGTTGTGGTTAGGTTGGGTTAAGTTTAAATATTGGTAGGTTTTTTTTAGCTGCATTACTTCCCGATTGAGACTATACAAGGATATTTTCACAGTTGTTGTTAGGTTGGGTTAAGTTTTAATTTGTGTAGGTTTTTTTTAGATGCATTACTTCCCGAGTTAGCCTATACAAGGATATTTTCACAGTTGTGGTTATGTTGGGTTAAGTTTTAATTTGTGTAGGTTTTTTTAGCTGCATTACTTCTCGAGTTAGCCTATACAATTATATTTTCACTGTTGTGGTTAGGTTGGGTTAGGTTTTAATTTGTGTAGATTTTTTTAGCTGCATTACTTCACGAATGAGCCTATAAAAGCATATTTATATATATTGTTATTTTAACAGTTGTGGTTAGGTTGGGTTAAGTTTTAATTTGTTTAGGTTTTTTTTAGCTGCATTACTTCCCGAGTGAGCCTGTTATTTTCACAGTTTTGGTTAGTTTGAGTTAAGTTTAAATATTGGTAGGTTTTTTTAGCTGCATTACTTCCCAAGTGAACCTATAAAAGTATATTATCACAGTTGTGGTTAGGTTGGGTTAAATACTTTTACTCATTAGTAATAGTAGACCAAAGTAGTTAAAGTTTTGTTTTAATAAATACATTATGAAATTATCATTGTTTTTTTTTCATTACAATAAAAAAAAGATAAATAACGGCCCACTGACTGCTAGAAAACATTATATAAAAATCTAAAAAAGACCCAATAGTCTCAACTAACCCATTACACCCACACCTAAAATAGTCTCATTCACGGGCAACGCCGGCCACCCACCCTAGTATATATATTATATATCTGAATTCATATTACATTCATTAATATTTTTACTATTTGAATATTTATTATTAATGTTATTTACATTTGAATATTTAATTATCTTTGAAAATATATTAATATTTGAATATTTATCCACACATACACTGATAATGTTAACTGATTCATTTTGAATAAATGTAATATAACCAAAACCTAAAATGGCGTTGCTATAACCAAAGATTATATTTTATGGAAAAATACAAATCTATAGATTATATAACTATAACTGAGTAAAATTAAACGATGACTTATATTTAAAATATCACCAAAAAAATGAGTAATTTTCATTCAAGATTACTTTTAATATATAATTATAACGAAATTAGTTTTTAATATTTTAAGTTTTATAAATATTTAAAGCATATTTTTAAGTAAAATTTATCAAAATATAATTTATAAGTTACAAATATTTTTCTATATTTATATATTATTAATTGTATATGAAAATATATATATATATATATATATATATTTGTTTAAATTGTATTTTTTTATTAAGATATAATTTTACATATAAATATTATTTAAAGAATAATTATTTCTTGTCAGCTAGATGAGAATATAGCTTTCTGATATCAGGAAAGTTTACATTTTAATTAATACTATTTTAGAATGATACCGTTATATTTATTACAATAATTATTTATAATTATAATATATAAATATGGTTAATATTTCATTTTACTCAATTATAACAATTGAGTCAATATTTTATTTGACTAGATTATAGAAACTGATTCAACATCTGATTTGACTCGATTATAGAAACTGAGTCAAATACGTTTATACTGAGTCAGATAGGATACGTTGAACTAATTCGATGTTAAATGATTTATTTTAATAATTGACTCAGTTAATATTATCAGTGTATACAAGTTTCTAATGTAATATATATATTACATTAGAAAATTATCGCGTAGGCCAGCTTCGATTTCCTCCAAGATTAAAATATCAATATATATATATATATATATACAAATATATATTATACATTATTAACGATATTATAAATGTAATAATATGTTATTATGAAATAATGTATTAATTCGTGAACAATTACAAATTATATTAAGGGTCGAGTAATTGTTATTAGTTGTACTTCAAAATAAAATGATTTAATCAACAAATATAAATATTTTTTATAGCAAATTTCTAACATAATGTAGCTATATTGTATATTAGGTATTCATAGTAAACACATAGTTTTATAATTATATGGTTTTGTTAATAGGTCCAAGTTTGGTAATAGTATCCCCTATGCATTCATATATATATATATATAGGATTCCTATTATTACATAATATATAATAACATACTTACATTATTGTAGTATTACAAAGAACGCCATACATATTAATGTTTTTAATACGGGATGCACTCATGTTGTACGTTGTCAAATTAGAATTAAGTACAAATATGAAATGTTTCTCTATCATAATTTCTGTATAAAATGTATTTATAATTATTATCATTATTAACTTCATATTATAAAGAATAATTATAATAAATAAATATAACAATATAACAATATAAAGTTTATAATAATATTGTTTATATATTAATAAAATATAATTAACTATCATACATTTAATATATTATATAAAATATTAAGATATATTATTTGCATTTAGAATCTTTATATAAATATTATGTATATGTGTATACATTTTTATAATATAATGTCTCTATAAAATAGAAAGTATCTTTTATGATCAACATATATAAAAAAACAGTTTTATATTTAAATTGAATATTATATAAATAAATATAATAGTAATAAAAAATATATCTATGATATAATACTTTCTAAAATAATATATAAAAATATCTATATACCCAGTCTACATAAAATATATTTCTATATCATAAGCTAGTTTATCATTAATATATAATTCAATATAATGTACTTACAATATATTATAGAATATTATATTTTATTAATATTTTTATTTTGGTGGATTCCTTTCATACCATCCAGGAATTAGGTTGTTTTTATCATAACTAAATGGTTCTAATTTCATTTGGAACCGTTATCATGTTAAGGCATCTATTGATTTAACGAGAATCGATTATTTATATATGTACATATCAATTATTACTTTTAAATATTATTGTAAGACCTATTTTATTGATCCTGGCGGTTGGGGCTTGCACCCGCACCCTACTACCTGTGTGTATGCCGTATTAGCCAACTGATCCAAATAGTACATTTCCAATACATATATACCATTTCGTATATCACCTTTTAAAAATGAAAAAACCTATCAATGTCAACTTTGTTTAGTTTTTAATATTAAATATGAATATATAATTAAGTGTATAACAATTAGTATCCACGGCCCCCGAATCTAAAACATAAAGTTTCTTATTCTTCGATGTAATTCAATTATATTAATTAGTGTAAATTTTACGTATTGACTTAAATTATGTTGTTGACAATTATGTATTTGATAATTAATGTTTATCTAAACAACTAAATAGAAAAAAAATTGAAATGTGTTTATATATATAAAGTGTATGGAATAAATATGATACTATTAAAAATATAAAAAGATAATAGTGACAAAGTATACATATTTATATATATATATACGTATACATACATATATATATATATATGTGTGTGTGAGGGCATGCGTGTGTATATATGTGTGTATTTGTATGTTTAACTAATACTTAAATGAATAAGAAATTCTAAGAATATTATATTTGATTATAAGTATATAAGAAACATATATTAAGAAAAAATATATTAAGAAACAATAAATAATATAGATTAGAATAAATATATACGGGTGGCAAGATAAAGAGAAATATCGGATTATATATATATTAATTTTATTAAATTACTTATTTCCTATTGTTAATTTAAATGTTTACTGTATACTTTAATATTTATATTTATGAATTATCATGAATAAATTCAATTCAATTCAATTCAATAATAATAATAATACTAATAATAATAATAATAATAATAATAATAATAATAATAATAATAATAATAATAATAATAATAATAATAATAATAATAATAATAATAATCGAGTTGCAACGCATAGCAACCAAATTAAAAGTCGCATAAATTTAACGCGTTATTTCTACAAATTAAAAAAAAAATAAATTTCTTTAAAACTAATTAATTTCGACATACATTCGGATAACTTGTTCTCTATATTATACGGAATTAAATTCGATATTTACGTAGTCATTACATTAAAGGATAATGTTTTAAAATCGATTTCGAAAATAAGAAAATTGAAACATCGCAACGCTAATTTATTTAGTAAACAAGAAAAATCGAATTCGGCAATTGTTCAATTTAAAATCATAGGGAAACAGTTTGTTAAAAATATATATAATTTCTAAAACTATATAATTGTAATATATTTATTACATTAAAAATGGATTGTATTACATGTAATTTAGAAATTAATAACGAAAATTATATATCATGTTCATGTGGTAATAAATACCATTATAAATGCTTATATAAAGCAAAAATTATGAAAACAAATTGGTCTAATAAATCACCACCAAAATATGCTATTCAGTTATTTAGATCACCAAATTTTACATTTAAATGTAATACATGTATAAATAATAATAATGATAATACACCAATAAATCAACCTAGTTTAAATAACTCATTACCATCGTCTACTATTATTGATAATAGTAATATTAATACTTTAATAAATAGCACAGAAACAACATTAAATATGTTACTATCAAAAATCACTGAAATAAGTGATATGATTTTTGTTAAAAAATCATACGCTAATGTAACCGCTAATGTAACCTCTACTGTAACCAATTCTGATACCTTTACTGACAATTTGGTAAAATCAGTAAATATTATTAAAAATAATATAGATAGCAATAATGAAATAATTATTCACAATATAAATATTCCTAATAATGATAAAACTAATTTCTTTAAATACTTAGTAAATATTATTTGTAAAACAGTAGATATTAATAAATCGTGTGTATTATCAATAGTTCAATTATCATTTAATAAATTAAAATTAATTTTAGATAATGTGGTCTCAAAAAAAATTATTTTATCAAATATTAACCGATTATGTAAATTACGAGATCTACAAAATTCATTCATTAGAACATCTCTAGATGAAATATCACTAGAACGACATCAGATATTATACCATGTAGTTAAAAATAAATTAATTAAAAGTAAAAAAATTATCAAATGTATTTATAATTCTAGAAGTAGTTCCTATGAACTAAGATATATTATAAATAATAAAATTGACTGGAATATGTCAATTGGTGAAGATAATTTTAGTGTATGGAAATTGTCATATATTACTTATAAAAATTCCATTATTAATACAAATAAAAATAAAAATACAGGTTCTAGATGACTAACCGGCAATAAAGATGAAAATATTAAAAATAACAATTTAAATATATATTACGCTAATGCTCGTAGTATTAGAAATAAAATGAATTTTTTGGAATTTTTACTTTCATCTAATAAATATGACATTATATGTTTAGTTGAAACATTCTTAACGGTAGATGATAGAGATTCTCTATATTTAATCGGTGGAAAAAAATATACACTATTTAGATACGATAAATTAATTCATAGAGGAGGTGTTGCGATATTTTGTAAATCTAGTTTATGTCCTGTAAGAAATTTTATTTCACACATAGATGTTCAATATATACATTTAAAAATTAATTCAAAAATTCCATTTAATATTATATGTGTCTATAGACCTCCAAATTGTAATGAAGTTTCTCATGAACAGATATGTAAATTATTTGATATAACCCAACAAAATTATAATTCATCTATAATTATAGGAGATTTTAATTTACCAAATTTTAATTGGAAAGAATATACATTTCCTAGTTACCCAAAAAGTTATGCATTACTTTACGATTCGATTATTAAAAATTCATTTTCACAATTAATAAATAAGCCAACTCGTAATAATAATATAATTGATTTACTTTTTACTAATGAAAAACAATTACTATCTAATATAAATATTGGAGACTATTTCGGATTATACAAAAATATAAGTGACCACTATTCTGTTTCATTTAATGTAAATATTGAAAAATACCCATGTAAACAGATTTTAAAATCAAACAATTTTGATTTCAATAATGCTAATATAAAATTGATTAAATATCATCTTTCTAGATTTAATTGGGAATATCTGAATTCAAATGATTATAATATCGATCAAAAAGTAGAATATTTTAATAATGTTCTAAATAAATTATTTATATCACATATTCCTAATATAAATAATACAATAAAACAGGTACTTCCGAAGAATATATTGAAATTGAAGAAGCAAGTAAAAAAATTATTTAGAAAATCTAAAACTAATTTACAATATAAATATAATTGGATAGAAGCAAAAAAAAAATTATCCAAAGAATTAGAATCTTTAAATTTTAAGAGAGAGATTAATGCAATTAATTCAAAAAATAAATTAAAGTTTTATAAATTTATGAAAAAAAGACAAAATTTAAAATCTGGAGTATCTCCTCTAATTGATATATCAAATAATAATATTATTTTCAGATCTCGACAAAGCAAATACGTTAAATTCATATTTTATTCAATTCAACAAAATGATAATGGAAATTTACCCGAATTTTATAATTTAACTAAACAAAAATTTGATAATATTGATTTAAATCTTGAAATAATTAAAATATTTTTAAATAGATTAAAAATTACACATACTTTCGGAACTGATGGGATACCATCTTCTATGTTAAAATTATTATCTAATGAATTATGTAGGCCTTTATATATTATTTTTAATTCATCTTTATTATCGGGTAATATACCGAAAATTTGGAAAAAATCTATAATCACACCAATTTTTAAAAAGGGTGAACCATCAAATTCAAATAATTATAGGCCTATTTCAATAACATGTGTAATGTGTAGAGTATTAGAACGTATTATTTCTAAACAATTAATTTTTTATTTAAAATCTAATAATTTATTAACAAAATATCAATATGGTTTTATAAGTGGAAAATCCACAGAATTACAATTAACAAAATGTTTAAAATGTTGGTATAATGAATTGAATAATAAAAAATGTGTAGATATAATATATATTGATTTTGCAAAAGCTTTTGATGTTGTTTCTCATGAAAAACTATTATTTAAATTAAAATCATACGGTATATCTAATAAAATAATAAAATGGTTTTATAATTTTTTATCGAATAGATCTCAAATTACACGGGTTGAAAATTCTTTTTCAAATAGTTCTATTGTAAAATCTGGAGTACCACAAAGATCGGTTTTAGGTCCAATTTTATTTTTATTATATATTAATGATCTTCCTAGTATATTCTCTTCAAAAATTCATATTGATTTATTTGCCGATGATACAAAATTATTTTTTTCTTACGCATCTGAGAGTGAAAGATTTCTTTTACAAAATAATTTAAATTTATTTTCACAATGGGCAAATAAATGGCAATTAAATATTTCATTATCAAAATGTGCAGTTATGACTTTAGGGAAGGTAACTCCATCAAAATATTTTATAAATAATATTCAATTAGAAAACGTTACTTTTTTTAAAGATTTAGGAATAATATTTGAAAATAACCTTTTATTTAATAAACATATTGATTATATTTGTAAAAAAGCTTATTTTTCTCTGAATTCAATTTTTAGATGCATTACTACAAAATCCCCTAGAGCATTATTAAATGCATATAAAATTTATTGCAGACCAATTTTAGAATATGCATCCATAATTTGGTCACCTTTTTCAAAGGTTAGTAAATTTCGTAGTCTCATAGACCAAATTGAAAGGGTGCAAAGATTATTTACTAGACGATTAATTACAAGATGCGTAGGATATACAAATTCATCAAATATTAATTATAAAACATATATAGAGAGATTGGTATATTTTAAATTAGAATCACTTGAACTTAGAAGATTAAAAATAGATCTAACTACAATTTTTAAAATTTCAAATAATTATACAGATATAAATATATCTGATATTCTTAACATTTAGAATAATTGTAGAACTAGAGGTAATTGTAAAAAATTAAATGTAATACATAATTCTGATAATACAATTAAAAATATAATTAATAATAGATCAGTTAATATATGGAATTCATTAAATAATGATATAATAAAATCTGTATCTGTTTCATCTTTTAAAATAAAATAAACAAAATCTGTTTTAACAAACAACTTTTTTTTAACAGAAATTTATAATTTTATATTGATTTATGTTTCATTTTGTATCTTAATTATTGCATTATCTCTTCTGGTTTTTTTTAATGTGTTTTTGTTATAGAAAATTTGGGTTTTTTATATCTATATTTCAAATATACTATAATATAAAATTAATAATTCATTATTATTACAGATAAAGTGGGAAGTATTATTTTATTTTTGTTTGTTTTATATATATATTGTAAATATGTTTCAAATGTATTATATTACTAAACTACAATATTAATAATTTTCTATTATTTTAGATTATAGTGATAAGTATTATATTGTTTGTTTCGTAATATTATTGGTATGTTTTGTTATTAACTGTTTTTGTATAGTTATATTGGTTTATTTTATTTGTAACTTGTTTTGTTTATATATATATGTTTCAAATGTATTATATGTACTTACAATTAAAATATAAAATTAATAAAGTACTACCTACTATTACAGATTTTGGTAAGTATTACATTATTTGTTTGTTTCATTCTAGTATATGTTTTATTCTAGTATTGGTTTATTTGATTTTTAACATGTTCTGTTTATAATATATTTTAAATTTAACATTTAAATATTAAACTATATAACTAATCATTTATTACTAAAACAGGGTAACAAGATAAGAAGAATTCTATGAAGTTAAAGTAGAAATTGAATATTTCGATGCCACTTACAAAATAATGTATTTTATTTCTATTTTCGATTATTTTTACGCTATCTTTTATTTCTATTTTGATCATTTTTCGTTTATTTTTACTATATGATTTATTTCTACTTTCGATTGTTTTTCGTTTATTTTTACGGTAACTGTAAAGCGTTTTAATTTCTTTAATTTTTTAATTTCGTATTATTCTTTGTTTATTTCTATAACGTATGTTATCGTTAGCAAATATTTATACTTTATACTTTCGATTATATTTTCGGCTATGTATTTGCTTAAATAAATTATCAATCAATCAATAGCAGCATAATATACTTTTAAAATTAATAGCAGCATAATAATAGCATAATAGACTTCTAATGGCAACATAATAGCATGACAAATTAATAGCAGCATAATAGACTTTTAATGGCTACATAATAGCAGCATAATAGCACAATGTAAACATTTTAGGCTATTATATATGCTATTATGTTACTATTATGATGCTATTACTGTTAGCTGGGTAGGTAGAGTAGCAAAGTAATGCAGTACTCCAAGTCAAGATATCATATAACAATTTGGGAGACTTTCTTAGAAATATTAATCAAATCCGGTTATTTAAAAGAAAATTAGAGGAAAATGAATCAGAGACCAAGAGAAGGATTATGTTAAGGCATTATTTATCATCGTGTAATATTTGGTTGATCAAATAATGGACATGAACTATGAAATCATGTATACAATCGTTACTATATATAGAGTATACTCTTGTTACCCTATATATGGTATATACCCTATATATATAATCTTGTTAAACTTATTCCATTGCTACATTATTTATTTTCTATTTTTTGTATTCTATTATAATGATGTTTATTTTATGATTTTATATTATTTATTGTTAATTTATATGTCATAAAGGTTTATTTAATAAATAATATAATATCAAAATAAAAAAGGATAATATTTTATTCAATATAATACAAATTATGTTAACATTGATAAGTTACATGCTTAGAATACGTGATAGCTAATGTAAACATTGATACGGTATATAAGTAGGGGAAACTATTTTTATTGGAAATTATAATACTATAATTATTTATATCACTATTATTTTAGGGGATCGGTAATAGGAGAAGGGGGTCGGTATTAGGTACATGTATCCGATTACCGACCCCCTCTCGTATCTCAGTAACTATAAGAGATATCAAAACATAATATATACACGAACTGTTAGTAATTTAATGATAAATATGAATAAGTATTTTATTTTAAAAAATATTTAATCCTACAATTGTTATTTGATAAAATGTAATATTATATTTTTACTTTTTAAATATTTGAATAATAACTTTTTTTAAATCATTGTAAATACTTTATTATTTAAAAGAAAACTTAATACAGAGCAAAATATTGTAGATCAATAAAATGTTTATGACTATTATAAAAATAATTTAATTTGAATAACTATTAACCAAGATATCTTAATTATAGTAACCCATATAATTGTCCTATTACCGACCCCCTAAATTACCCTAATACCGACCCCATGTGATTTATAATATCCAATCAAAATAGATCCGTATTTTACTTTAAAATATGTCGTAAGTTGTTTGTGTATCATTAATATAGATGTAGGATTCATGATTCCAGTTAATTATATACATAGGTGATTAATAAATAAATCTTAAATAATAATATAAACTATTTGAAAAAAATTACTATAAAGTTTAAATGTAAATTTAATATTACTATTAAAACATAAATTCAATATAAAATAAATTTCGTGAATGTTATAACTAATTATATTCATGTATATATACTATTTTTATTGGAAATTATAATACTATAATTATTTATATCACTATTATTTTAGGGGATCGGTAATAGGAGAAGGGGGTCGGTATTAGGTACATGTATCCGATTACCGACCCCCCTGTTTATTCTTGTAAATATAATTATATCAAAAATTTAAAATAGCCACATTATCCATTGCCATAATATTACCCTAATTACAAAATTTCAAATAAATATATTTAATATTGAATAAGTTATTACAAATAATCATTTATGGGTCGGTAATCGGGGAATTTCCCCTATTATGCGTGAATACATTTATATAATAATAATTTCTAGTTGTATCTGTATCTGTATCTGTAAAATAATAGTAATTATAATATATTTTTTTATATATATATATAATCGTACTTTTATCAATCATTTTTCTTTTTTTAATTTCCATTATATCGCCTTCAACCCAGATGCAATTAATGTATACGGCTCCTCATAATTTCCTTGCTCCAATATATCTAAATACAATAACACATAATTAACCAAACCAGTATATTTATATGTGCACTATATATAACTAACACTTATATTAGCTAATATAATTATAACTAACCTAATTATATTTTAAATGTATTCCTATCTATTATATATATATATATATGAAAGTAATTATGATCATTTTTTTAATTTATAATTAAATGAATTAATTAATTCAATTGATAATTTAATTAATTAATGAAATTAATTAGTAATAAATGTAATTAATAAATAATATATGTATACTAATTTAATTGAATACCAGTCACTTCGTCGGAAAGTCACTTAGTCCCAAATCAAAAAGTCACCTCGTCCGATAAATAAAGTCACTTCGTCCAATATTTTTAAGCGAGTCACCTCGTCCGAAAAATCGAGTCACTTCGTCCGAAAATTTAAAAAGCTTATAAATATACTCGTCCGAAATATGATATCATATTTATTCATACCGGATGAATATAATTATAATATTTAATATAATTATTATTATTCACTAACAGTATTATACTGTATATATATATATATATATATATATATATATATATATACTGAGTATATATATAAATGAATTCTACGTGATATTTTGATGAGTAGGAAATTAACTTATGTATTATATTAAGGTATTATTCCATAATGATAAGCTTCATATCCATTCCATATATAATTAGTTATTCTAATTACACGCATTATTGGTTTGTTATTAATGTAAGTGTGTAGGTTTATAGATATTATTTTTGTAATCATTTAAATAATTTAAGTTATTTCGTTTTGGAAATTAACATGTGTATCTATACTGAACACATGTTCTACTGGAGCTGATGATGGTAATATATTAATATATAAATAATTAATATAAAGTAATATATATATATATATATATATATAATTATATTGAATACATAATTTGTTTATTGTTGGTAATGAATTTAAAATAGCTATATCATATGATGTATTATGGATGTAATGCATAATATTTAATTCTATATTGTTTTTATTATTAGTATAACTATAACATATAATGAAAACTAATGACGTAACAATTCGTGATGAGACATGTATGAAAGTTACGGTCATACCTTTGATGGTATTTATATTATGATCAACATCTACTTTAAGAATTGTTAATTACAGAGAACTCACATACCCGCACCGGGTGAAGCACCTCACCAGCGACTTTTACTCCATATACACTGAGTAGATACATGCAATGTATTTATATATTATGTAATATGTTATAGTATTATAGTCCATATGGCACTGTAATACAATATATGTAACTATGCATATAGTAGGATTACTATCACCTATTACTTATAATGGATATACATGATATTGAGATATAGGTATAGGCACCTACCTAAATTAAATATATACACATTTAGTATCGTGTACATAAACTTTATAAAGTTATAACATTATTATAATAAGTAACACTGATAGTTACATAATATAATATAACTTATATCTTGGTGGCTATAAATCGTATCATTCATAATAAATAATAGACTAAAATTAGCATTGCACGTATGGGAAATATAACATAAGAGATCTTATAAGAGAAATAATAACTAACTTAAAATAAATATAAAATAAGAAAAATTTCCAAATAAATTATATTAAAAGTTCAGAATTTGATCATATGGGTACTTTATGATATAACTTATATAATGTTAGTTAAATAGCTTCATGTTTAATAAATTATAAAATAAGATTTTCATAACTTTATAAGCTTTTTAAATTTTCGGACGAAGTGAATCGATTTTTCGGACGAGGTGACTCGCTTAAAAATATCGGACGAAGTGACTTTATTTAGCGGACGAAGTGACT
Organism: Osedax fenrisi; assembly: GCA_964019155.1. Taxonomy (NCBI): domain Eukaryota; kingdom Metazoa; phylum Annelida; class Polychaeta; order Sabellida; family Siboglinidae; genus Osedax; species Osedax fenrisi. The sequence goes on along the minus strand of OZ025244.1, from coordinate 49,334,693 downwards.
TTATTTATCGGACGAGGTGTCTTTTTAATTTGGGACGAAGTGACTTTCGGACGAAGTGACTGGTTACCTATAAAATTATATTATCATTGATAATTATTATTTATCAATCATCAAATATATTTTATTTAATTTAAAATATCTTATTATTATAATACCATTAAACTGATAAATATATATTATAATCTAAATAATTATTTACTAACTATTTTAGAAGTCATTCTTGTTTTTATATATTGTAATATAATTAATTCAAATGTATGTGTATAATTATAAATTAAATATTTAAATATGAAAATATATGTACATATATTTGTTTACACTGTAATCTTAGATTTGAATTTTACCAAACTATATATCTATAAAATCTATGACTTTAATGGGTGATATCACTAATTTTAGAATTATATTATAATATTATTGGAACTAAAGTTCTCAAAAGTTCTAAAAAGTTCCAATTATAATTATTGGAACCAAAGTTCCCAAAAGTTCTAAAAAGTTCTCAATATAAAATATTATTGGAACTAAAGTTCCCAAAAGTTCTAAAAAGTTCTCAATATAAAATATTATTGGAACTAAAGTTCTCAAAAGTTCTAAAAAAGTTCCCATTATAATTATTGAGAACTAAAGTTCCAAAAAGTTCCAAAAAGTTCTCAATAGTTCTAATATTTCTAAAAAGTTCTGAATAAATTGTTTGTTGGGTTCTGTAGTTGTAAGTTACGTAGTTGTAAGCTCGTCAAATATTTTGTTAAAATCAATTTATTTTCTCCATTTAGGGAACATGATTTACATGTAAATTTAAAGGAGGGTGATTTTAATATGTGTATGGCATATTTAGATTGTGATATATTTGTATAGTCATTGGGTAATACATTATATTTATAAAGGCATTCGTAATGCAGATATAATCCACAGTCACATTTTATAAAATTATTAGTGGCAATTTCATTACAGGCTTTGCATAACATAATATATATTAATTATAATAGATATATTACATATAAATATATAGATAATAACTATTTAATATTAATATCAAAATGTTATTTGATATTTGATTCTATTGTTTTTTAAATTTATTATTTTATATTTGGGAAGTGAAAGAAAAAATGTATTGTATAGTAAGTGAGAGGAAATAAAAAATCTGAGAATAGAGAAATTTTTGCATTGTTTGAATACAAAAACATATTTTATAATATTTATCATTTATTTAATATACATTGAATATATATATTTTCACTATTAATATTTTAATAAAACTATTAGTCTTATCGATTAAAAAATACGATATTATTTAAATAACTTATGATATTATTATATTCAATAACCCAAAAGAGCTATTTTATTATAACAAATCTACGAAGGCGGAAGTTATATCTAATACATATTCTAAGTGCAAAGAGTATATTTCCAGTAGTGAGGCTTGATTAACATGCATATATATCATAAGAAATAACTTATATGAATTATAAATATTATATATAATCACTTTATTTACAATTAATGAGAGCGTAGCTGAAAGGACGTAGTAGCGGGTCAAGTTCACACACTCTTCAGCCGTTTGAACTCGTGAGATAGTAGACGCATAGCATCAGCGTGTTTCACGCTATCTTTCCTGAATTTCTTGTAGTGATCTCTCACGAACAGAGCGAACCCGGTAGCAGGTCGTGAAGGTTTAGGCGTTCCATCTATGTTAAGCATTATCGTTAGGTGATAGACTAGGGGAGATTAGGGAGGACACGATCGTCGTGTATATCAATATAAAGGAAATCGGCGCGTCTGTTTATTTATGATGATGCTGAGTTATTATATTTTGTTTAAAAAGTAATAATTTAATTACGTATTTTATAAATTTTTTTTAGTAACATCAATTTTACACGAGTCCGTGTTTTTACTGTAAACTCAAAATTTCATACATTGTATGAACATAAATACAGATATTTAAGCTTCTCATGTTTTGTATGTAATAAATATTACATACTAATATATATTATACAGGTGTATATATTATACATGTTTATAATGCAAATATAAGTCACTTATAGCAACTCTTGACATTTTACATCATTTTAAAGTTAATTAATTATATTTTAATATTATACTGTAAAATAATTTATGAACAAAATGAAACAAACGCTCCCCCCAGAAATAATATGGTTAAACTGTATTGTTTCCACTGAATATCAAACATTTGTCATTGCAAATATTCTAGATTATTTTCATTAAGG
>OZ025244.1:49264968-49327468 GCA_964019155.1 Osedax fenrisi | reverse complement strand
ATTAATATACTAAAGCCAATATAGATGGTGCCTATTTAATTATATAAACTATTAAATAACAAATATTATTATTTATTATATATATATATTTGAATTTAATATTTATTAAATTTAAACTCAGTGTAGTTTTTTGGAAGTATATATATTAATCTACAATTAATTATATATAATAATTTACAATATATATATATATATATATATATATATATATATATATGCACACGTGTATATATGTGTATGAGGAAACCTTCAAATTTCTGAGGAACGAGTGAAAAGCAGGAACCACAATGTTTGCATATAGATGTGTCTACGTTTAACGATTTCGAATGCCTTTTTACACTAGACAAACCAGTTCATTGTATTATTATATTATTTGGTTATAGAATATCACGTAATTATATTAATTTCTAAGAGAATACTGAATAAATACTGTATAATTCTCTATTTATCATTGAACATGTTAAATGTGAGCATCAATATCAGACAAACTGTGCCTGAAACAGTAAGGGAGATCAATAAAGTTTCAATCTGATTGAAACTATGTATAATAATTATGTGATCATTATATATTAACATAGGCAATTCTGAAAGTAAAATAACTTTATGATCACCCACGCAAGCATATACTTACTACACACACACATACACACACACACACACCCACACACTCACACCCACACATACATACCAACAAATACATACCCACAAACATATACATACACACATACATACCCACAAATACATACATACACACATACATACACACAAATACATACCCATACATATATACCCATACATAAACACAAAAACCCACATCAGTCTTAACTAATTTTAGACCAATTTCTCAACTTTTTATTATGAGTACGATTCTGAAAGAATTGTTTCTAAGCACATTTTTAATTTCCTTTCTGTCAATAATATCCTTGACCCTCATCAGAGTGCATTCAAGAAACACCATTCTACTGAAACTGCACTAACATCTGTTCTAAATGACTTGCTTACTACTCTTGATGATAACCAATGCATACAGATGGTTATTTTAGACCTGTCATCTGCTTTCGATACTATTAATCATGATATACTTATAAATATGGTATATTATTTAGGTATATTTGATGCTCCCCTACTTTGGTTTAAATCTTATCTTTCAAATCGTTCCTCCTCTGTACAAATTGGTGAATCGCTCTCTTCACCTATATCCTTTACTTGTGGAGTACCACAGGGATCGGTGCTTAGTCCTTTACTTTTGACTTTATACATTCTTTATACTAATTCAATCCTTTCCTGAAATATCTTATCATATTTATGCTGATGATATTCAGCTTTATATAAAATTACCTATTAACTCCAGTCCTGACTCTAATTTATCTCTTTCAAATTGCATTAGTCATATTAACTTTTGGCTACTATCAAATTTTCTTCTATTAAATGAAACTAAGACCTATATCATAAATATTTCTCATTCTCAATCCACATTTCCTCCTGTCTGTAAATAATTCTTTAATTCAAGCTAAACCTTTCATTAAAAATCTCGACTTTATTTTTGACAATAATTTTAATTATGACAAGCATATATCTAATATATGTAAATTATCTAATTTACATATATATATAAAATTCACTCTATTAGAAAATTTATAATTAAAAAAAATCTTGTTCTATTCTTACAAACTCTCTCATTTTTTCTCGTCTTGACTACTGTAACTCTCTCCTATGCTCTCTTCCTTCTATATTAATATCTAAAATTGATCATATTATTCGTGCTTCTAATAGACTTACTTTTAATTTATCTTATTCTGATTATACTACCTCTGTCTCTTCACTTCTTTCCTCACTTAAATAGTTAACTTTTAAAAATCGTTGCCTATTTAAACTTCTATGCCTCACTCACAAATTATTACTTACGCACAAACCAATTTACCTGTATAACCTATTATATCCTATTAATCCTCTTCACTCACTTAGCTTACACACACACACACATACACAAGCATAGCCACACACACCCACACACACACACACACACACCCGTAAACCTGACTCCGCATCCGCAGCACTTGTATTCGTATTTGTACTGTATGTCGTAGCTGTGGCAAGTAGACATCGCCGGTAGTTCGGGGTACCTATTCCTCACTTTAGTACACCTATAGGTAGTTAGATGATACGCGTGGGTGATATATCTTAGTGCGTCGCAGTGTATAGTTGTGTAAACGTTAATGTATCGTAAGATATACGAACTGTAATATTAGTATATACGTACACAATAATAGTAAATACTTAGACAATAATAGTATATACGTAGACAATAATAGTATACGTTATATGAACCATACTATTATGTACGTATACGCTAGTGTTCTGTAATATACGTAAATGTTAAAATTATCTACAGATGTATTACTATGTTATTGTATGCAAAGTAATGTGTGGACACTTAATCATGTACAGTTAGATGTGTTGCGACGCGTTCTAACATGTATAATACATATAGAATCCATTGTAATGAATTAATAATATCTTCAACATTGTTATTATTATTGTTATTTTAATTTTCCTTTCATCCCATCCAGGAACTTAGATGAATTTTCATCTATATAAGGCTCTAATGTCCTTTCGAAGCAGCTCTCATATTTAGGTATCCATGGTTTTAACGAGAGCCGATCATTTATTTATACACAATTATATAAGATCACGTCTAAATAATATTTTAAGACCCATTTTATAAACTTAATTAATGGCTGGACGAGGCTTGAACCCGTGACCTACTGCTTGTATGTCTGACGCCTTAGCCACTGAACCACACAGGCAGTTATTTATGAACATTAGTTATAAAATATAATACAGGAACTTATGTATTTACGTCGCTGAATGAGATAGGGTTATCAATATATATAAAAGCACACCCCCCACCAAATCTGATAACACTAACAAAGACCTCTCTAGTAAGGCTACACTAATCATACCCCTTCTAGTGTGGCTACTCTAGACACACCCATACCTAACTAAACCCTTATACGATCTACACTAACCACTCCCTATATACTAACCACATACCTACACTAAAAATGGCCCTACAATAACCACACATTACACTAAACATACCCTTTATACTATTTGTACTAACCACGCCCCTAAACTAACCACACCCCTTATACTATCTACAATAGCCATACCCTTACACTAACCACACCCCTTATACTATCTACAATAGCCATACCCTTACACTAACCACGCCCCTAAACTAACCACACCCATAAACTAACCACGCCTTCCAGTAAGGACCGTGTACGTCCTTTTGCTCGTCTAGAAGGAACACACTCGCATGGCACAGTTCGTGAAGTAGCGTATCTCGTAGTTTCTCTGTTGATTGATGTATTTAAGGGCTGGTGACATATATACACGATTTACACAGTGAACATAAGAGATTTATACGTATTAAAAGTATGATAACTTTTGAAATACAAATAAGAATAACTAAATTGTTGATATATTTTGAAGATATATTTAGAAATATATATTTAATAAACATTTTAGATCATATAATTATTTAAGACTAAGAATGGGATCTACACATTACTAATTTGAAATCTAATAACAATTATATTTAATTATGTAATCCGCGTTTTAAAATATCTGAATAAACTTTTATCATAAATAAATTCTGAAAGTTTCATGTAGATTTATCTAGTAGTTCATAATTTATGAAGCTTCAAAGAAACAATTAATTTTTTTAAAGGAGCGGATATATTATATCTTTTTTTAAATTGAGAATTATATGTAGCATTGTTTAAAATCTAACTTAAGATCAAAACTTTAGATCAAAATGACAGAAAATGTGCAGTAAGAATATAATGTTGTCCTATTGGCTATAAGTTTTACAATGTAGCTTTTACATATATATGTATATCAATAAGATTATTATCTTTGTTATACTTTTAAAATTCTTAACATAATAAATATAATATTTAATTATAATCTATAATGAATAAATATTAGAATTAGTTTAGAGATTAATCTTTATTTGTTTACAAGCTTATGTTTATAAAGTCTTATTTATAGCACTTATAAACCATATACTTTAGTTACCTTTATACATAAAGTCATATATCGTTTAAAGATAGTAAATTAAATGTACGGATTTAAATATATACAATTATTTTTAATAAATAATAAACCTATTTCAAAAATAATATGTCACCACTCTTTAATGGCAAATATTTATGAAGGTATAAAGTTTAAATAATTGCTAACAATAACATACATTGTTAAAATAAATAATAAATAGGAAATGAACAAATGAAAAATCTACTGTCAATGCTAAGGTATCAGTATGTGTATTAGTAGTGACATGTATACCTATAGATAAGGTATATCTGTATATCATTGTATATAAGTAGTTCAACAATGATGTAATTACATTATGTTTAATATTAGAATTATTATGTTTAATATTATCATTAATATGTTTAATATTATCATTATTATGTTTAATATTATCATTATTATGTTTAATATTATCATTATTATGTTTAATATTATAATTATTATGTTTAATATTATCATTAATATGTTTAATATTATCATTATTACTACTACTGTGATCAGCATTGCTATTATAATTACAAGTATATATACAATTATTAAGGGGAATGTATTAACACATTCGTGCGCATGGATGACATACGAACGAGAAGTATCGATGACCTTCACGGATAACTCGATGATACACGAACGACCTTCGATTCTGTGTTGTCTGTTTCTACAGTAACCGGCTGTCTTCAGTAGACGTTTATTCCAGATGATCTGCATGTCTTTAGGTAACTGATTGCATTGAATCATGAGATATCTTGAGTTGTTATATTTTAAAGATTCAACTGAGTATACAGTATACAGTGTATATTAGGAGAGACTGTTTTGGTAACTTTTTTAGTTCCCTTCATAGAAAACATTTAACTAACTCGGAATAACTCATCTTAATCATTTTAGATATAATTGAAAACCGACAAAAATTCTGAAAGCTAAACAATATTTAAAAAAGATATGAATTTACATTGAAAATTACGAAAAAAAATAAATTACATATATGAAAGGACATATTTTTACAATTAAAAATCGAAAAAAAATTATCAATGGAATAATAAAAAAAAAAATGTATATTATATATGTCTATCATCATTATATGAATATAAATTATAAGTATTAATATAAAAATAGCATATACTTATACAAAAAATGACTTTTATTGAGTATTTTAACAAAAAATAAATTTTGTGGTAAACTAGTCGTAAATACTTTTTTGTTAGAAAAATAAATATTTTTTTTTTATTATACCTCGTAAATTATTATATGCTCACAACAAAGAATGATGCTTTATCAAAGAAATAATCGAAAAAATTATATTAATAAAAATTTTTTTTAAATAAATATTAATTTGAAATTTTTACGTAATTTTTTACTTTATTAAAATTATAATATATTTATACACGTATTTGCCAAATATTTTATTTTTATGACAACGCGCACTCGCAAAAATACATAATATACATAAGTACAATTTTCTATTTATTGAAATTTACATTGAATCATAAATGCAAATATTTCTTCATTAAAGTGCACTTAGCTTTACCAATATTAAATATTTTGCGATGAAACTTATTATATATGTTTAATATAACATTTATGACATACATGTGAGCTAGTTAGCAAAACTTTCAAAAACGGTCTACCCTAGTGTACATGGTACACTGTACAATGTACACAATAATGATATTTATATTTATATATAAATCATGAGCTTATTAATATTATGAGCTTATTAATATTATTAATATTATCTCTATAATTATTAATATTTGAACATGAGAAAGAAAATATTCAAATATTAATATTATGAACAAAAATAATTTTAAAAATTAATAATTTATTGAATATTTATAATGCTAAAGTAAATAAATAAACTCTAATAATAAAGCTGTATTATTTCATGAAAATAATACAATTGAATGTAAATTTTATCTACAAAAATAGTTGATATAAAGAGTATAATAGTATAATGCCAAACCCTATTGTCAGCTATTTGACTATTATACATCTTGTAGATTATGTTTGTTAGTTCCTGACGATGTTTCTTGAAATTTGTGATAAACCTTAAAATGAATAGATAATCATGATAGATAGTACTACTAATAGTAGTAGTAGTTGTAGTAGTAGTAGTAGTAGTACTACTAGTACTAGTAGTAGTAGTACTACTAGTACTAATAGTAGTAGTACTACTACTATTAGTACTACTTCTATTAGTAGTCTACTACTACTACTGTATAGTAATAATTAAATTGAATTAATCGATATATAATAATTTTTTAAATTATGTAAATATGATTTCATATTATATCAAGCTCGTATAGAAATAAGAGAGAGACATTAGAGATTATAATAATAGCAGGTGATATCATACACTTACATATATTTATATAAACCAGGTGATATCAATAATAATATATAAATATATGAAAATAAAAAAAGTCATGACAACATTATGATAACAAATACTACTATAGAACATAACACGAAATCATTTAATAATACGAATCATTTTTGATTGATTTATTACTCAAGGTTGATATAGAATCTTAGCAGTTTTTTGAGATATCAAAACTTCATATTAATATCATTTAAATAACTAATAAAGACACATTTTTGATTTATATGCATATATATTTCAGTATAGACGTAGAAATATTGGCTTATTTTCGAGAAAGATTCGAAAAATATTTATTAAAATGATCATCTATTTATCATCATATGATTTATTATCATGCTTAGGTGATATGTTTATTATTCGATGTTATTAATGATATTCTTTTCCTATGGTTTCAAATATTAAATTAAATCTTATTTTTTTTAAATATTTAAATTTTAATCTGTTTTATTTTAAACATATATTATTATATATAATTATTATTTTAATTTTATTATTTTTGGAGTTTTTTTTGTAAACCACCGATTTATAATTATTATAAATATATTTAAATTAAATGAATTATTCCATTAAATTTAGCTTAATTTGTGTTTTAACAATTTAATCATTATTATTACAGATTTTAAAGTAAAACAAACTAGCACAAATGTTAGTAATTAACAACCACTTATAATTTTTATAAGTTATAATTTAATACAAACAAATGGATTACGTAGATATATAAATATTATTAGTAAGTATAATTCACTATAATATTATTTTTGTTTGTTCTGCATTCTATTTTATTATATATACATATATACATGTATATATATATATATATATATATATATATATATATATATATATAGTATATTTATTTTGTATACTGTTATAAATGTATAATGTATTATTTGCGCTTAGACATGTTAATACATAATGACATTTTATTAGATTTACATTAGAAATTATAAATTATGAATCATCATTGATGAATATAATATAATGAATTTTATAATAATCTATTATTTAACAATTAATTGCATAATATAATAAATTGTATCATCAATACATTAAGGATATAATAACATTTATTAATTAATTTTAATAAATTTATGGATATACAATAACATTTATTAATTAATATTAATAAATTCAAGGATAAAAATAACATTTATTAATTAATTTTAGTAAATTTATGGATATACAATAATAATTATTAATTAATTTTAATTCATTTCGAGCTATAATATAATATTTTAAAAAAAATATCTTATATAATAATTAATTTCTATAATTGTTATCAATATACAATACTTCTATTTATATATAATTATTTTGTATACAATTAGTTTCTTATAAAGAGGTTTTTCTTATATTTTTCTTATAAGATTTTCTTATAAAGAGGTTTTTTTAATGTGGAAAAGGTTGAATTCCAACCAAATGTGTGAAAAATGTTCTTATAAAGAGGTTTTTCTTATAGAGAGGTTTTACTGTATATATATATATATATATATATATATATATATATATATATATATACATATATGTTTAAAATTTATTATGTTAAAATACAAAATTAATAATTTACTATTATTTCAGATTAAAATGATTGTATTATATTGCTTGTTTCGTATTGTTATTGTTTTTTTTATTATTAATGTGTTCAGTATGTGTATATATATATATATATATATATATATATGTTTCAAATTTATTATACTATTCAAATATAAAATTAATAATGTACTATTATTACAGATTTTTATAAGTATTACATTATTTGTTTCTTTCATTCTAGTATTGTTTTATTTTATCTTTAATTTAATTTTAACTTGTACTGTTTGTAATATATTTAAAATTTATCATTTAAATATTAAACTATATAACTAATAATTTATTACTACTATAAGTTACAAAGATAAGAAGAATTAAATATAGTTAAAGTAGAATTTTAATATTTCGATGCCATTTACAAAACAATGTATTTTATTTCTATTTTTGATAATTTTTACTATATAATTTATTTCTATTTTAGATTATTTTTCATTTATTTTTACGGTAACTGTAAAACGTTTTAATATCTTTAATTTTTTAATTTCGTATTATTCTTTGTTTATTTCTATAACGTATGTTATCGTTAACAAATATATATAATTTATACTTTTGATCATATATTTCGATTATGTATTTTCTTAATAAATTATTAATCAATTGGTAATTTACAAGTAATTTAAATAAACTTACTTCTTAATTAAATTACTTTTTAGATCAGATTTATATTAAATATTTTTTAAAACGATAAATAATGATTTCACCTAGTATTATGTCAGATTAATATTTGAAAATAATGTGTTAAAAGTATATTGTGGATTAATCGAGAAGAAGTAATGGATTCTCTAGCCTGATTAGTTATCGGATGTAAATAGCTATTTCATTAAAAAGCATTTATTTTAAATGTTGTTAATAAACGGTTGATTTGTATAAATTTTGAATATGTCTTAGTTGTATCAACATTTAATAGACAATTATTTTAGTAGGTAGGCAATATGTATTAAATAAATCAATTATCTATCATTTAATGTAGAAATAAATGTTTAATTTTATATATAAACTTTATTATGTTTTATAAGATATATTATACAAAATATATGATATTAAAATAACTGATGTAATAAAATTATATATTAGTACATACACGAATACAAAATATCTATGTTAACATGTATATTCCTGTATCTTTTATTTTATAGTAATATTATTTTTTAAGATAGAAATTCTATTATTTTTAGTCCTAATAGTAAATTAAAAATGTTGTTGATCTTGTATTTCTCAGTATAGTTTTTCTGAAATATATCTCCTCCAGCTAAAACTTGCATAGTGTTCAATATTACAAATATAATAACTCAATGTTCAGAATAAATAAACTATAACTAGATCTATAATACACTTTTTTTGTTAGAAAATGTGTATACTAATATGAATATATGAATACTATATACAATTATATTAAAAAATCAATAATTATAATATTAAACAATGTTCATATTAAACTTTATAAACAACACAATAACTGTATGAAATATACACACAAAAACTGATGTTTTATACATCAATATAATTACTATTCGTTCATATAAAAAAATATAGTGTTACATATATTGAAAATTATAGTTAAAGCTATGTATCCTACCCAATTTGCAAGAAAGGCCTTTCAATTACATGGTGTGGGTAATAAATCACATTATTATATACGAAGGGTATACCAATCACATTAATGTTCTTATTATTGTTACTTTTAATTAAATAAGTACTATCATTAGTGGTAACAATTAAATATACATTTTCCCTTTTTTAAGGGGTGTGCGACATTTGGGAGTTTATATGTAAAATATATCGCAACATTTTTATTTTTTAAGGATAATTTTTAAAATTTATATTATTTTTTTAACAATAATATTTAGTTACATTATATATATTATTAATTATTTAGTATTGCATATATTTGTATATGATTTTCAAATATATATTTTTTAAAGTAATTTAAATTTTTTCGTGCTATATGTTTAATTTAAAATATTTCTATATATCTATAAAAAAAATATACAATTATTTATTATACATATATTTTCTAACTATATTTTAAATTTTAAGTAAAAATATGCATTATTGTAAAAGTTATTTAACATTATGTATGCATGATTAGTGAAAAAAACATCATTATGCGTAAATTGAATCTAAAGTTAATACTATTTAAAAATTTAATTTTATGTATTCTACTCTTATGTTTAATTATATTTTATATAAATATATATATATATATATGTATTTTTAATTTTATATTATATTTTATTTATACATATATACGGATAAATGAATATATGGTTACAAATAATGTAATATATATTATATGTTTATATTATACTGTTATTATCGTTATTCTGTTACAATACATTTTCTTATTGGTGTTTTAAAATATGTTATTTTATAAGTTATATTTTTCATAGAAACATGATATAAAAGATTATTTTTCATATATCGTAGATTTTCAATAAAAAATAAAAAATAATTCTAGAATGCCCGTTAATGTACAACTCTTTACACAATATAAATAAATTAATTTTAATAAGATCAACTTGAAAATATAGTCTTCAGAAATTTTTTTTTTTATTTATAAAAATAGAAAAATTAATAAGTTTAATTTATATTTACAAATCATCACTAGCAAAACTATAAATTATTATTGTGTGTTATTAAATTATTTTTTTGAATATCGATCAAGAGAATTTACTTTTTTTTAAAACAAAATCATTTTAATATATTTTTCACTCAATATGGCATAACGTTACATAATATAATATGATACAATATGACATAATATGATATAATATTATACTATAATGGTATTATAATACCTCCATTAAACGTATACTATTACATCACACATCTATGTATAATAACTTTAAAGATAAAACGTGACGTTCCCCGTTGTACAGTTTCACGCTCAAAGACTCCAAGAATTTCTTTTTTTCTATTGGTTATAACACTATATACATACACATATATATATATATATTTAATAATATCAAAATGTTAGGCACGACAATGGTAAACGAAGAAGCGCGATGTTTATCTAGTCGTTTACCCGTTTCACTTTCCTAAAGAACATTTATGAGGAGAAAATTATATTCCGTGTATATATATATAGGTACACAGACTATAGTTACTATATAATAGTAGCAGGGTACTGTCGTTCAGTGCCGCTACACTACTACTAATGATGTTAACGCCGCACGCATAGATGACGAGATAGCGGGCTACACAATGTTATTGTTAATGGTTATTAGGCGGAGTCCTTCATCCCATCCAGGAACTTAGATGAAGTTTTCACTTATAACCATGTGGCTCTAATGTTCCTTCATAGCCGTAATGTATAATAGTAATGTATGATTTGTCCTCCTCCACGCGGCGGGCTACACGATAATATATCGTAGGTTCCGTTGTCGTCGGTGATAACTCGTCAACACCCATGGGGGGTGTAATGAAGGGGGTGTAATGAAGGGGTGGTAATGAAGGGGGGTGTAATGAAGGGGGGTGTAATGAAGGGGGTGTATTGAAGGGGGTGTAATGAAGGGGTGGTAATGAAGGGGGGTGTAACGAAGGGGGGTGTAATGAAGGGGGTGGTAATGAAGGGGTGGTAATGAAGGGGGGTGTAACGAAGGGGGGGGGGGTAATGAAGGGGGTGTAATGAAGGGGGGGGGGGGGGGGGGTAATGAAGGGGTGGTAATGAAGAGGTGGTAATGAAGGGGGTGTAATGAAGGGGGTGGTAATGAAGGGGGTGTAATGAATGGGTGTAACGAAGGGGGGTGTAATGAAGGGGGGTGTAACGAAGGGGGGGGTAACGAAGGCGTCACTAGATCGTCGTACTCGCGAAGGCAAACCTTTAATAGCGGAGCCGATCTTCGTAGTGGGCAATCTGTGGCGTAAGTGGGATCAGCGTTATCAGTATAGCACGCGTAATGTGGTTTAGCAGTGTAATATAGAGTGTGCATTATGTTATAAATAAATGTATATATGTATATATATATATATAATAAAAAATAGAATAAATGCATATAAATTAGTGGTATATTATTCAGGATCACTAGATAATCATATACCTAAAATCATTATCATGGGATATTTGTGATAAATAAGATGATTATATATATATATTAAATTTACTATAAGCAGTATAGTAGTATAGTAGAAATTACCTTTAATACATCATGTAAATAAATATTGATTTAATTTATTAGTATAATATCATCATTTTGAAAATTATATTTTTAATATTTAAATTTCTCTAGAACTACATTTTATTAAATAAATATTAATACATGTATTTTGTTTGTATACTACAATTAAATCGTATTTTCATTTATTAATATTTAAAATCTGTGTGATAATATAATTATTTTTCAATAATAAACAATTATTACTATGTTAACTACCATTTAATATATTTTGTTAAAGATCCGATCTCATTAAAAAATTGATTAACCGTATTTTGAATCGAAAATTGTGTCTGCTTAAATCACAAATAATAATCCAGCTACACATTAATAATGGCCTAGCTACATGTTAATAATGGCCAAGCTAAATGTTAATAATGGCCTAGCTACCTAACCCGTTAGGAGATTTAAACAGAGCTTTACGAGGAGTGACAACTGCTTCGGCTGAGGTGGACTGTTCATCTTCGTTGCTAGAACTGCGCTCCGTTGAAGTTTCTTCCTCCCTCTCCTCTTCATCTTCTTCGTACACTTCTCCCTCTTCTACCTCCTCCTCCTCTTCCTCCTCCACAACCTCTTCATACACTTCTCCCTCCTCTTCCTCCTCTTCAGACTCTTCTACCTCCTCCTCCTCCTCCTCATCCCTTTCGTAATCATCTTCGTCCTCGCTGATAGGAGAGTCGACGAGGGGAGATCTGAATGGATCCTCGCGCGATTCTTCATCTTCTTCGGAAGTTTCGTCGTCGTCGTTTATGAATTCCCTAATAATAAAAATAATGTTATATACAAACAGAATTTGCGCGTTGGTTTTCTGCGTCGTTTTCTAGTTTATAACAGTAGTATGATTTGTCCTCGTAAACAAAATAATATATCATATTTTCTGCGGTAACACCAGTGATACGCGTGTAATGAATGGGTGTAATGCGTAATGGGCGGGCGGGCAACCATCAGAGAATGCATAGGGTTATATAACGTACATACGTAGAGATATGGAGTGGTGTCGTGCTGTTGGTATTAGTGAACTATGTAGAGAGTGACGGTGAGAGCGAGAGAGTGTTAAGCGTAGGTTGTGGGTCTAATTCATCTTATTTAATTCAATACATATAATGATAAATCATATTTTAAAGGCGTGATATCTAAAATGTTTTATTGTAAAATAATGGTGTATTAAAATTAAAAGAGTACTCGATATTTCTACTATATTAAAACTTTCGCAATTATATAATAGGTAGATATAACTTATTTATTAACGATATAAATGAATAAATATAAGATTTCAATGAATAAATATTATTATTATTATATATATAAAAATAATAAATATCGATATATATATCTCTATATTCTATATCGATATGTATCGGTAATTTTATAATTATATTATTTCCCATCTATTAACATGGAATGCATATTAAATCATATCAATAAATTTGAAATTATGATCAAATTTTTTATCATTAATTGAATATGGTCGACTAATGATAAGATACCTAGAACACATAATATACAGTTTAATAATAAGACAAATTTTTTTTAATTTTTGACCATCCTGGATGCGATAATTCTTCGAAGTTTAACATGGAGAGAATACAAAATTTAACATGGGGATTACAAAATTGCTAAACAATTAATTTTAACTGGTATACAGTCATAACGGCTTCATAGATAGGTTGCTAAGGTAAATAAGCGCGATAAATTATGAAATGAGTTTTTAAAGGCTCACTTTGGGATGTAATGCAGCCTAAAAAAAACTTAACAAATTAAACCAAATAACACTAACATTTTAATACAAAAATATATATTTACATTCTCAACCAGACCGTTATGATCGGACAGCCTTTTAGCCTACTAATTATTTTTATTTATTTATGAAAATTTAATAGAACATAGAAAAAATGTGATAATTATGGAAAATTCTATAAAACAA
Organism: Osedax fenrisi; assembly: GCA_964019155.1. Taxonomy (NCBI): domain Eukaryota; kingdom Metazoa; phylum Annelida; class Polychaeta; order Sabellida; family Siboglinidae; genus Osedax; species Osedax fenrisi. Next base: position 49,313,313 of record OZ025244.1, on the reverse strand, counting down.
AATTGTAAACAAATTTTTCTAATTGCGATTAAACTTTTAGATTTTTTTAAATCAATGAAATTAATGATTTTTTTTACAATTAATAATAAAATTTATAAAACGAGTATATAAAATGTATTCTTAAAAAAAAATGTTTAATAAAATTTAATATTCATGCCATTTAACTAATAGGCATGATATTTATCAAAAACACGATATTTAAAAAAAAGTTATTATAATAAACGAACCACATTTGTTGTTTTAACTTTTTAGGATATTTTTTAGAAAACAAATATATTATCTGATATCATTTGAGCTAGGGATAACAAATATTAAAGAATGAAGCGCGACAAATTTTGTCGTGTATTTTTGTATATTTTCGTTATAAATTATTTTTCTATAAGTTTCCAATGCAATATGTAACTAATTTTAGACAGTGGATAGATTCGCCAATATACACTCAAATTGAATCATAAGTCATGTACAATGTATCAACCTTAGGGAGCCTATCCCTTTAAAATAAACAGAGGTAATTAATATTATTTATAGTGTTCAAGTGCAGTTCGTAAGTATCTGTTTAATTTGTTTAAGAGTATTTCGAATTGATATTCTTGCAGCGTTTATTCCATAGTAATGATAGGCTAGTAGATGGGTGTGAGTGTGTTTGAATTCATATATGTAGGCTTTCTGTAAGTATCTGTATGAGTTTGTTTATGTTATCATAATGTTATTTATTACTCTCATCTATAATGAAACTTATCATGTTAATAAAGGGGTTGGGTATCTCGATAAGCAACATTGCTACAATAATTACCATGGCATTGCCTAAATATGATAATAATAATAATAATGTATGAACAATTTTAAATATTAATAGTCATATTTTCATCTGTAATTATAAAACGTTTACATTCTTTATTTCAATAAAATATACGTCATCGTTTGAAATCGTATTTCGACTTTATATTTTCGACGATGTAATCGTTCGAGCAATAATCAATCGACCAATCAGCAACGCGTCAGCTAATGTACGATGAGACGAACCTTTCCTTCACCTTATCGATACGGTACGTCTTCTTGGTAGTCTGACTGTACTTCTTGAAAACTGTGGGTTTGCAGGGCTCAGAATTAGGCTGCATTACTAATTACAATACATACATACTAAAGATAAACATAGCACATTTATAGGCCCTTTATATGCGTTTCAATATTTGAAATTTGTATTTCAAGTAATACAAAATTATATATTTATCTAAATATTTGTCTAACAAATTATCCATTAATTCGTAATAAGCATGTATACATAATATTTTTATGTAGTGAATATAATTAAATAATTCTACTATAATTGCATATAATTAAATGTATATTAATAATGAATAATTGAAATAATAAAATCCTAAATATCATAGCAAGAGTAAATACAAATTAAAATGTTATATTTTTATCTATATTTATGTATGAAAAATACTGATTATAATAGAATATGGTAACTCATATCTATTGTAAACCCATGTCCCAGGTTAAACAATTGTATGCTTTATTACTATATAATTATAATATACATGTTTTATATAATATATTTTCAAATAATCAAATATAATAATGAATATATAGTTAACGTGAGTCAAATAAAGAAATATGAATTCATAATCATTTACAATATATAATGTTATAGATTACTAATAAAAATGTTGTATATATATTTTTTAATTAAAATAAATATATTAATATATAAATACATTTATATATATAAATACATTTATATATATATATATATATATATATATATATATATATGATAATTATTGATTACATAATTTACATAAACATGTATTTGATATCACTAGATTGCAAATTTACTATGAATTCTTACTAATAAAGATAACTAACAGTTTTCTAATAAATCTTCTTCGTCATCAGATTCTTCGCTGGCTATATATTTAGTTTAATTATTAATAATTGTAATCAATATAATATATTTAATTTAATATAAAAGTAACTAACTTAACTATGAGTACAGGTATGATTATTCTATATATATATATATATATATATATATATATATTTATATATAATGATTTTGAGAAGCAAAGATATATCACTTGTATCTATTTACGTGAAATAAATTGTAATATATGCCGATTAGTTTGAAATATAGGTGGGAATAGATTCGTTTTAAATAATTTCAAAGCGAATTGTCAAAGTATGTAACAAAATATGTATAATTTTGAAAATGGATCTATTGGTATATCATATTTCTCGAATATAGCTGTATATTTTAAGAAAAATGATTCTTATTATAAAAATGATGTTATATTCTTAAAATAAACACTATAACATACATTGTTATTGTATTAAAGAATGTACATAAATCCTCAATAGTGATATATTATTCAAATTAACATATAAACAAATATGAACAAAAAATGGAATTAGAAATAAATAGTTTGCGGTTTAGATAGTGTAATTTTTCATTAATTTCGCAAAGTAATTAGAGTAATATATATTTTCTTCGCAAAATAATAGATATATATCAGGAATAGTCTTCAAAAAAGTTTAAATACAAATTTAAATATGTAATTAAACCTACCCCCTATATATTTATAGGATCAATCCAATAAGCTCAAGTCAATTCTAAGTTCGAGCTTTGACCGCTGATTTAAAAAATTGATCGTCAGTCCGTAATAATCGAATTGACCGCCGCTTACAGTTTGATTGATCCTATTTATACATGATATATACATAAATACAATTACATTATTGATATTATATGACAATAAAGAGACTCGTAAATATATTTCATTTGAATAGGCCTAAAGTCTGTGTGCCAGGGTTGATTTAAGATCTTGTGAATCAACATCACCATTCAAGACACTTTAAAAACTAATTTATTTAAAACCTACGATTTATAAAGTATTTTTTGTTATTTAATAGACTGCGAGCATATATTACCATTTTATTCGTATCTCGTATTACCGTTTGTATCCGGTATAAACACTTTGTTAATTATTATTTAAAAACTGTGTAAATTAAATAAATAATAATAATAATGCAAGGTAGGTGGTGTTGACATCTCAGTAGAGATGAAACCATAGTAACCACTACGGCAGATGTCAGATGCCGCAGCAAAGTATCGTTACAACAGCACGCTTTATATTATATGAGATATAAATGAATACGTCTAGAGAGACGTGAAATTAGCCAAAGTTTATAAACGTTGATTATTATCGATGTTTCATTTAGACTGGATTATATCGGTTTAACCGCGGCAAAAATTGGTAATAATTTATTCATAAAAATAGGTTTTTTCCACGCCAACTACATATTTGTGTCTATATAAAACCTTATATTTTCTACAACAGTAAACTTTATTATTATTACTACGCTATAGTTCATTAACTAAGTAAAAACACGTAGGTGTTCATATATAGAGTGATATTGTATAATGAAAAATAAAAATAAATAGAAAATGAAGGAATGAAAACAAATACATTACGGTGATTTAAATGCATGAAGAATTTGTTTCAGAATAATAAAAGTGATGCGATATAACTATTCTAATATAGTAGAGCTTTACAGAGCTTTCAGCGTAATAACCGAGAAAGCTGATTCGGACGGAGTAGGTAGATAATATTAAACGTGCACTATTTTCATATGTACTTCCGACTAGATCTATTTAACATCCGAATGCTGATAATATCGGATAGATATTCGGGAAATCAAAGGTGTATAGGCTAGCGCGTGATTCACAATATCCTCCGCCTAGAATCATATCTAAACGTAAGGCAGCCGAGTGATCGCATTAAAACTAATATAGAAACTATGTAGGTATGGTTAATGTGTAACTTTAACGCGTTATGTACAACTTTTAATGCACTCGAGTTTACGTATCCGACGTTAACGTAGAATACACAATAATGAATAGCAGTATAGAAGACGACTGAATACTAGAAAGTGAATTGAATTGTAGTCAAACTAGATAGTTAAACAAGATTATCTAATATTATATATAGAGAATAGTGCAAGGCCGTGTGTATCATGTTAATAATGTGTGCAGAATAGTCTAGGTGAGAGGGGTAAATTAAACCAAGGGTAGTTGACAATTGTTGTTCTCCATTGTAATTTATATTTTATCAAAATTAAAACTTATATTATAATAATAATACTAATTATTTATTAAGATAAATTATTTTATTTGATTTCTTTTGTAGTTTATTATTAATAATGATTTATTGTATGTTTTGATTTCTTCTAAAGGGCTTCAAAATATGACGGAATCTTTTCTATTATTGTTTCCCAGAATGATTTATATATAATTTACTAATAAATATTATTTATAAATTTATTATGTGATAGTTAATATACAATTATCAAATAAAGCTATACTATATTAACATTGTAATAGTATTGTTTATGTTTATATTGTTCAAGGGCATGACGTCTGCTAATACATATATTTTAAAGTTATTATTTAACAATTTATTTATTTTTATCGCTGTCCATGAGTTCATATTTAAATATTATACATAAATCAATGCAAAACTTTTTTTAAATTAAAGATTAAAATATGATTACATTAAAATTATAATATAATATAATACACATTATATTATGTGGAATGTAACATAAAGTATGTAGAAAAACATCGTTCAATTCGAATCGAATTTATAAATAAATATAAATTCAAATATAAATATTTTAATAAAATATTTATATAGACACATTTAAAAATATGAATGTATTTTTATTTTACAAATAAATAAATATCTCAGATATATTTGATAAAAGATTGAAATCATTACAATATTATTAAATATATCATTGAAAAGTATATATTTAGATTATACAAAGTTACGATTATAGAGATAGCAAGCAGTCATTTCCTTGCTATTATAAAATAAATTTAAATCATACTTAATTTTTTTTACTTTATATTATATTAAAAAAAGTATTATATTTAGAAAGCATTAATTTAAAAATTAAAATACTCCATAAATTAACATATAAGAGATAAGTTTTGCAACTTTTTTTGTTAAACATATTAGCTAATCACACTACTACTAGTGTTATATAATCACAGAATAATTCAATACGTGACACCAGACTAATATAACATTAAACAATACCGCTACAATTATATTATATAACATTATATAATAAATTTTTAATAAACTCGTTTTTAAATTAAATTAATGATTTCAATACGATTACATCACAATCATTATACAATGCACTTATGTAAAAGATTCATTGTACATCGGCCCACTAAGCCCACGACGCACCAATCACTGCACCGCCGATAATAAGATATGCCGGTTGCCTCCTTGGCGTTAACCTGACTTGAGTGTGGCTCGAGTCGGTGTAGATTTAATGGGTGGCCGACGCAGGGACAGGTTTCTCATGCTGGCGTCGATGTCTAGTTGTTGTAGTACGCTGGTATCGCTGTCTTCGTCGCTAACGAACGAGCCTGTACAGTTCATAGTAATCAAGGTGGTGGTGGTGGTGTTCAACGTTGGTGGTATCGATGGACCAGAATGCACGGGGAATAGGTGTTAACGTATGAGGTCAGTGTATGGACGAATGGAGCACATAATATAATAACACAATTGTAATGTATATTATAAAATTATAAATAAATATGTCCACAAATATATTTTAGGGGGGGGTAAATGTGAGATAGAAAGAGGAGTAGGGAGATAGTTTAGTAGTAGTAGTAGTAGTAGTAGTAGTATACAAACTTCTCATTGATTTGTTAGCACTCATGCTAAGCTCATCACCGGTCTGGAATGTACTACCGGGAACGGATACCGATTGTATAGCGCTGCATCCCTTTATCTCTGTTATATTTAGTCTCAATTTAATACATATACATTTATACAATAGCACTCTAATAACATGCTCATATCGAATAACGAATAACATAATATGATGAGGTCATTACTAATAGAGTACACCTTTGACATACCAAGCCCCCTCTGTACCTCCATCCATGATATAACACCAATTAGAGCTGGAGCCGCCTACCCATTACCTGTTATCTTTGCTATATTTGTTACACCGCCCAAAGATTCCAGTCCTGAGCTGGGTGGTATATCAACGGGGCACTGCATATTGAATAGCAGCGTATTCTAACATCAACGCGACATTTAACCTCTACTCGTCCTCTATACGATGCGCATAATAGTAATCGTAATAAGGTTCCCAACCTCAGGTCGCTAGTCGACATTAAATTGCTTATACACTTTCTTTATATCGATGCCTCTACTGGACTTTACTATACAATGTGCATAATCGCACTAAGGTTCACAATCTCTAGTCGCTAGTCGATATGTGTGAACTGTACTTAACCTCCGCTCGAGTTCGGTTCAAAGCTGTGGTCTTCAGTCAGGTATTCGCCGGACACCCCGTCGCTATCCTCCTCGCTAGTACTACTAATAGCCCTACGATAATCGTGACGACGAGGAGGTGCAGGAGGAGGAGGGGTTTCGTCGTTGTCTGGAATAGTTTCATCGCAAGAGGAACCCAGGCATGCGAAGCCCGACATATCTCTGGAGCCCTCGCCCCCTTCGCTGTCATCGCTGTCGAATGCGAGAATAAGACACTCCGCATCACTACCACCGTCGGCGTTTTGGCCTCGACTTCTATCTTGGGGTCGATGGCTGCGAATATTACTGAATAGAGACGTGGACCGCGGTACACTTCTGTTAGTGGACCGCGGTACACTTCCGTTAGTGGCCCGTAGTACACTTCCGTTAGTGGGCGGGCTATCGGTTATATCGGGAGTTCTGACGTCCGAAATATCGAATGATGGCTCCTCATCTGAAAGGTCACTGGACTCTGAAAGGAGCGGGATGGTTCGAGTAACTCAGCTTCACATTTAAAATGTTGTTTTATAATTATTGTTAATAATACATATATATATATATATGCATATATTATAATATTAATAGTAAAAATTATAAGACTAGGCTAATATAATACTGAATTGATAGGTTATAATGCATAATCGTAATTTATAATTTGAATACCAGAATTCATTAACTAATTCAATTTCCGTCGTAACTTTATTATTAAAATTATAATAAATATTATTACTAAATAATATTATTAATTTTAAAATCTCAAATAAATAAATAAATCTATTATCATTAATACTATTATCACCATATGTTTAGTGAGTTGTATATGTTGAATGCCTGAGATGAACCTGATTATCCTAGATATAATAAACATATATTCAACTTGCATATTATTATAATTATTTATGTGCAGTGAAATATAAATATACAGATAAGATATTTTAGAGTTCATGTTCCACAATGACGGTATATAAAAATGATGATTTAGTAAATTATGCAATAATGCTAAAAATGAATCGTTACTTATATGATTAACATTGAATTAACTGATAAACATAAAGGTTACCTCTAAGAGTTATATAAGTATAAAATATGAGTAAAATTATCAAAATACTAAATTTAAAATGATTAAATATCATATACACGTATAGGGGACGCGAGCAATGGTTGATCAAATTGTACTTATACTTATTAAAACATCAAAAACTTATAAGGATATGTGTAACCTCTGTTATATTAATAGAGTTTTACATTTATTTAATTGGAAAAATAGTGGTCTACTAAAAGTGTATTAATTTATATTTATTTATTTATTCAATAAAATATTTAACTAAATGATAGATATTATAAAGATCTATAATAAGTGCATTTTTGTATATAATATTAATGAAATGTTTAGTATAAATTATACATAACTAATAAATTATTAATATTTTGAAAAAAAAGATAAAATATGAATATTTTAAATTTTACTAATTATTAAATTAAAAAAATAAAATATTGTGTAATATATATTATCTGAAAATGATATATCTATAGCATGTGCTCTTCAGGATAAACTGATATATCAGTTAAAAATAACAGCTATATATAATATAATATAATATAAATCCTGATATAAATGATAATTTTGTATTTTTATTATTGCCAAACTTCAAATTCTGTTTTCATGAAATAATGAATTCATACTATTAGGGTAACAAAGCATGTATAAAGGCTATTTATATGAAAACTATTATAGCTACATATTTTGTATTATTATTATACAAATAGAACATCTGTTTATATATTACAATAGAGATATCTTTCAGAAATATTATCTTCTTATAATAGTAAAAATACAATTTATATAGAATAAATGACAATAAATAATAATTTAAAATAGTAATTTAAATATACACAATAGGCTATATATAATAAATATGTGTCAATTTGGGTATACATGCATATATTATAAATACAATACAACAAAAAACCTAGTGATTCAATGCATAGAATTATGTGTGTCAGACTATTAATAGACCATATGCTGCCTATCTATTTACATGGTAAACTGTTAAATATGTGAGCTGTGACATCCCTTAATGATATATATTTTAAATTGTTCATTTTATAGTTAAATTTGAAAAAAATGATTTATATATTATTTTAAAGATAATATTTAATATTATAATAATATTATATAAACACAAATTTGACATCTTTATTTTTCATAATTTCAGAGGTAGACCTACCCTTAAGGCCCATCGTTACTTATACAAGATAGGTAATTTAGCTGCATATTATAACATCGATAAATTTGTAGATTTAAAAACAAAATATAACAGTTTTATTTTTTATTACATAGATAACATTCGTATCTATTACTATTAGACATTTACTATTATCGTATATCAAGTATAGTTAATAAAAATTAGATCTAGTAAATTATCTGCAAAAATAATAAAACATATGTTTTATTATTTTTTCGTGTTTTTGAAACATAATTGTATCTATACATTATCTAAAATGATATTAAAGTATCTAATAGTGTAACATAGACTATATATTTTGCATATACTCGGAAAATTGTATTAAGATTTATCAAAGTGAACAAAATATATTGGGTTTTAGATATAGCATAAAAATGGAAAAAAGTCTATAGATATAAGATTCTAAATTATTATTTTTATTCTACGTGTACTAAATTATAAAAAATGCGTATACTAAAAATTAGATAACTTATGAGATTATGTATGAAATAACAATATTTTGTTTTACTACATAGATAACATTAATATCTAATATTATCTCTAATTTGCTAAGCTCTAATTATTATAGTCTAATATTAAGTTAAGGTATACATTATTTAAATGTAGTCAATATTCACTATAAAATAATTCATATCAATTATTTTTACAGATGTAAATTTATAATGTAAAATTAAGGCACTTCTACTTAATTTTGAATGAAATATAATACATTGTTTTAAAGATAATTAATTATGTTTGCATTTAATAAAATAATTTGTTGATAATAATAAATACGAATATAACGCAGGGCTTTAAAAAATAAATATTATAATATATATTTTCAAATAATATTAGTAAAATATATTTTAACATTTGTATATTTTAGATTTTGTGATAATTATATTCTGTGTATTTTTTGGTTCAAATAAAGACATAACTTTTCTATAATTTTTATAAATATGGGATTTTAACCGATATTCATAAAATAACCGATGAGGTACAAACATGTGTTCTTAATCGAAACATAATTATCTAGAAAAATGTATTAATATTTTGTGTATATGCTATACAGTATGGCCACTAATAACATAATATTAATTATAAATATATATAATAAAGTCATTATTTTATAAAAATAAAATTATACAATTTTGTAAACTAAAATTCGACGTTTTGGTTAATCTAATATTTTATATGTAATAATTTATTCTAAAATATATAATATACTTATATATTCTGGTAAAAGACAAATTTCTTTATATATCAATTTTATCTGAAATTGTATATTATACATAAACATAACATCGGCCAAAACATCCTCACATCCCCTATACGTTTTTATATCCCTAATTCATATTTGAAGTGACATTAAGTATCCAGTTTTAACTATGCAACCAATCAGATTGTAATATGATATAACAATCTGATTGTATGATCTCTGATAGGTTGAATATAACTTATATCTGAATTATATAATAATCTGATGATATTAGATTCATTAAACCACAGCCTAAGATATAATCATCATCCCACAGCAGTAGAAATAAGCGGTAGTGAGATTATTCATCACATTATTGTGGATAAGGATCAACTGTAGATGAAGACTCCCTGTATTTCATACCTGATTCGTGGTGTTCTAATATAGTGTGATTTGATCGGAAATTTGCATTGAATAAATCTGAAATATAATTTACGCTTCATCAATAATGGGTTATTTCAAGAGCACATAATTATACAAGGAAGATATCTAATTATTGTTAATATTTTTGGTATTTGTGTAGAATTGAAAATATTAGGTCGATATGAGAAACTTCGATATTTTAAATAGATATTATAGGGATATTCCACTATAAATATTGTTATATTATTATTATTGGTATTTTATTATAAATGGTGAAGATTACTTATAATTGATATAACAAGATATTTTAGATCGTATCCTTAATATGGAGATTTTTTGAATATAGTTTAAAAGTATAATATAATATATATATATATATATTACAATAGTTAGCTAATTTCCAGTTCAAATAAAAGTAGGTATAAACAAATGTCATATTTAGTTCAAAGATTATTTCACTTACGCCTCAGACATTATGCGGAATGTATAACATCATAAACATATTGACTATATAGAGTTTATTCTATAGATTTATAAATAAATAAATACTATAACACCAAAACACACGAGATATAAATATCCCATTATCGTATGGAAGGCTGGAACGAGTGAACATTAAGTGAAGTTAGTTAGATCTCTAATAAAGTATATAATTCAAACTATACCTGTTGTACGCATATATATATGCATACTAACTACGCGGCAGTGCTAACATTACATATATACATTGTAGATATTAGAGTGAGAACCCCTCTCTACATCTATGATATACATCCGTCCATTCATACCGTCGATGTAAATAAAAGTATAAATAAAACTTTTATTTACATCGATGATTCATACGTATACATATATATATATGTACGTGCTACAACTGTAAACAACACACAAATCATACGATAACTAAGTCGTACTTATGTCGCGTTCGACGGGTTCGTCCGACATTGAGATCTCTGCGACCTCTAAAGAGGCGGGGGTGGGGCTGAAGTCGGCGATGGAGGCGTCGAGAGTGGCGACGGTAGACGATACTTCGACGCTGCTGATGCTGCTTTGTTTACCTATCCGTAGCGAGTCTAGAGGCGATGGTGGTTACGATGATGATGATGATGATGATGATGGTGGTGGTGGTGGTGATGATGATGATGGTGATGATGATGATGGTGATTATGCTGATGGTGATGATGATGATGATGATGATGATGGTGGTGATGATGATGATGATGATGGTGGTGATGATGATGATGGTGGTGATGATGATGATGATGATGATGATGATGGTGGTGATGATGATGGAGGTGATGATGATGATAGATGGTGATGATGATGATGATGATGGTGATGATGATGATGGTGATGATGATGATGATGATGATGGTGATGATGATGGTGGTGATGATGATGATGGTGATGATGATGATGGTGATGATGATGATGGTGATGATGATGATGATGATGATGGTGATGATGATGGTGGTGATGATGATGATGATGATGGTGATGATGATGGTGGTGATGATGATGATGATGATGGTGATGATGATGATGATGGTGATGATGATAATGATGATGATGGTGATGATGATGATGGTGGTGATGATGATGATGATGATGATGATGATGATGATGATGATGATGATGGTGATGATGATGGTGGTGATGATGATGATGATGATGATGATGATGATGATGATGATGATGATGATGGTGATGATGATGATGATGATGATGATGATGATGATGGTGATGATGATGATGGTGATGATGATGATGATGATGGTGATGATGATGATGGTGATGATGATGATGATGGTGATGATGATGATGATGGTGATGATGGATATTGTAAAGCAATGAGAGAGACGACGAGCGAAGAAGAATGGAGAAATGTTGTATGGAATTCTACAGCGCCCCTACGGCACCCAAATGCTACGGGGTAGGTTAAAGGTTAAATACACCAGGTACACAATCTATAGCATAATTAATAATACAGACTCAGTTGTGCAGAATAGTACTGACTGCGCTGTAGGCTATCTAGGAATATTGGAGAAATAATATTTATGTAAATAGCTCGTATAATCCAAGGTTTATTTTTATTTTACTTCTCTGTTTATTTCTTGTTTTTTAGTATCGTGTCGTTTTTTCTTACTGTTATCACATTTATATATTTTGTTTATATATGTTATATAATTATATGTTTATATATAATTATAACTTTCTTTATATATAACCAGTAATTCAATAAACTTTTGATCTATCTATCTATCTATACCCTATATTCATTAGATATATATGGTAGGATAAATGTAATAGATATAAGTACTAGGAAACCTTACTTTCTACTGTACGTGTGTTTATGTGTGTGTTGGTAGCGTTAGGTTTAATCGATGCTTGTTATCAGTTATATACGATATATACAACATGACATGCTTTGCATGGTGAAATAACTGTAGTATCGATGTATACTAGGTGTATTAAATTTAGTAGTTAGGTGTATTAGGTTTAGTAGGTAGGTGTATTAGGTTTAGTAGGTAGGTATATTAGGTTTAGTAGGTAGGTGTATTATGTTTAGTAGGTAGGTATATTAGGTTTAGTAGGTAGGTGTATTATGTTTAGTAGGTAGGTGTATTATGTTTAGTAGGTAGGTGTATTAGGTTTAGGATGGTACATTATTATATTGCGCGAAATAATAGGTGATAACCTTGAGAAAACTTCATGGTTTGACTGGAGAAGCAATGAATCGCCGGTTTCGCGGTAGGGGGAGGTGAACCGGTCGATATATCGGAGATTCCCGTCAGCGATACGTAACTGTCGTCGAGTCCTTCTATTCCGCAGCTTTCATCCGAATCCGAACTCTCTACAACGACGGCCAGCGGTAACGTTACGCTAATAGTACATACGATCGTTGTCGACTATAATATAGGACAGATAGTAATGAACTTCCGCGTATGAAGTATGTTCGTTATCGAATAGTATTGATGTTGTACGTATGCACTATTGACTGCGTTTAAATTGGCTGACTATTATCGGAGACTTCGGGTAATTGATGCGCCTAATGCCGCCGGTTGAACATATGTATATACATGCACTAATGATAAGCGCTGATAGAAAACTTGCTTATTATTATTGGAGACTGGACATAATAATTTGTACACGTTGAAAATTTAAACTCTGGTTTTAATGAGAGTACACTGTAATTATTATTTTATTATTATTACATTTTATGTGCGCATATTAAATAATTTGTATCATTATATTTATAGGAATAATATAGTTGCTTAATGATCATGGTTGGCAAAAAATCCAACAATTTAGAATTTAATCTATGGAATTTTGAATATTGGATTTTTAAATAAAATTAAATATAAAATAATAACATTTTATTTCATAAATATTTAAAATGAGTGAATATTTTAGAGATATAGTATTATTTATTGACATTAAATAATTTGTATTAATCAATCATATAATGATATAATTTTAGGAGAAAATTACCCGAAATTATTTAACTTTAAAATTTCAAATTAGGTATATAATTTTATTAATATCTATTAAGTTAATAGTTAATAGTATTAACCCACAAATTATAAAAGAAAATAAAAAGTATAAATACAATCCCCAACCTCGCTAATATCATTAGCTTATCATTAGGTTTATCATTATAATGATAAGTCAATTAGGTCCACATAATATTCTTATTTTGTTGATTTGAAAAATAACTACGGATATATCATACTGGCTCATATTATACACACAATTCCCCATTACTAATCTATATCGTACACTATCAGACAATTTAAATGACTACTTCTAATTAATAGTTAACTAATTATTTATTATAACATATACAATATCTTAATTTCATAATATTTATATATTAATAAATATATGTAATCTGCTATATTTGGAATATATTATATTTTAGTTTTATTTTTAAATATTATTTGATTATAATATATATATATTTGGAAAATAATACAATTGTAATTATTATTTATAAAATATGAAAATTATCACGGCTAACAACTTCGCTATGAATATAATAATAAATATTAATATATATATAATTGTGTATAAATAAATGATCGGCTATCGTTAAAACCAGGATGCCTTAACATGAGAGCGACTTCGAAGGGACATTAGAGCCATATGGTTATAAGTGAAAACTTCATCTAAGTTCCTGGATGGGATGAAAGGACTCCAGCAAATAAAAAACACAATAACAATATATGTATATATAGTAGAGTTGATATAGGATATAGTAAACACACACACATTTGAATAGTACTTATGTATATGTTGTGTAGACCGATCTACTGCGTGAAGCTCACGGCGATTGGTCTTAGTCAACAATACAGGTCACATTCACTGTTTATCGAAGGAATCTCAATAGGCAATAATAAAGCTTAATAAATAATACAATGTTTGAACGGATCTGAACTGATTAAACTAAACTGATTATTATGATAATATCGCGTGACGCGAATGTCGTAACCTAGTGAACGCACACCTCTACATATAAACTGACTTCTTAACATTACGTTGACTGATGTGTTTCTAAGATATCATAAGTAGAGAGTGGACACTCGCACTAATTCGGCTAGATAACTATACTATTGTGTATTCGTATACCTACGATAATATTTGTACAGGTCTTTTGTATGAGAATTTCCAATAACACCTATTGAAAAGTAAACTTGTTTGAACTCCTTTATTGGCCACGTATATATATATATATATTATATATTAATATTTTGTATGTGTAATACTTTGTGTACCTGGTCAAAATCTGAGCGATTGATGCGCGATTTGCAAAATTGTTTATTCGAATTAGTGAATTAACAATAGCGTATGTTTATTTGTACAAATATTAATATTTTTAGTTTTAGTTATTTTCACTTGTTTAGTTTGGTTTGGATGGGTTTAGTTTTGAAATTGCCAAGTTTTTTCAGCTGCATTACATCTTAATTATAATTTATACAGAGCCTATAAAACACATTTATATATATATGACATATACAATATTAATGATAAGCCATTGCATATATGATAGTCTATAAATAGACATATATGGA
Source organism: Osedax fenrisi (assembly GCA_964019155.1). Classification (NCBI taxonomy): domain Eukaryota; kingdom Metazoa; phylum Annelida; class Polychaeta; order Sabellida; family Siboglinidae; genus Osedax; species Osedax fenrisi. The sequence goes on along the minus strand of OZ025244.1, from coordinate 49,298,048 downwards.
TGCTAATTATAATGGCTAATCATACGCTATTGTAAAATCACTAATTCGAATAAACAAGTTTGCGGGCGTTCAAATTCGCATCAATCGCGAAGCCTTTGTCCATAATCCATAATTTGTTTAAATAAACAATGAGGCACTAACTGATAATAAATATCATTTTTGTATTATGATAAAGATACATATATTGAATTAATACGATATATAAATATTAATTATTATTTTTTTATATCGAATGAGATTTATAATTTAAATATACTAAAACGTATAATATATATTGACATTATAAATTATATAGTACCATATACTTATATTGTAATATACGACAATAGTAACTATTAATGTACTATTATAGTATATTAAAAAATAACACATAATAATATTAATACATATATGAAATTAATATGTGTATAGAATTTGTTTAAATAAACTTGTTTATTTTTTAATGAATTACTAAGTTAGTAATTTACTAACTCATAAAATATAGTATTATCATAATACTATAATTATTATAGTATAATATAGTATTATTATAATATAATAATTATTATAATAATATTATAATAATAATTAAATTATTAAATTATAATATTATAATTTATAATATTATATTATTATTATAATAATTATAATAAGTATATTTTTATATTATATAAAAGTAACACATATATATAAATGTTATTTAATATGGTAGTATATATAAAACTAATCAAACATATTCATGTTTTATGTACAAAATTATTTTGAAAATCGAATTACGCGATTTCGCGTAAGTCGTTTATTAACTTTGTAAGTTACTAAATGTCATATATTTCCTTAGATAAATATATTAGTATACTATACATATTATTATAATATAATTACTCTATTTCCATATATGTTAATACAATATTATTAATCAGTTATACATGTTATAGTGTATTCAATAATTTAGTAAATATTTTATATTTAATTTTATATTTATAACAATAATTATTATATTTGTTTAATAACCTGACGATTCAGAAAAACTCACTTGTTGTGTAAAATCCTTATATTGTATATCCATCATAAATTTATATTAATATAATCAGTTATTTTAATTCAATAAAGAATCTATCACAAATATATTAGTAATATATAAAAATAAATTGACATGCAAATAAAATATAAGTATGACAACTGTTTAAATTTGAATTACATTATTTTAAACCCATCTGACCAAATTAGCTAGGCCAATTAAATTTGATCAAAGATATAGAATATAAATATAACAAGGTAATAACTAGGATAATGTTCAAAGTAATATCCCAGATATATATTATATACTGATAATATCTATAATATCTACTAGATATGCATTTGTTAATAGGTTTATAGTTTAAAATTCAAATTGATGACACCTCCTATGTATTTGTATTGTTAACAATATTTATTGTAACGCATCATAAATAATAATAATTATATAATGTATAATTTTTTGAATAATATATATTAAATATAGATACATATATTGAATTCATACATTATATATATATACTAGGATATAATTAAATATAAACATTCACTATGCAAACATATGTTGCTCGATACGATATATGTTTACTTTATTTTTTTAATTTTAAAAGAAGGGTGAGATTTGTTACATAGAGTTGATGATAATTATCCTTAAGTATCCTTTAAGGAACTAAATGTTATCCTCTCATATTTGATGCAGGCCCGTAGCCACGATGGGGCCTGCGCAGGCCCTGCGGGTGCAAGGCCCCCCCTGAGATCGGATAGGCCCCCCCTGAGATTAGGTAGGTCACTAAAACTTGTTTCACTATAAGTAATCATTTCTGATTAATAGTTAATTAGTTATTATAATTCTATGACTACAATCTTCATTATACTATAATATAATATCTTAATTGTATAATATATATATAAATATATCGATGAATAATTGATAAATATATAAATATATATATATATATATATATATATATTTATTTATATATAGTTTATTGACTACAAAACACTGTGTGGTTATAGGCGTCGCTAGATAATAAACAAAAACAAAAATAAATAGAAAACTAATAATAAAATAAAATACAACGAATTACAATGACTTACAATTTACATACAGTTTACGTTAAACAATGAAATTGATGAAACACAACGAATATCATAAGAGAATTCCAGCTTTTCGGAGCAATAACCGAGAAAGCTGATTCAGAGAATGCCAACAATGTAGATTGTTGCACCAATTTCATGATGTGGCACTTCCGACTGGATCTGTTCGAACTCTGAATAGTAATGGATTGAGCTAAATATTCAGGAAATCCACAGTGTATAGCCTTATGTGTAATACACAATAGCCTATGTATACAAATATATCTAAACTTAAGCCAGCCTAATGATCTCATTAAATCAGATTAAATCCTATGCCAATTTCATTAAGTCTAATTGAAAGAATATTGTGATCTAGGGTATCAAAGTCACTAGATAAATCAAGTAGTACGAGATAGCATGGGGCTTTAATATCAAGAGATATGAGAATATCATTAATGATTAAAGTAAGAGCAGTTTCTGTACTACGATGAGGAAGATACGCACTTTGATATTTATCAACAATAGCATTTGACGTAATGTAATTAATAAGTTGAGTGGACACAACTCGTTCTAAGGTCTTATATATTGATGATAACTGAGATATTGGACGATAACTTGATAAATTAGATTGGTCAAGAGTAGTTTTTTTTTAAATCGGAATAATATATGAATATTTCATGGAGTGTGGAACAATAGATGATATAAGAGATCTATGAATGATTTCAGTGATAAGTCCAATACAATATGGTGATAATGAACGAAGTAAATTGAGTGGAATTGGATCAAGTGGGGAATTCGTTTTCAAGGATGTCATCAGAGAGAGTACAAAGTCATGTGTGGGAAGCGTAAAACATGACCAATGATTCAGATTGGATGTTAAATTGGGATTGAGTCGTACCGAGTTGATGTTTGGAAGTATTGATAATTCTAGACATTTTTTGTTGGAAGAAATTGGCAAACAAGGAAAAAAGAATCTATATATATATATATGTATGTAAGAACAACATATATATATATATATATATATATATATATATATATATATATATATATATATATATTATATATATGTAATATATGTTGTTTATTATATTTGGCTTATGTTATATTTTATTTTATTTTTTGATTTTAATTTGATTATATAATATATCCTATTATATACCTAATGTATACTTAATAAATAGGTGTCCGAATGTCCTATGTCCGAATACGGATACCCCGTATTATAATACGGACACCATATATACTACTAGATAAATTATATATTATTGATGAATAAATCATAAAAATACAATTACATTATTTATAATTAATTTTATGAACAATTTATTCTAATTTAATTAGTTAATAATATATTTATTTTTTTATTTTTTTAATTAATAATACAATTTAAGTGTCTACATTATTTTAGATTTAGTTTTATTGGTGGTATTAATATTATAAAGTAGGCGATTTTTGAAAATCAGAATAGTTCATAATATGTAATTTAAGCAATATAATTTTAACATGTAAGTACAGATTTTGCGAAGCAAAGATATAACACTCCCTATGCATGCAATGTAATTTAGTAATATCCCCAGCCGCTGCTAGCAGCAGTATCGAAATCACTGAAATAGATTTAGGTTCGGCTCTGTTTGCATACAACAATGTTTTCATTGATCTATTAAATTACATGCAATATAAATTAACTTTTACTTACTAAATATATACTTATAGCATTTAAAACATAAATATCATATTTGTTTGTTATATATTAGTAATGAACACTTAGTTTTCATCATATACATATTAATTTAAAGCATATTATTTAACATTTTAAAAGTGTATAGTTAAATACGAATTAGATACATAGTTCCTAAAAGTAACCCGCTATAGGTGGCACCAGGGTATTTTGTATACAAATTCGAATTACACGATTTCGCGTAAGAGTTATATCTTTCCTTCGGAAAATCTTTGATGTAATCGTATACGCTGCGCGCTGATTGGTTATAGGGTATCCGTAATAATACATCTAGAGTGTCCGTATTAGGAACTTATATGAATTCTAGATATATGCTTATAACTTAATTAATATTTGATAACAAATATAGAAATTATATATATAATTTTAGAATGCTTTATTTTTTTAATAATATTCACAGAGTGTTTGTATATTGATGCGTATCGTATATATTAGTACATTCAACTCTCGGTAAGTTGGACTACGGATAAGTCGGACTTTTCGATAAGGCGGACATATTTAGTTGGTTTGGTTGGATTTGTATCTAGTTCCATGTTAAATTAATCGGATAAGTCGGATAAGTTGGATTGGATAAGTCGGACTTTTCTATAAGTCCGTCCGTCTATAAGTACACGGTACACGTATACAGTGTACAGTGTACACTGTATAGGAGTATATATGGCGTGTTATTCTGCTAGATTGGTATTCTGTGTTCACACGGGTAAACAATTAACGTGTATTGAGGTTGGGCACACAGTGGTACAGCTCCATATAGATGTGACGCGCTAATCCCTTTCACTATAGCACACTACGCCTGCATTTAGATTACTTTATTAATAAACAATATATATATATATATATATATATATATATATATATATATATAGCTAGATAATCTCGATAATTGGCGATATCGGTACCATACAATAATCCTGTAAGTTTATCGCGAGAAACCGCGTGAAATGACGCGATAACACAGAGAACTCCCACACGTAACTGCCATCTAGCGGCTAGCTCCGTAGTTATGGGGGCTGCGGTACGATGCTGGTTGTTACCTCTCTATAAATGTTCTGTACGTATGTGTGAAATAATCTGTGTATTAAATAGAACCATCTATACAGGTTATTATATATATATATATATGTGCGTGTGTATATTTATATTCTTTTAATTTATTTATATAAATACTTTAATATAGTATATATAGGTTATAACCTATAACTGTTAACCGATACTATATTATACTATAGTATAAACAAGGGCATACGTATGTATATAACTACAGTAGTATGGGCCATACTACGGTATGGCTATATATATATATATACTATATTATACTATAGTATATATATATATATATAATATATATTATATATATATATATATATAATATTCTAGTATTTAGCACTATCAAATATGTTATAAATTAACACCATACCGCGGCTTCACCTCTTAGATGTTTATGAATATACTATTATAGTAAACTATAGTTTACTATAATAGTTATAACTATAATTTACTATACTATAGTATACTATATTTATTATTATAGCTGTAATACTATAATACTACTACTACGGTATCGTAGTACATTACAAGGAGGAGAGATGCCATCACTGAAAGCATACGACTACGAGATAGAAGATGAACATTCCGTGAACGGTATCAGGATGCTGGCTTCGACGCCCGCCTCCCATCTCAAGAGGATAGCCGAGATGACCACCACCCCAGACGATGTGCTGGTGGCCACGTTCTCGAAGTCAGGTTAACCAGAGTCACGTGGTATCACGCGTGTAACGCGGTTACGTGTTATGAGGTCACGTGACATCCATTATCACGCGTCACGTGCCAATATTAAGGGGGTATCCCACTACAAGTATTTCCGGCAACGTGCCGGAAATATTTTAACTTTAAAACGAGTTTCTATAAAGTTAACTACAATTGTAGTGGGAAACCCCCTTACTTTCCGGCAACTTGCCTGAAATATAATAACTTTATAGGGGGTATCCCATTACAACTTGATAGACAATGGTTTTACAGTTATAATATTTCCGGCAAGTTGCCGGAAAATCTTGTAGTGGGATACCCCCTTTAGTACGAATAGTATTTCATCATACTGTGGTGTTGATCAATATATTGCAATATTTCATCATTCTGCAGTATTGCGTCATACGGCCACGTGCTATCTGTTGCATTATGGTTATCTTAGTCACGTGATGCTTATACACGTATATAGTCGCTAATTCAATTATTAATAGTTTATTTGTAGGTTTATTAATATATATATATATATATATATATATATATATATATATCATGAATCATATGCACGTATTTAAATAGAGATCTTAAATATCATCATGGACAATTATCTAAATAATGACGAGTCATCATTATTTATCATCATTTATAATACATGTATAATCTGCAGATTATATTGTGTATTGATATTATTTAATATTACAAATATTTGATACGAAACCTATTTAGTTAAGCGTTATATCTCATAATTTAATATATATATATATATATATATATATATATATATATATATATATATATATATGTATATATATATATTCCTACCAACAGTTAAAGAAACTTATAGTTGCTTCATGTATAGTAAATTAATATTATATATATAGTATATTATTATAGTGAACATTTTCAATATTATTTGTTGCTTATGAATCTCGTTAGCTCTCGTAAAATGTTATCGGCTAATGTAAAAGTGTACTAGAGTCTGAAATAGTCTGCACACTATATCATTATATCATGGAACATCATATTCTACCATAGATTTATAGTTTACCGGGGAAAATACAAATCTATGCATTCTATAGAATACTTATAGTATACATATAGTATACTCATAATTTGAATATATCATGTAAGTTGGATTTGATTTCTAATATTAAATATAATGTATAGGATCCTACATTTATAATATTAACAAAATGTAGGTCCTACAGATATATATATACGTGCATGATGAGCATCACACACATCTGCATAACTCCACCGTAACGCCCCCCGCCCCCGTTACACCCCCTCAGGTACCACGTGGCTTCAGGAGATCCTATACCTGGTACACAACGAAGCCGATGCTGTGGATGCTGCGTCACGCCCCCTTACGGAGAGAGTTCCCTTCGTGGACTACGTTAAGATGTGGCCTACTTTACAGGCGAAGGACGGGCCTAAACTCATGAAGTCGCATCTAGGTTAACTGCGCATTCGTGACGTGGTTACAGGCGATATTACCATTGGGGTCACGGTAGAGGTCAGTGTAGTGGTCAGTGTAGTGGTCAGTGTAGTGGTCAGTGTAGTGGTGGTCAGTATAGTGGTCAGTGTAGTGGTCAATGTAGTGGACAGTGTAGTGGTCAGTGTGGTGGTCAGTATAGTGGTCAGTGTGGTGGTCAGTAGTAGTGGTAAGTGTAGTGGTCAGTGTAGTGGTCAGTGTAGTGGTCAGTGTAGTGGTGGTCAGTATAGTGGTCAGTATAGTGGTCAGTGTAGTGGTCAGTGTAGTGGTAAGTGTAGTGGTCAGTGTAGTGGTGGCCAGTGTAGTGGTCAGTATAGTGGTGGCCAGTGTAGTGGTCAGTGTAGTGGTCAGTGTAGTGGTCAGTGTAGTGGTCAGTAGTAGTAGTAAGTGTAGTGGTCAGTGTAGTGGTCAGTGTAGTGGTCAGTGTAGTGGTGGTCAGTATAGTGGTCAGTGTAGTGGTCAGTGTAGTGGTAAGTGTAGTGGTCAGTGTAGTGGTGGCCAGTGTAGTGGTCAGTATAGTGGTGGCCAGTGTAGTGGTCATTGTAGTGGTCAGTGTAGTGGTCAGTGTAGTGGTCAGTGTAGTGGTGGTCAGTATAGTGGTCAGTGTAGTGGTCAGTGTAGTGGTAAGTGTAGTGGTCAGTGTAGTGGTGGCCAGTGTAGTGGTCAGTATAGTGGTGGCCAGTGTAGTGGTCAGTGTAGTGGTCAATGTAGTGGACAGTGTAGTGGTCAGTGTGGTGGTCAGTATAGTGGTCAGTGTGGTGGTCAGTAGTAGTGGTAAGTGTAGTGGTCAGTGTAGTGGTCAGTGTAGTGGTCAGTGTAGTGGTGGTCAGTATAGTGGTCAGTGTAGTGGTCAGTGTAGTGGTCAGTGTAGTGGTCAGTGTAGTGGTCAGTGTAGTGGTGGCCAGTGTAGTGGTCAGTATAGTGGTGGCCAGTGTAGTGGTCAGTTTAGTGGTCAGTGTAGTGGTCAGTGTAGTGGTCAGTGTAGTGGTCAGTATAGTGGTCAGTGTAGTGGTCAGTGTAGTGGTCAGTGTAGTAGTGGTCAGTGTAGTGGTCAGTGTAGTGGTCAGTGTAGTGGTCAGTGTAGTGGTCAGTGTAGTTGTAAGTGTAGTGGGCAGTGTAGTGGTAAGTGTAGAGGTCAATGTGGTGGTCAGTGTAGTGGTCAGTGTAGTTGTCAGTGTAGTGGTCAGTGTAGTGGACAGTGTAGTGGTCAGTGTAGTGGTCAGTGTTGTGGTTAGTGTAGTGGTAAGTGTAGTGATCAGTGTAGTGATTAGTTTAGTGGTCAGTGTAGTGGTCAGTGTAGTTATTATTATTTTGGACATTGTTTTGGTCATTTATCTAGCGATATTATAGTATCTAAATATATATATATATTGATATATCAACGATTTTACTAATGATTTATTCGCAACATCTTCTTATATATATAGGTACGTATAGTATATATATACGTATACGTAGTTATTCGTGTACAAAATGTCACGTGATCATGCCACGTGATCTCCAAACATTACGTAACATTACGCAATATCGAACATTTAGGCGCCGATTATTTCTCTGACAAGTTGAAATGCGACCAACTAAAGGCTATCGTGATGATGAGGAATCCCAAGGATACTTTGACCTCTTACTACAACTTCTATAGGTCAGCGTTCTATAATCGGTGTAGTATTCGTATTATCGTTAAATACCCGTATCATTATCTAGTTAATTAAATAGCTGCCCTCCAAGATATACCTACCAACCCCCCACCCCACTCCCTTCGTTGTACAGGAGCAATAGAGCTTTCGGATGTTTCGATGGAACCTGGAATGATTTCTTTCAACTAATCAAGGTATACAATAACATAACTAGAATAGTATATGTAATGTATTGTATACTATGCTATATATATAATATACTATAGTATATCATATATGTTATCATATATATTGTATATATACAATAGTATTTTATATAAAAAAACTTCAATTAAATATATTACGAATATAAAATAATAATTATTCTTATCGTTATTATTATTTTTTATTTACATAAATATTTATATCTAGTATACTAGAATATATTTAATAGCTTAATAGTGTTATGAAACCAATATAATAGTAATAGTATTATATATGATATATGTAAACGCCTATTATCTAATATATATATATAATGCGGTTTTCGAGAGATTATTCGCAAATGCGGTCTAAGCTTTATACATTACAAATTGTATTATATATGTTTACACACATACATACACACCAACACACCAACGCACAGTCGCCGCACAGTGTGCGCGCATACACACACACATATATATATATATATATATATATATATATATATATATATATGTGTGTGTGTGTGTATGCGCGCACACTGTGCGTTGGTGTGTAGGTGTGTATGTATTTGTGTAAACATATATAATACAATTTGTAATGTATAAAGCTTAGACCGCATTTGCGAATAATCTCTCGAAAACCGCATTATAGAGCAATATTAGTAAATATCTAATATTTTTAATCTATAAAAACGGCGCGATAATATTGTCGAATTGTGGCGAATATTGACGAGTATGGCCCAGTCTAACACCTCGATACCACTCGGGTAGACGAAACATCTGATATACGGAGACTGGTTCGACTACACGCTGGGCTGGTGGGATCTGCGGGCCTGTAAGAATGTTATGTTCCTCAAGTACGAGGACATGCTGAAGGACGCAGAAACAGGCATTAGACAGGTATGACATGCGCCTAGAGGTAGATGTATAAGTAGATGTAGAGATAGATGTAGAGATAGATGTAGAGGTAGAGGTAGAGGTAGAGGTAGAGGTAGAAGTAGAGGTAGAGGTAGAGGTAGAGGTAGAAGTAGAGGTAGAGATAGAGGTATATGTAGATGTAGAGGTAGAGGTAGAGGTAGAGGTAGAGGTAGAGGTAGAGGTAGAGGTAGAGGTAGAGGTATATGTAGATGTATATGTAGATGTAAAGGTAGAGGTAGAGGTAGAGGTAGATGTAGAGGTAGAGGTAGAGGTCTAGGTAGATGTATAGGTATGCATACAAGTGTTATGCTGCATTAACTACATTGATAATGAAATATATACCTATAGGTTCTCGTTATCTAAACGGTAAAAAACAATAACATATACTATTAAAACAACCATAGTATATAGATGCATTTGGTTAAAGTATACTTTATATATTATATTATAGTATAATATATATTACTAACAAACGTTATTTTAATAAATAATTAATCAAATTGTAAACAGTATTTTATAAATTAATTAATGTAAGTATATGTATATATATATTGTTAATTTAGAAATATCATCGACTATAAATATGTTTACATTTACTATTCTATAGGTAGCGACGTTTTGTGGTAAGGATTTAACAAATGAACAAATAAAACGAATTGTAAAATTGACTTCTTTTGATGTAATGAAAGGTAAATATAATTATATATAATTATATATATATATATATATATATATATATATATATATATTAAATATCCATGTGTGTACTGTAGTAAATAATAATTATTTTCATATTAAGTATTACAATTAATTATTTTATTTATTTGTTAATATCATAATAATAATAATTAAGAGATTAATTGAATACTACTAATAACTATACTAACTATAATAACTATACATAAGTGATAAGTTAACGCGTATCACGCCTACACATATGTCACGTGACTATTGAGATCCGCGCGTGCGCAGGAAACAAATCTGTGAACTACGCGGGTGCCGAGTTCTTGGATGCTTCTAGACCGGCGTTCATGAGGAAGGGGGTGTCCGGAGACTGGCGTAACTATTTCACCGTCAACCAATCAGAATACTTCGATAAGTGGTATCAACATAGGATGAATCTGAGCGGACTCGATTTCTCTTTCGGTTAACGAAGCGACTGTTTCGTCGTCGTCGACGAATTCGCCCAATTACCATGTGCGCATTTATCCGTAATATTATATTTGAAATTAATTATTTTGTAATAAATTATATAAATTAAGTTGTTTAAATGAAATGTTATTTCCAATGTCTCTCATCGAATATCTTTTCTTCGGTTCCTAAAAGACTTATCTTTATTTCTACATCGACCTCTACGCAATAACCAAATAAATCACATATAATCTGGTATAGGTCTACTCTTCAATATTCATCTCATATCCGGAACCTTGGTGTAATATTTGTGCATGCATATTTCTCTATCGACATCAATATATATATATCCTACATCATAAAGAACACAAATATTCATCTCCACTCTGCCTATGTGGCTCAGTTGACAAATTCGTAAGACAGACAAGCAGTAGGACACGGTTCAATGTCGGGATAATTAAAATAAGTCTTAAAATAATATTAAAAAATATAATTTTATATAAATAAATGATCTGCTCTCGTCAAAACCATGAATGCCTTAACATGAGAGCGGCTTCGAAGGTACATTAGAGACATATGGTTATAAGTGAAAACTCTATCTAAATTCCTGGATAGGATGAAAGGACTTCAACAAAAACAACAATAATAAACAATATGTATGTATGTATGTATACCGAATAAACTCGAGAACTGGGCTTATAAGCCCAGTCTATACCCTGTCTCACATTAACTACTCATTGGGGTATTCGTATATCTGTAGTGATCGATCAGCGTTATTAAAACATTAAAAATCAACATATTGATATATATATATATATATATATATATATTTATATATATATATACCATAGTAGAGATAATATAGACAAACAAACGGAAAACGAATATAATATAACTTTAGAACTATTCATATATATTTTACGAAATAGGGGAGAGCGGGGCAGGTTGGCCATAGGGGCAGGTTGAGCCATCTCAATTATTTCAGCTATTAATAAATATCTTAATGCAATTTTTAATACATGTATACACAATTATATTTAGCATTAGTATAACAACTCAAACATTATTTATTTTAACTAATTAAAATATTATTTAATTATTAATATTTTATGAAAATCTCGTTAGTGGGACAAGTTTAACTTTGATATTATTATATATTTTGTAATAACATAGCAGTATTAATGGTATATAAATAAAGTATATTTAATATACTATATATTATAAAATAAATAATTCAAAAATTATCACTCACAAATTAATTATATTACTTTTATATATACTAGTGATATGGGGCAGGTTGACCATAGTAAAACGGGGCAGGTTGACCATAGGGTCAATCTGCCCCGTTTATCATTACACATATTTATGTATTAATTTATTTAATAAATTAATGACTTATTTAAATAATAATAATAATCTAATTAATTAAATATTTAATTGAGTAATTATTTTAAATAATTAAATAATTGGTTTATATGCTGGATTAAAACATAGAGAATCTTCTCCTCTCTCCTAATATAACCTCTCGCCTTAAAAGTTTCATTAGTTTTGATATTAATCTTGGTGCATATACTTGTTAAATAACTAATAAATATAAATATATAACTTTAACTATGTTTATTTGTTAAATATATCTTTAATTTTGCATTTTTTCTACCTGGCTCAACCTGCCCCAGTAGACGGGGCAGGTTGAGCCACATTAAAAAAAAATTAAAATGTAATTATATAATTAATTATTTATCATTACACTGATTTATGAATGTTTTTAATTGATCATAAACTATATATATCTAATGCACTTTATTTTATTAACATATATTCATAACATTATAAGATACATGTGTTTTTATAAAAACCGGCTCAACCTGCCCCGCTCTCCCCTACAAGAGAATACATAATTGTCAAAATACTCAGTTAAATGATAGGAAAATTAAGATAACATTTATAAGTTGTATTGTTCTCAGTAATTTGATTTTCTACATAGTTTTCTACCTAGTCTATTTTTGTTTAAAAAAATTGTATACCAATAATTTATTTTAACCAAATAGTAATACCATATAGATTATGGTTTGGTTACCTACATATTTTAACGTTTTATATACATTCTATATATTTATTAGTACTATATATCTATATCACAAATACATTACATGAATGATTAGATTTGAACGGTATAAATATGTCTTATTAATATGTATATTGTGAATTTTACTAAATTTATAATATATATATATAATAAATGTGTTGTTGTATACATATCTTTCTTAATGAACTATTTATGTATTGTTAAAATATTTAATTTATTTATAATATATTTTGATTAAATTTACTAATCACGTAAACTAATTAATATATATAATTAATATTTAAGTATATATTTTAAATTCTATGGATATAAAAATGAGAATTATCATGATACAAATGTGAATTATATGAAATTACATTTAAGGATATATATATATATATATATATATATATATATATATATATCTTATACAGTATATACATACACACTTAATAAACTTTAATCCCGTATATCGAAAATCTTAGAGGAAGTAACCCATGTACATCTGAAAGTAAATCTTATACACACATATTTACAATACATACTTCTTAGAAGATCATATTATATACTACTTTAGCAATGCATTCACATCATCCGTTCGGGTTTATCTGGGTCTTCACCTCTTTTCCGAGATCATTCTAACGATCCTTAAAGCATATTATTTTCTGTTCTAAATTATGAACAAAACATCTTATATATAAACAATATGTATAAGTGACTAATAATTTTCTACAATTGAAATTATATTTAGTTTGACAACATTCATTTGTGTTAATTTATTGATTGGCGTTACCAAGTACAGTGAATTTTTTTTCTAAAACTTAAAATATCTTCGAGGTATTCCAGGAAAGTGTCATATATTTCACGTTCGTACTATAGTTTATCACATGAATGTTAGCACTTAAAATGTTAGAATTTAAAGGTTATCACTTAGGTTAGCATGGAATAGATAGCATTGAACGGTTAGAATTTAAAGGTTATCACTTAAAGGTTATCACTTAAATGTTAGCATTAAAAATTAGCATTGAAAGAAATAAAGATTAAAATATGTTGTATATCAGTTTGAATCTCATATATTTTATTATTATAAATTATATTAAATCTGACCATTTATGTTGTTAATTCTACTGGAATATATATATATATATATAATTTATCAACCGAGTCCTATAAATGTTAATGTTAATGTTGGTGTCTCGTCATCGATGTTTACGTAACCTTCATTACATTTAAATAAAAGTACACACATATAAATATATATATATATATATATTTATATATATATATATTATTTATCAGACCGTGGTGATGGGGTTGGATTCCTCGTAAAAGCTTCTATACCTTTACCATGTATATCCATATCCCATAACTTCTCCTATTCTGACTGCCTAAGTATATCGTTCACTCAAAAACATAAATTACTGTCATTTATAGACCGCCTAAACCAGAATTCGCTTCGAAGCGAAAGGATCCTTTCTAAGTGAGTTTAACGATCTTACTACTGATATCATAAGTTCACCCATATACCACCATATTATTCTTGGTGATTTCAACTATCATTTTAATGCTACCTCAAATCCACATATTGTGTTCACTAATTTAACAAATTTATTATTCCTATAACAACATGTAAATTTCCCAACTCATATAAATGGTAATATTATTGATCTTGTATTCTCCAGTTCTCTCCATTCTGAACTCATGGTGATTAATATTTCTAGGCTTGATCTACTTTCAGATCACTTCCTAATCTCATTCAAAACTAACTTTACTATCACTCCTAATCAGAAAACACGTATTACATACAGGCCCATTAAGAATATTAATTCTATGATATTCTTAGCTGACTTACATTCTGTATTAGGTGACTACTGTTATTCACTAGTTGTATTAAATTCCTTACTATCCCATTTACTCGATAAACATGCGCCTTAAAAAACCATATCAGTAACTCTACATCCTTATACAATATGGTTTACTTCCCACCTCATGTCTTTGAAACGACCATTTCATACATCTGAAAGAATATACCTATCCTTGAAATAAATATAAAATAATAATATTCATATTCTAGAGCTTCATTTATTGAGAAACGTAAGATCTACAAGTTAGCAATTTCCTATGCCAAATCTAGCTATTATACTCGGGTTATAAACGATCGATTGCTTCTATTAACAGACGACATTTCAGACTGGCTAATAAGTTGTTATCTCCCCAAAAAAACCAGTATTACTACCATCTATAAACAACATTTATCCATTACAATTAAACAATGGCTGTCTCTTCTCCAATACATTTTATAATAATATTGACTCCATCATAATAAATATCAAAAACCATAACCCTAATGCCAACTATCCTTCAATCATAGTTACCCATCCTTTATCTGATTTCTTAAGTTGTTTTCGTCCGCCACATATATATATATATCTCATATCTAAACTACTATATGCGTCCACTTCGATATCTCCCTCCGATCCTGTTCCACTATCTATTTTTAAACTTTACTCCGTTTATCAATGTCCAACTATCTGTAAAATCATCTCACATTCCTTAAATTCTGGTACTGTCCCAAATAATCACTCCCATTCTTAAAAAACCGTCACTTGATCCCGAATCACTTCTCAATTATCGCACAATTTCTCAGCTACCTTTGGTGAGTAAAATGTTGGTAAGAGTTGTCTCTAGTCAACTAATCTCCTATTTAACCGCTAATAATCTCCATATTCCTCAACAAATTGGTTTTCGCCGAGGACACTCCACAGAAACAGCACTAATAAACGTAATTGATGTAATCACTTCTACCCTTAATACTAAAAACTGCCGTCAACTAGTAATGCTGGACATATACAGTTCTTTCGATACTCTTGATCACAAAATGCTACTGTCCCGACTGTACAATGTACAGTGTACATGCTTGGAGCTAGAAACTTCGCCCTCTGATGGTTTACTTCTTATCTATCTGACAGTAGTAGCAGTGTAAACATATATAATTATTTTTCTTCTCCTTATCCTATAAAATATGGTGTTCCCCAGGGATCAATACTCGGTCCTTCACTTTTCTCTATTTATTTATATCCACTACCATACATAATATCTAAATATCCAAATATCTATTACCATCTATATGCAGATGACATACAACTATATATATTTCTTCCAACTAATTAATCACCAGGTCTCAATAAGCAACTCTCCAATTGTGCTAATGATATTAAAGAATGGCTTATTTCTAATAATATTCTCCTTAATACCTCAAAAACCACGTTGTTGAATCTTTATCCATCGCCAACTTACTTCTCTACTTTTTGTATTGATAACATTGTAATATCTCCTTCTACTACTGCATCTAACTTAAGTGTACTTTTTGATTCTACTCTTTCCTTCATTCCTCATATTATTGCCATCACTAAATCTGCAAATTATCATCTATTTAGAATTAGAAAAATACGAAAATCAATTACTGTATCTCTTACTAAAACTCTAGTTAATTCCATTGTCCTCTCACGCATAGATTACTGTTTCTCGATCCTTATAAATCTTCCATTATCCTCTATCTCTCCCTTAAATCGAATTATTCGTTCATCAATCCGTATAACATATGTATTTGAGATCATTCCTCTACTTCCTCATACCAACACTTACTTCCGTGGTTCGCATTTAACAAACGATCTGCTTATCACACACACATATATATATATATATATATATATATATATATATATATATATATATATATATATATATATATATATATATATATATTGTTCATTCCTCAATGTACTCTTCGAATTGACCCTCCTATATTTATGCTTTTCTAGTACAAAGATCTTCCCTTCCGTATCTTAGAAACCATGCATCTCATCTTCTATCTACCCTTATTCTCTATCCCTCATACATGAATAATCGGGCACTGAGTTATATTGGTCCAAAACTATGGAATTCACTCCCACCCTATATTAGATCCATAAAATCGAATAAAACATTCATGAAATATATTCAACAATTTATATCAGGTGGCAACCTGTAATACTAATATTTTTTATCATTATTATTTTATTTATTAATTTCCGTACGGTTTATTCTATTTTAGTTTATTATTATTAATGGTATTTATTGTTTTACCTAATCTATTATTTGTATTCTATATATATACACTTTTGAGAAATAATGTATGATTTATTTAAGTGTTTAAATAAACTTTTAACAATCAATCAATCAATATTAATATTCATGCACATATATCATGATTTTAACAGAATTATTAATAATAAATATAAGTATTGTATTCATAAATCATGTGATTATAATGTTTATGTATTATAAATTAAATTATAAATTAAAAATAAAATATTATAGAATTTATTAAAATCATAGTATAGGAATATACACCTACTGTTAGAATATAGGATATGTATAGATACAGCAGTAGCCTAACTATGTCCTTAATCAACACAGAAGTAAACGTAAAATATCTGAAAATTTATAAACTTTTAAGAAGTATCAAATAATATATTATTTTGTATATTAATTATATGAATATTACATTTATTCTAACATCTTATAAAAAATATTTTGTATGCGAAATAACTCCATGCAATTCTCGATACTGGAATAATACACTTATTATGATAATTTATATTTAGTGAGTTTGTTTGTAAATTATATTGTAGTTTATTATATAACCTATTATTTTACTTGAATTTTAGACAATTAAGGTGTACAAGTTATCAAGATTTAAAATATAATTATTATGCATAAACTTTTATTACTTAATTAAATAATAGTAGGATATTTAATATTGCAATAGACATGTCTTAACACTTAAGCTGTTTTTGTACTGTTAAGCTCTTTTTGTACAATTTCCATGTAGCTAATATTTAATTTGTTTATCTGTAAATTTGTATTATTTATTAGATTTATAATATAAACCCATATAATGGATATATAAGGAGCATAATGTAAACGAGACGTAATGATTTAAACAATAGTTTAAACACTTTACATTTTAAAATACTAAGATATATATAAATATTAAAATTATAGTATTTTTATTTATGTCATTATTTATATATTATTTTTATCATGGTTCGATAACAATTGTATTACCATCATAGAGCTAGAGAGAAAGAATACAGAGAAGTTCTCTATAGATTATACCATATACAATGTATATTGTACATGTCAAATACAATCTACTATGTACAATATTGTGTAAAATATATTTAATAATCAAAGATTATGAATTATTATAGAAATAAATACTATGTTTTCCTTTATAATCAATTTCATTCGCTAGGTGATCACGTGTTCACATTTATAAATAAAACGTAAATTATAATTGTTTATTCATTATTAAGTATGCATTTATCCTGTAAGGTACGTTATTAAATTAATTTACTTTAATAAATATATATATAATTATATATTTTATAGTTATGTTTAATATATAATATATTTTATAATTCCTCTCTTCTAATATTTAGTATTGGTAATTTTTTCATTTTGTTATTTATTGTTTACATGACAACGAATATATTTCATAAATGCATTATTGTTGTAGGGCGAATGAAGGTATCGTAGTGTCATTACTATAGGGACTTTAAACCAAGATGTATCAGTATCATCAAAGGAAAAGGTATACATACTTATATATATTATTATGTATCATTATATAATATATTAATATTTATTTCCATTAACTATATAATTTATTTTATTATCAAATATTAAACATATTTAAAATTCGTTTAATTGATATTATCCAATGATTTAACTAAAACAAAAAATGTATTTATTTATGAATACATTGATAGAATACAAATATATTTATTAATTAATTATTTATTAAAATGTTCGTAATGTTTTGGTTTTATTGTTGTTATTTATATATCACAGAATATATTTTAAACCTACATCATAAATATATCTTTATGATCATATGATCATTATTTTAGGACGAATAGTTATGAAGTTGTCGTTGTATCATCATGATGTACTCTAAACCAAGCTTGCTTAGTATCGTTAAAGGGATTTGGTATCATTAAATATTATTATATATCGTATATTATTTTATTATATTCTCAATAATAATCTAATTATAATTTATTTAATTAATAATCTAAATAACCAATGCATTTTAATTACACACTTTATAATTTATAAATATAGTGATATATCTATAGATATAATTTTAGATAAATATACGCAAATATATATACACACATATATATATATATAATTAATATGTTCGTGATATTTTAATTGATGTTATTATTATTTACATAGCAACGAATATATTTTAAATATTTTAAAATCTACACTATTGTAGATTAACGTTTTTGAAGTTATCATAGTACCCTTCCTACCAATAACTCTAAGTCAAGCTTAGTGTCATTATATATAATTATTTATATAATATATATATTAGGCCTATATATTATATATATATATATATGTATATATATATATATATATATCATAGACTTCCTGTTTACAATTCTATCAACATTACAACATTTTTCAATTTACTTTATCTCAAATCATCCATATCAAGATAAGTTTATCATATATTTAATTTAATATTCTATATGCATGAATACATAATACATTCATTTATATAAATATTATAAATAAATTAATTGTTATATTAACTATATTATCACTTTTAATTTAGTAGTTATTGAAATCATTGAACCGTGACTATTTTTCTTGTTTACATTTCTTATTTCTCATTAATATATTTGTCAATTAATATTATATATCTATAATCAATTCATATATAAACATAGTCTTGTCTGTCATTATGCCTATTACTAATCAAGCATTATATGATAAAATTACTGTATTAGAAAATATTATAAATAAATTATCTGACATAATTAGTTATCAATCTAAGAATATCGAATCTTTAAAAGACGAAAATAATATTATTATACAAAAAGTTATCAATCTAGAAACAAAAATAGATAACAATAGTATTATCCAGGCTGTAAAAATAGATTCAATATCTCCTAAAATTAACAATAAACTAATCAATAATAATATATTATTAACTACTGATATTGAAGATACCATTGATTATTCTAAAAAATCAAATTATTTAAACTTCTTGAAAGAGAAACTTGATATAAAAATTGAAGAAGAGAATATAATTAAAATTAATAAAATAAAATATAAAAGTGATAATACTAAACCATTAAAATATAATAAATTTGTAATAAGTTTAACTAATAGTAAAATAAAATCATCTATTTTAAAAAACAAAAATCAATTAAAAGATAAGAATACCTATATTCAAGAATTCTTAGATAACAGTACTAATAATTTATTCTTTAATACACGTAAATTAAGATCGGAGAATAAAATTATCAATACCTGGATATATAACAATAATATTTTTATAGAAACTAATGATAATAAAAAAATACAAATTATAAATCAATTACATTTAGATAATATTGTTGACAATTTTAGTTTATAATTATATATTTTAAATTTTTATTTTTATTTTATACCTATAACAAGATATTACCTATGACTAATGATACATATAATATAATATTAGATAATCAAGTTTTCACCTATAGTATTAATGATACAAGCAATCGATTACATATAAATAGTGAATTTATAAATATCAATCCAGAGATAGAATGTAAATATGTACATTGTAATTCCTATGATAGTAAATATAATCAACATTTTTCTAT
Organism: Osedax fenrisi; assembly: GCA_964019155.1. Lineage (NCBI taxonomy): Eukaryota > Metazoa > Annelida > Polychaeta > Sabellida > Siboglinidae > Osedax > Osedax fenrisi. The sequence continues at coordinate 49,277,351 of OZ025244.1, read as the reverse complement.
ATTACATATAAACGCTCGTAGCTTTATACATAATATAGATGATGTAATATTACTTTTAGATTCTATTGAAACAAAATTCAGTATTATTGTTATTACAGAAACATGGCTACAAAATCACAATGCAGATATCTATAAAATTAACAATTACAATGCTATTCATACAACTAGAATTAATACAAAAGGAGGTGGTGTTTCTATATATATTAAGGATAATTTACATTTCAATAAAATAGAAAATATTTGTTTTACAGAACATGATTTTATAGATACTAGTTACTATTAATTTAATTATTAATAATAAAAAAATTATAATTAGTGGAATATATAAATCACCAAAAGCTGATATAATTAGATTTAGTGATTTAATTTATAATATGTTTAGTAATATTTCTGCAAAAAATGACTTATATTTAGTTGGTAACTTCAATATAAATATTTTAATGGATAATTTAAAAAATAAATATTTCATAGATGTTATTTATAGTATGGGTTGTAGGCCGATGATAACTAGACCTACTCGGTATAGTGATACTCTTAATTCACTCATTGATAATATATTTTGTAATGTTAATTGTAATCCTATTCGTAATAATATAATTATAAGTGATGTTAGTGATCATCTTCCGATCTGTATTATTTATGATGTTAATTATGCAACAAATAAATTAATTAATAAAGGTAAATATAAATATATTAGAAAAATTAATGATAACACTATATCTAATTTCCGAATTAATATAACAAAACATAATTGGAATTATATTTATGATAATATTGATTTAAATATTATATATGATAAATTTTTCGAAGATTTAATTGTATTATATAATGAAAATATTCCTTTAATCAAAATTATAGATATCGACAATAATAAAAAACCATGGATTTACAATAGTATTATTAAATGTATTAAAATAAAAAATAAATTATATACTAAAGTTTTAAAAAATAAAACAAATTTAGTTAATTTAAACTATTATAAACATTATAAAAATATACTAGGATCTTTAATACGTCGCTCAGAGTATTTATATAACTCCAATAAATTAATCGCTAGCCGAAATAACATAAAAAATACATGGTCTATTATAAATAATGTAATTAATAATAAAAAAAATAATACAAATAAATCAATTGTAAATAAGGTTAACACTCCTAAACCTAATGATTTTAATGATTACTTTAGCAATATAGGTTTAAAATTATCTGAAAATATAAAAGCTACATCTGATAATAACATATATCATACGATGCCTCCAACTAATAAAAATTCATTATTCCTCTCCTATTTCAATTTTTGAAATAGAAAATATCATAAATGAAACCAAAGTTAAATACAGTAATGATACCTATAATTTAAATATGTCGGTAATCAAAGAAATCAGGGTTGAAATTACACCAATATTATTTCATTTATGTAATAGATCTCTATCTGAGGGTATATTTCCAATCGCTTTAAAAAAAGCTAAAGTAATTCCATTATTTAAAGATTGAGATAGGTCTAAACCTGAAAATTATAGACCGATTTCATTATTACCCCAATTCTCAAAATTATTGGAAAAATTAATAAAAGTCAGAATTTTGAAATTTTTAAACAAGTTTAATATAATCAGTGATACGAAATATGGGTTTCGAAAAAATGTATCAACTTCTGATGCACTTTCCAATGTTATTGAAACAGTTAATTTAAATTTGGAACATTTAAATAATTGCGCTATCGTATCCATTGACCTGTGTAAGGCTTTCGATACTTTAGATCATGATATTTTAATTAAAAAACTTAGTATATATGGTATAAGAGGGGTAGCTCTCAAATTATTAGAAAGCTATTTAAAAGATAGGCAACAATATGTTAGTTTTATGAATACTACTTCAAATATTAATAATATTGCATGTGGTGTACCACAAGGTTCGGTTTTGGGGCCACTGTTATTTGTATTGTACATCAATGATCTTCCAAACATATCTAATTCATTTAAGCCTGTATTATTTGCTGATGACACTAATTTGATTTTTTCTGATAAATCAATTACTGCTCTAAAAACTAATATACAACGTAACTTAAATAAGCTCTTTGATTGGTTAAATATTAATAAATTGTCCCTTAATGTTAGTAAATCTAGTTTATTACTTTTTAATATTCGAAATAAAAATAATAATGTTAAATTGAATGTCAATATTAATGATATTAAAATCAAACAAGTAACACATTTAAAAATTTTAGGAATAATAATTGATGACAAATTAGATTGGAAATCACAAATTAATTATGTATCTACGAAATTATCTAGAGCTATTGGTATTTTAAATAAAGTGAAATTTAAATTGAATTTGAAATCTTTAGTATTGTTATATAATTCATTTTTGTATTCTCACCTTACATACTGTTGTCATATTTGGGGTAATACATTTTTTTCAAATTTAAATAAAATATGTATATTACAAAAAAGAGCTTTGAAAATTATAAATAATGATTCTAATTATTCAACTTTTTATATTATTCATAAGTCATTACAATTTCATGATATCGTAAAAATGAATACCATAAAGTTTATGTTTAGGGCCAGGAATAATTTATTACCTATTAATTTGCAAAAATTATATTCAATTAAATTACATAATACCTATTTATTTCATAGATTAAAAGTTAGAACAGATAGAAAATCTTTCTGCTTATCTATCACAGGTCCTAGACTATGGAATAATTTAGATTATTCCATAAGAAAAATTTTAAATTTGAATTTATTTAAAAGAACTTTAAAAAAATATTTATTGAATAGTTATCATTAAATTTTTAATTGTCCTTTTAATTTATATTTTTAACTTTTAATTTGACTTATGAAAATATTAATATTATTAATTTTTAAATAACTTTATAAAACTAACTATTATCTGACTCATGACATCATTTTATTTAACTTTTATCCGACTTATAATATAATTTACTTTTAAAATGACTTATTGAAAATTTTGATTGACTAATTTGTTATATTATTATTATTATTATTATTATTATTGTTATTATTATTCTAATTTTTACTTTTATTTTTATTTTTATTTTTAATCTAAGTTTTTAATGTTTATTATAATTCAGTTGTATAGTTTGTTCCTATTTGTTTTATTATAACTTTTTAATATATTTTTATTATAATTTTATTATATGTTTATATATATATTTATATATTTTATTATAATGATGATTAGATTACGAGGAGTTTTTTAATAATATTATTGTATTTTTATTATTTTATCTAAATCATGTTCTACTATTTATAAAGAATATAAACTTATACATTTGTTACTATTTATAATTGTATTATTTTTAATTATTTTTTTCTTTTATTACATTTATATATTTATATTAAGATGTAGTAGAATAATTATGGAATTTGTTTTTTTTTGTATTTCGTTGACTCTTAATTCATAAAGTTGTCATATTGTATATCGGGTAGTATGGATGTATTTGCTGGCTCCAAATGTTACCAGTGTATATACTATTGGCGAAAGTATATTCCCTAAGGTTTTGGACTTGATGAACCCACATTCGGAAAGTTGATATGTTATGGTGGTTTATGCTTTATGAGTTGATGATTTATTTTAATAATTTAATTTTTCACTCTATTTTTTGTTCTACTATTTCTTGATTTTAATTATATTCCTATATAATTTTTTCTCCTCGTAATCATAAAAGGGTGAAAGACTTGATAAGCTCTGCTTCTTCATTCACCCAGGCAATTGCCAAATCTGATTTTATTATTATTATTATTATATATATATATATATATATATATATATATATATATATATATATATATACATATACATATACATTAGTTATCCTATTTAATATAAGTGTATAATCATATATAATTAGATATTAATAATAAATTAATCAGTTATAAGAATGACATTTTTCATATTTTCATATTTTATTATACAAAAATTGGTAGGGCTATTGGAAAGATTATTAAATTCTATCATCAAAGTTGTATAGTACTTTTTTTTAAACTGTATTTTTGAAATAGTTATGATCATAGCTATTGAAACCAAGTTTCTTGAAGTAATATTAATTTTTTTATTTATTTATAATACTTTTTTGATTATAATTAATTCAATAATTTATATTTTTAATAATATTAGTAATATATATGTTCAAGATATATTTAAAAAATTGTATTATCCAATATATGGATGGTATGGAATTTTTTTCAATAACATTTTTATATCAACAATTAATATGATTTATATTTTTAGAAAGTTCTTTAAATTATATTATATAAATTATATTTTATTTTTTATTATTTTGTAAAGAAAAAAAATTATATTAAAAAATATAAAAATAAATGTAATTAATTAATATGTAACTTCAATCATTTTTAATTTACAAAATAAATAAAATATGATTTAAATCATATTTTATTTATTTATTATTTAAAATAAAATTATATATATTTAATATAAAATATATTTGTATATTACATCATAATATATTATATACATGCATTTAACTTGCACCAAAAACTTAAGTTTAACTTAAGTCGATGATAACTAATTAACTTAAGTTCAACTTAAATTATAAACTTAATTTATAAGTTCATAAATATATAGTTACCAATTCTATTATATGTATTATTTTATTATCAACAAAGTATTTACTCAGTACAATATAGTATATAATTTCATTTAAGTTCAATAATAATATTTTAATATTGAATACAATATGCATATTGTACATTAGGTATCCTACATGTAATACAAATTCAATTGTTTTATATTCAATAGTGAGCAATTGGTGATTTACAATTGTATTATCAATATAATTATGACTAAAATTGTAGTTCAACGTGTCACTTGATGAGATTATGCTAATTTTGAAAAATCAATAGGATTACGTTAATTTTAGTTTTTTAAATAATTACTTAATATTTATTAAATTTAGAATATTAACCTAAATAAATAATTAAAATATATATTAATAATTAATTTGCATTAATAATAATATAATAAATATATTAAATATATTAAATAAAATATATAGATAAATCCTACTATGTATTGTTTCTATATTAAAAAAACAATATACCTATAGTAGTAAGGTATATTATATATATATAACCCAGGTAATATATTATATAGGGGAAATATGGATAATGTGGCCACTTTTAGATATTGTTGTATAACTTTATATATATATTAGTTCTAATTAGATTATTTTTTCAATATAGATACATCTTATGATATATAAGAGGACTGACGAATCATTTTTTCATTTTAGCGTATGTAATTGAAATGATTAAGGTGGCCACATTACCCTCCATGTAGGATTAGGTGGCCACCTATTGCGGGTAATGTGTCCCCCTTAAAATGTGTCATTAATCCACTAGATGGCGTTTCTTTATATCAAGTTTAGTCCAATGATATCACATCAAGTATCATATTTAATAACACACGCAATTGTGATAAATTAATGATTTTTATTTTAATAATTTTTATTTTTATTTTATTTTAATTAACTTAATAAATTACTATATTCATTAATAGGCTATATCCTAGTATACCATTACACTTACTTATCATGTTATTATTTGGAAAAAGAAATGTCATCAGTAAATGACAGTATGTCATAACAATATGGCGTTAAAATATCTAGATAAAATAGTAATTTAGAAAGATAATTAATTTTTATTATCTGATTTATATATATATATATATAACTATATATAGTAACTATATATATATATATATTTTTTAATATATATTGGTGTAATATATTTAATATATGTATACAATTATATATATATATATATATATATATATATATATATATATATATACCATTATATATATAACCATTATCATATATACATAGAACCTATATATATATATATATATATATATATACCTATACAGCTTTGAGAAACTTGACAATGTGTTATATAAAACACGTGTTGTGTGTATAAAGTATATTTATTATAAATTGTATCTAAATTATGAATATTTAAAGATTTTATGAAATAAATACATGTATATATTATATGTATAAATACATATATAACTTAATGTATGAAACCAACATATTGTGTATATATATATATATATATATTTATTCATATAAAAAAAGCATGCTTTTTTTAAATGTTATATAATATATTATGTAATTCATTTTGATATATATGCTTAATTGGAATAATGTTGAAATTTTGTGTATGAAAGGATAACATTTATTAATTTATCGAATCGACATATATGTCGTAATATAATACTATAGTAGTATGATTTCTTGTCACGGTAATTGATGTTGATGACATTCATCGGTAGATGTTTCATGTTAGAATATCGCATGTGTCGCCTTCTACATGCCATATATGTATACACTATAAGCATATAGGCCTATAGGCATAATTATTATATATATATATATATATATATATATATATATATATATATATATTGGGTTTTTTAAATATAGCGATAACATTCCATATATGGAGTGTTTACCAATATATATTTACTATTATATTTACCATAATATATTTACCATGGTAAATATAATGGTAAATAAATATATACATATATATATATATATAAATAAAAAATAAATGTAAATATAATGGTATATAAATATATAGCCATATATATATTTACCATTATATTTACCATAATATATTCACTATGGGAAATATAATGGTAAATACATATATATATATATATATATATATATATATATATATATATATATATATATATAACACTATAGTGTTATATAATGCTATAGCATACTCGTACTTTCTGAACTCAATTAACTATTTTAATTCATTTATATATATATATATATATATATATATATATAAATCGTTTTAATATCTTCAATGGATCATATTATTGTACATCATTTGTTTTCATATTTACATTAGATATTTTGGATTTCACGAATGCCGTCTGCAGTAACTTTAGGTTGATCATGCACCCGTTAGAAACATTGGTGTTTAGTTTCACTTTATTCATATTAATGCAGCCTTCGTACGCTAGGGGTACATCACGTGGCCGGTGTTGTTACCTCGGTTGCTTAGGTTACCGAGGTAGCCACATTTAATATCATAGTATAGGAAAGTGATATGTCACATACCTATAGGTTTATTTTCTGATGTACATGTGTATAATGTATAAATACACACTACTATATGCATATAATTGTGTTAACACCATCATAAATACATTTATTTATACATTGTTTATACATATATATATATATATATATATATATATATATATATATATATATATATATATATATATATATATATGTATATATATATACACACTGAGAAAAATAAATGCATCTGATGAGTTAAATATAATATAAAAAGCTATAAAATATTCATCCTTTAAAAGTAGAATATATATATGCTACTTTTAAAGGATGAATATTAAATTTAATATACATATATATATATATATATATATATACAAATACAAACATTATTTTGGTTGGCCTCACCTTCGCGACATTCTATTTCCTGCGAAATCTGATTGAAGGTTTTCGTTGTAGTATTCGTAATTCTAGAACGTTCGCCTTCCACTACAGTCTCCAGCGCGAAGAGATACGCTTATTTAGACTTCCTTTTATTTATCCACGACCACGGGTCAGTTCTCCAGTCGGTTTCTTCGTCGACATCCTTCGTTCCGCTGACCGCTACTCGTTGCCATGGTTTCCGGATACACGACCAGCCTCTCTTTCAGCTGATCTTCGAGCGCTGTCAAGATGGTCTTAGCGCAATCCTTGACCGGGGGTTAACGATAACACCCGTTACGCATGGTTAGCGCGGTGTTAGGCTCGCTGACCACGTCACGCTTGACCGCGTACTGAGGTTTAGGCCACTCCCCGCACGTTTAGGCGATATTCCTCCGTAACTAAACCTGTCGTACTGCTGCTTCGAAGCGTTTACTGATTTCACATGTTCAGCTGTGTTCATTTAGATATCATAATCGTATGAAGATAATTGTAATAGGTAAATGTATATACTATATATTATATATATATTATATATATAAATATATAATATATATATATATATATATATATATATATATATATAAATATATAATATATATATATATATATATAATATATATATATATATATATATTATTCAATAATATTCCACAATACATAACATACCACTACCAAATGAATATGACCATATATGGTAATATTAATTAGGTAGTGGTATGCTATGTATTGTGGAATATTCACATAATTGGATGGTATACCAGTATACTGTATACAGTTTATCTGGTTCAGCCTTGTTACATGTGTGTGCGACGTATACGTATAACTATAGTTATCCGTGTATAAACAGTGTAGCCACCTGGTGAGCGGGTAAAGATCAGAATATCACTCTTCATCAACTCGGTGATATATAGACACTGGTAGTGGGGAGGGAGGGGGAGGGAGGGAGGGAGGTGATTCTTTATATATTAATAATCGTATATTATAATTTAAGAAATACAAAAATTCCTTATAATGATTTTCTAATAATTTATTATTAGAAACTCATTATAAGACATTTTTGTATTTCTTATAGTATAATATACGATAATTATTATAATTAAAATGTACATATATTAATCATTAATACACAAACATATACATACATCTATATAATAATTAATCTTAATAATTAACTAATATTTTAAATAATATATTTATTCATGCTTACTAAATGATATTAAATATGTAAACATTTGTTTGTGTATAAAAGTGTATTTATTATATAAAGTTATATAAGTTATGCATATTTAAAGATAGTAGTATATAAATACATGTCTACATGAATTCAAAATTATTTCAACACCATTTAATATTATGTATATAAGGATAAGGATAAGGATAAGGATAATTTATTATTGCAAAAAAATTTTTTAACAATAAATGGCTAAACAAAATAGTCAAATTGACTTTCGAGGTGTTTGGCCAGAGTAAATAATAATGCAATTACATATTATACATTCAAACATGTATATGTATAGAAGGATAATCAAAGGGAATATATAAGTGAAGGAAGCTTCGGGGTTGCCCAAATCCCATATGGGTAGCCCACACCCAGGAGTGTAATACTCAGTGATTTATTTAGCGTTTCAAACAATCAGAAATATAATCCCTATGTTAATCCATCTAATATTACATATTAGTAATTCATAATAATAAATAAATAATCACGGAGCTTAATAAAAGAAAACAAATAAAATAAAAATAATTTCTTTGAGGATCTGTTCCACTTCTATCAATCAGCTTGAATAGTCACCATTAGTCCATCAAACATGTAAAATAAAATATAATTAGTAAATAGCTAGGTAAGAAATTTTTAATTTTTTTATAAATAACTTAATAGGTTTTATAATTTTTAATTTGTTACTTAGATTATTCCATAATTGAATACTTGCATAATGTACAGCATAACAACTAATATTAATTCTACATTTCGGTATAATAAATCTATTTTTAGCCCTAGTACAACTGTTCGAACAAAGTACAAACTTTTGTAATAGTTTAGTTCTGTAGACTCTATTAAAAGCATAATATGTATTTTAACTAAGTCAACTATTTTCAATATATTATGTCTTTTATAAATGAAGTTGATATTAGTTCTCTGGGGTAGTTTATAAATACATTTAAGTACCTTGTTTTGTAATACAATAATTTTGTGTACTACTGATTTATAATTAGAGCCCCATGACGAACAACAATAACTTAATCTAGAGTGAAATAGTGCGTTATATAATAAAATTAATGATTTCATATTAATTTTATTACGCAGTTTATAAAAGACAGCTACAATTCTAGATAAATTTGAGGCTAATAAAGTAATATACGGTTTCCAAGAAAGTTTATTATCAATGATAATACCTAGAAATTTAAATTCATTTTGACTTTTAATAAGTATTCCATTTAATGAAATATTGAAAATATAAGGTTTATGTTGACCAAATATAGTATAAGAAGTTTTAATTAAATTTAATGATAGTTTATTGTAACATAACCATGAGTAAATATAACCAATATATTTGTTAGCTTTTGACTCCAATATCGATACATCTTTATCCGCGAATACTAAGGTCGTGTCGTCAGCAAATAAGATACAACCATTGTCGTCCATAACGTTAGATATATCATTTATATATAACAAGAACAACAATGGTCCCAATACGGAGCCTTGTGGAACACCTATATTAATACCTAGTAAATTTGAATTACATTTCTGATAACAGACATATTGTTTTCTATTTGTTAGATAACTGCATAATAGATCTAGAGTTATACCTCTAATGCCAAAGTAAGATAACTTATTTAATAATATATTCGTATTTAAAGTATCAAATGCTTTTTTTAAATCAATTGATACTGCGAGACAATTAACCTTGTTATCTAAATTGTTAACTAGTATATCATTTAAATTATCAATTGCGTCAGCAGTAGATCTATTTGACCTGAAACCAAATTGATTACAGTGTAATACATTATGTTTATTAATGTAGGCATTTAGACGAGATTTTATTATTTTTTCTAAAATCTTTGAAATTTGTGGTAACAAAGATATAGGTCTATAATTTCCTAATATATCTTTTTTACCACTCTTATATAATACAATGATTTTAGAAATTTTAAGACAATTTGGAAAATAACCATCTAAGATACACTTATTAAAAATATGAGTTAGGGGAATTGCAATTAATTTACTTATTAGTTTTATATAACTCATACTAATTTCGTAAAAATCTTGTGTAAAGCTATTTTTAGAGTTTGCTATTATTTCTAAAATCTCATTTACTGAAGTAGGCTGAAAGAAAATAGATGACGATATAGACTTTTGTTTTTTATAATTTGTAAAAGTAGCCATAGACTCAATATCACTGGAAAGTTGTAATCCAATATCACTAAAATAATAATTAAATCTGTTAGCAGTTTCATGGGAGGTAGTATCAAAAGGTGAATGGTTAACTTTAGAGGAGCCATCAGTCAATAATTTATTTAAATGTTTCCATTTGTTACTGTTCAAATTTAACATTTTTGAGTTATAAGCAATTTCAGAATCACGGATTAATTTAGTACATTTATTCCTTTGATTTTTATAACGATTTTTATTATTTAATGAAGAATCAGAAATAAATGTATTATAAAGTTTATTTTTTTTCAATAACTCTTTTTTTATTGATTTGTCAATCCATGGAAATTTATTTTTATTATCAAATTTAATTTTTTTAACAAATGAAAATTTATGAAATATTTCAGTGAGATAGGATAAAAATGTACTACATGCCAATTCAGATTCATTAATTTTGTAGATAAAATCCCAATCTGTAAATTTGAGATAATCTGTAAGTTTAATTATATTATTATTTTTTATATATCTATACGAGTTACAATTATTAACAGGATGAGTGACCTTAGAGAACATATTTAAAATTGAGATAGAGATAGGGAAGTGATCACTTATATCGATTACATGTATATAATTATTATCATAATCCTTATTTGTATTAGTAAATATATTATCAATTAGTGATAAACAATTACCTTGAATTCGTGTAGGTTTATTAATAGTGGGATAAAAACTAAATTGGTAAAATATATTAATGAAGTCGTAAATTATAGGTGATTTATTTTTATTTAAGATATCAATATTGAAATCACCACAAATAAAAGTGTCTTTATAATTAGAAATGTAATCTAAAAATGAATGCAGAAATTCATTAAAAATTAGAATATTATAGTTAGGAGATTTATATATACCAGTAATAATAAATTCTTTGATATTTGGTGATACATGTGATAATTTAATAGTTAGTATATCGCATATTGAATCAATTGATGAAGTATACCTATTAATAATATCATAATTAAAAATATCTCTAGAATAAATAGATATACCACCACCACGTTTATTATGCCTTATAGTATGAGAAACATTATAACCGTCTAATAAATAAAGGTCTTTGTTACATGCTTTAAGCCATGTTTCTGTTACAACGATTACATCATATACATTATTTGTTGATAATAAATAATGTTTAATATTATCGAAGTTTTTAATAAGACTTCTAGCATTGCAATGAATGATAGATAAACAGGTAGTATTATACGTTTTCTCATTTGAATACACATATCTACTAGTGGGATAATAATCATGCATGCAATTAATGTTATCTGTTATTACATCATTATTTTCATTATATATAAAAACATCATTTATACATAAATTTAAATCTGAATACATTGAGGCTATATATAATTGTTATGTAATCAAAAATAAGTTAAATTAAAGGTTATTTAATTGAGATATATCAGAGATATATAATTGATTATTTTTATCTTTATCTATAAT
>OZ025244.1:49084968-49262468 GCA_964019155.1 Osedax fenrisi | reverse complement strand
ATATATATATATATATATACGGTATTCTAACCTTTAAGTAGAGAACACCACCTGTATGATCTCGTCATTATTTCCGATAAGGATGCATTATGTCGATATTATCTCTGAAACGGGACGGTAGTTAATATTTATAAATATATATTGAATTTAATTGAATTTAATTGTTTATTTAAACACCAATATAGCGGGTATGTGTATAACAATAACTAAACATAATAAAAAACAAACGAACACAAATTACAAAATAACAAAAATTTAAATTAAATTAGATATAAAGATTAAATAAAGCGTATACAAAATAAATTAAGAAGTGTTTAGATAATGTTATTTTCTTTCTGAAACAATACAAGGATTCCGTAAGTCCAATAAATGTCCTAAATTTATAAAAACTTCACTCAAATTTATATACAATACTTATAAAATAAACTATAGTTTATTTTAAATTTATAAATTTAATAAGTCATACGACATTACTTCATACGAGATTACTGGCTAATATATATATATATATATAATACACCTTAATTAATTACCTTATGTATTGATACATAATAAAGAAGTATGTATTTACTATAATTAATAACTACATATTTCCAAAGAACAAATTATATTTTTATAAATAATTAAAATTCCACTCCTATAGGAATTCCTATAATAATTATTATAATAATAAATTATTTGTTCTAATAATATGCTATAACAATATATTTTAAATGTTGCAACATGTTTAATATCATTATTACAGCCTGAACCAACGAAATTAAGAATGGTGTTTAAAGTTATTAGAAATATGAGCAGATTTCCATGACCTCAACACTACACAAGAGTACTTATGAAATGTTAATATAACCAAACCAAAGGGATTTGATATTACTATGGCAATAATATATACGGATGTCAGTAATATTGGACAACTTATTTAGTAATGTCTAAAATATTTTTAATTAATCTCGGACGAATTATTAAATTCCAAGTTTATCCCATATTCAATTATTCAAATATTTATAATTTATTTATTAAATATTGTTTATAAATATTACAAATTTATAAAACGTCAACATCAAATTTATGTACAATACTTATAAAATAAATTTAATTTAATAAGTCGTACGAGATTACTTCATCCGAGATTATTGCTAATATATATATATATATATATATATATATATATATACCTTAATTAATTACCTTCTGTATTGATACATAATTAATAATTAAATATTTCCAAAGAACAAATTATATTTATATATATAATTAAAAGTCCTTGCATATAATAAATTATTTATACTATTAATGTATTATAATATAACTATTTTTTCATATCTAATCATATTACAGTGTGCAGTGATTACCATGCACCCATGTAACTAAAAATGGTGATATCCAAATGGTGGTGAAACTTCTTTAAAATAGGATAACATGTCCCTGACCTCAACACACAAGATGAATCACCTATTGTTTGTATATAAATGAATAATAATATATATCTTAAATAAAATAGATATCTTAAATTAAATAGAAAAAACACGCATTCATCTACTATTGAAATATATATATTAAAAAAAAATATATTATAATTTAATTTATAAAATAATTAATCTAGTAAATATAATATCAATAGTTTAATATAAGTATGATTTTTCTATAAATAAATTCATTATATATACATATATATATATATTAATAAACAAATATTAAAATATATATATATATATATATATATATTTAAAAATACTAGGATACTAAAAATACTACCTATATCCATTATTTTTCAATTTGGTAAAATAAACAAATTCTTATTATACATAAATAATAATAATATTAATTAATTTTAATTAAATTTAATTAATTTACTCTTTAAGTGCATTTTTGTATTGTGTGCAAATGTATGTTAATAATGTGTACATTTTATTAATATATTAATTAAATAACATGCATGTTTAATAAAAAATCATGATTTGTTATGTATTGAATACCTGGTTATGTTTAATTGTGAATTTATAAGACTTGGGTATTTTTAAATAAACAAATTCATAATATAAAATTCTGTGTTACCTAATTAGGCCCACATTCCATTCTATGATACCAGGGCCTGGGTACATGTGTACATTACTAATATAGATATATCACACCAGGGTATAAATATATTTATAAATTAACACTATATTATAAGATGTATTATATATATATTATATATAATATAATATTTATAAATTAATTTATCTATATTTTACAGATATACTGAACATGAATAGAGAAGAAAACATTTCATTTGTTTTTTTATAGCATAATACATGCATATTTTAATATTGTTATATTTACTAGTGTATTGTTTGTATATGTACAAATATATGAGATATATGTTACGAATGATATATATGCATATATTCATATATGCTTATTTTAATATTGGTATATTCATTATGTATACTTAACCTAAGTATAAATAAAAAACCTTAAGTATAAATATCGTTATTGCATAATATATGCATATTTAATATTGTCATATTTACTAGTGTATTTTTAAGTTATATAGGTAATGATATATACCTATTGTATGAATGATATATAAAACATTTCATTTGTTTTAATAAATATGCCCAAACAATAATGTATTACCTTCATAATATATAAATATAATAATATTACCAAAGAACAATAATGTATAGTATATATAATCAGGTAACAATATATACTATTGAATCTCAATGATATAGTAGCTACTACCTAGGTAATAATAATAGGCTAACACTAATATAATATTTATTTATTGAAATCTCGTATATATAATATATACAATACAGATAGAATATAAATGGTATCAATAATGTAACATATGTTATTCTATATAGGGGAAAGTCTCCGATTACCGACCCCTAAATGATTATTTGTAATAACTTATTCATTATTAAATATATTTATTTGAAATTTTGTAATTAGGGTAATATTATGGCAATGAATAATGTGCCTATTTTAAATTTTTGATATAATTATATTTACAAGAATAAACAGGGGGTCGGTAATCGGATACATGTGCCTAATACCGATCCCCTTCTCCTATTACCGACCCCCTAAAATAATCGTTATATAAATAATTGTAGTATTATAATATCCAATAAAAATAGTTCAAATAACATTATCACAATTTATTTTGTCTTGAATTTATGGATCGACTCTATAGAGAGGACTATTCTATACTTTAGTCCATATATAGAATAGTAATATTAGCCAGTACAATCCATGGGTATCGAACAGGGTAGAAGAGCACATACATATGGCGATGTATATATATAGATAATATAGATTACGTAAAGTGTATAAGGGATATATATATATGTGTATTTAAATTATATTATGAATAACGCTATAGATTTTAAAATATTTGATGTAGATCTATAGTTCTTTTCTATCATTATTAGTCGTGATCAGTATCTCGATATATCGATGGATCGCATATATACAGTATATATATATATATATATATATATATATATATATATATATATATTATTGAATAGTTTGATTGAATTCCATTTTTATTTTTTTCTTACTTTATTTATTATTGTTTTCTTCCTCAATAGTCTAAAAGTTTCTCGATATAACTTATAATTGTTGCCGTCATATAATTGTATACATTATACTATATATTCCTACTAGAATACTATTATATACTAAAAAATATAATAATATGTAATCCTACTTATATTCTTCCATATATTACAAATACAATGTGCCAAAAACAAACCCATCATATATTAACTTAAATTACTTCTTAGACTATCTATAGAAAGTTCCTATCATCTTTATATAGAGTATTTTAATCATATCCAGGAACTTAGATGCAGTTTTAATTTAAAACAAAATTAATATGATGTCCCTTCGAAACCCTGCTATCAAGGCATCCACGTATGTTTTAGTCATAGAGCTAGAGAGTAAGTTCTCTCTATCTCTATGGCTTTAATAACACGTAGGTTTTATAATTATTGATACGCACATTGCAATAATATTAAATCACTTTTAAATATTATGTTGAGACATATTGTATTGGTTTGGATAGGGTTTGAACACACGTTCTACTACCTGAATACATAGCGCTCTATATGATGTGATGTATGTAATATGAACAGTTGTACAGTTGGACAGTTTATCATCGTATCCATATATGTATCAACTGGTTGTTAGGCAGGGGCGGATACAGGAATTTTTCAAGGAGGGTGCTAACATTCAATTAAATTTATATTTTTTAATAAGACATATTTACTATGATAATATATATAATTGAATATTCAATTGCATAATATGTATATATATATATATATATATATATATATTAAATACGTATTTAATATAGTACTATATTAAATTAAATATAATAATATTTTATATTTATTTAATAAAAATATTAATCCAATATATTAATCAATTGCATTCTTCTTGATTACGTAATGCAAATTTAGAAATATTATAATCACATTCGATATCTATGTCGTTATCTATATATAATAAAGAAAGTCCATTTAGTTTATCTTCACTCATAGTCGAACGTAAATGTGTCTTTATTGTTATTAATCGGTCAAATGAACGTTCATATTCATACTAGGTAACTGGGGTAGTAGCCATCAATAAAATCATTTAATAGATATTAGGAAAAATCACATAATATATAATAATATATAAATTATAAATTATATATTATAAATATATCCTATATATATATTTATGTAATGTAATGTAAATATATTTAATAATTTCAATTTACCTTGACATGTTATTGAGAGTACTTGTTATCATATTAGGTAGATATTTAGTCTCTGTCCATTTAATTTCCCAGCAAATCAATTCGCTTTTTATTAAATGTAACCTATCTTTGACTAATTCATAAAACTTTATTATATTTTCTTTCTGAATCCTTGTTTTCATTCATTACTTTTGGAATTAATAATGCTCCAAGAGATATATACAATATGTCTTTATTGAATATTTCTTTCATCTCCATTATTAAATGGAATAGATATCATTTTTTTTTAAATACGCTTCAGCTGATGAAGTAGGTGTTATTGCATGATGTAGCTATTTTTTATTTAATCTTGGTAACAAAATACTTAATTTGAATATGATAATAAATGTGATGCTTCTTCATTCCATTATAATTATACTCATAAATTGTATCTCTATAAACTTGTGTCTCTTTAAATTACACTTTTAATAACTTGAATTACTATTTTTGACTTGCATTATAGCTGATTGCTTCTTATTTTCCATCACTGCAATAAAATGAGAATTTTCTTCCGAAGAGTTCGTGTGGTAAATAGTAGATTCGTGTTTTCTTAAATCAGCAATCGCACCTTTAAACTTAATCAAGGGTGAAGTGATATATTTTCCAATCTGATTGTGATTAATTTTTAAATTAAAAACACATGATATACACAATCCGCCATTCAAGATTCACAGTAGGGTAACCAATAATATGTGTATAACCACTTCATTTGAAATGTACGAGTATTTCTATTCTCTTTATGTGGTTTAAAAACGTGATCTTTGATGGATTGTTGTGAGAGTATTTTCTCTAGCAGACGATACCTTTCTTCGTGTGTTTTACTTGATAATTCATTATAAATAGTGCCAATATCTTTAAATTTGATTACAATTTAATGAAATTACTTAAAATAAAATATGTATAAACCTACCTATAATTAATATTGAAGGTTTTTCTAATTTAACCAAATAATTTATATTACAATACATTATTTTACAATCATGAGGGAGGGCTAGAGCCCCCCTAGCCCCCCTGTATCCGCCCCTGATTAGGTTAGACCATTTTGGTAATTTTGTTAGTTCCCTTCATAAAAAAGTGCCAGCTAACTCGGAATAACTTCTCTAAATCATTCTAGATATAATAAACAAATAATAATTGAAAACCGACAACAATTCAGAAAGCAAAAACAATATTTAAAAAAGATAGGAATTTACATTGAAAATTAACGAAAAATTTAAATTACAGATATATGAAAGGACAAATTGTGTACAAGTAAACATTGCCTTTTAGCATATGAGGTATATAAAAAATCTTTAACAAATATTTTAAAAAAAATTTTAAATAATTAAATCGATCTATGGAAATTTTAATTTAATTTTTAAATTTTTTCTAAATTTTTATAAAAAAAAGATTAATGGAATAATAAAAAAAAATTAGTACATTATATATGTCTAATATCACTATATGAATACAAAATTATAAGTAAAATTATAAAAATAGTATATAATTATTCAAAAAATTACTTTTATTGAATATTTGAACAAAAAATTAATTTTCCGATAAACTATAGTTGTCTATATACGTATTGACTATAGTCATCATATTTATTATGTTAGAATTTTTTTTTTTTATTATGATTATTATACTTCGTAAATATCCATTATAGACTCACAAGGAAGTTTTATGCTTAATTAAATTAATTTATCAAAGAAATAAGCGAATAAATTATATTGATTAATTTGAAAATTTTACGTAATTTTTACTTTATTAATATTATAATATATTTATACATGTATTTGTTAAATATGTTATTGTTATGACAACGTGAACTTGCATAAATACATAAGTAAACATTTCTATTTATAGAAATTTACAATTAAACATAAATGAAAATATGTCTTCATTAAAGTTATTTTTCTTTATCAATATTAAATATTTTTTGATGAAACTTCAGAAATATATTTATTATGACATTTATGACCTACTGAGAGCGAGCTAGCAAAACTTTCAAAAACGTGCTACCCTATAGGGTACAGTATACACTAATATATACATATTAAATACATATTAATATTATCATTAGTAAAAGCTAAGGGTTCTTTTAAATTTACGAGTCCAAAGAACATTATATAAAAATAATAGGGTTCTTTATATTTATATCATTGAAAATAACCCATTTATCATATATTTATTTCGTATTTAAGGTTCTCATTATTTTATTATTCCAAAGAACCCTATGCCAATATCATGGGGTTCTTTGGACTAAAATGCTCGTCAAAAGAACACTTATTTCTAACAGTGTAGATGACCTGCTATATAGGGTAAAGTATACTTATAACCTTATTATATAACCCGGTTATAACCTAATAAGGATACTTTAACAATAAATGGTCTTAATATTTTATGACTCAATATTTGTATTCAAAAATTAAAATGTATTAATATTTTATGATTATAGATATTATTGTGATTATAAAATGTTATGTACTCTTTTTATCCAATAGATAACGGTGGTGTCCGTATTCAGTACCCATTTCGGAATACGAACACCCTAAGTTATAATACGGACATTATATATACCACTAGATAAAATATATATTATTGATGAACCAATGAGATAAATACAATTACATTATTTATAATTAATTTTATGAATAATTTAATATAATTTAATTATTTATTAATTTTTATTATTTAATTTATTAATAATACAAATAAAGTATATAAATAATAACATTTTTTAGCTTTAAATTCATAGGTGTTCTTAATATTATAACGCCTGCGACTTTTTATGAAAATCAGAATATTTCACACGCTGCGCACTGATTGGTTATAGGGTGTCCGTTATTTTTATTAGGAACTTATATGACCTCTGTATATATGCTTATAACTTAATTAATCTTTGATAACAAATATATCAATTATTTATATAATGTTTAGAATGCTTTAGTTTTTATTAATATATTGTTGTTTATCGATACATTTTTATATTCTTGAGAAGGTTTTAAGTTGATATTTGTTTTCATAAATTTAAAAACGTAATAAAAAAATCAGTTTATTGAATATATCAGCACTATTTTGATTAATTAAAAAATAAAAATACTTATTTATACTAATTATATAATTATGAATATTTTATTCATTAAATATTTTTTTGTAGGATTTATGGTTTCTGAGATACCGAGAGTATCCATATTCGGGAACTGTCCGTATTCAGTTACTTTCCCCTAATCCCGGTAGTTATTTGTTATCTCTTGTATTTAATAAATAAGGAATTAAACCATAGGCAAATATCTTATTCTTATTGTGTATATTGTCCTAATGAACCTATATATATATATATATATATATATATATATATATATATATATATATATATATATATATATATATATATATATATATATTATATGATATAAGAGCGTCCAATCAAAATTAACCAATATATATTTAAAAACTAGACAGCAATCAAGGAAAAATGTCCTTTGACTTAATCTGTTATTCAAAATACCATATAATAAAATACGAAAATACAAATTGTGTATATTACATGTTTATTATAATGCATAGGTATATTAGTGGATTGTAGATACTATATAATATAGTATATTTGTATAAACATATGTGTGTTTATAATGTATATAGGGACATATAGGTATGTGGAACCAACGCCGTCATGCTTCACTACACTCGTTCAACGAGTCGTTGTAATATATATATATATATAGATATATTAACTATAGTTATCCTTTCTCAATTTATTTTATTATAACCATATACCACATATTATATATATATATATATATATATATATATGTATATATATTATATTATATATATAGATATATACATAGCATATAGTATAGGATATAGCATATAGCATATACCTATATATAAATAAATAATTTTGTTTGTAATTAAATTATAATTATTCTATCAGAAATTACTCGATTATAATTCGAATAGGTGTTACCTATGTTACGTAAATGAAACATGAGATCGATATAATTGTAGAATGCCCGTTTAATTTCAAGTAGAACCAATATATTATATATGTATAATAATATAATCCATCGATATGTTATCCGTTATAGTAACTGTTATATATACTATAGTACCTTATAATTTATAATAGTAAAAATTTAAATTTAATAAAAAAATAAAATGTAGGTAACTATTGTTAACAAATATTTAATTGTACAATTACTATAACAGATAACATATCGATGGATTATATGATTATACATATATAATATATTGGTTCTACTTGAAATTAAACGGATATTCCAAAACTATATCGATCTCATGTGTTAACATATTTAAATTATAATCGAATAATTTATAATATAAATTAAAATTTAATAAAAAATTAATTTTCAATAAAGAAACTATCTTATATCGATGGAATAATCGCGTATGAATATAAATTATATTGCAAATCATTTAAATGCAATCGAGAAAGGATAACTATAGTTAATATATATATATATATATATATATATATATATATATATTACAATGACTCGTTGAACAAGTGTAGTGAATCATGACGGCGTTGGTTTCCATAATATTGTCCCTATATAGGTAGGGGAGAGAAGGGTATTGTGGCCGATAACGATATTTCAAGAACCATTATAGTTATCAAAAAATGATATTTACGAAAAATGTAGATAATTGAATTCTACGAATGTTAGTGTACATCATTTTTTATTTATATCAATATTATTATTGATTTTTGATTATAGAAAAAAATCGAATAATCGTAATTTTTATCGAAAAAAAACGTTTGTAGCTGAATATAAGTAAAACTAAATGGGATAACGATTAATTATTTTTATATTTAATATAAAAGTGCGTGTGTATCTTGATATCTGATATCTGATTAAAATTAATATTTTTTATATTCAGTGTTCGGGCCTGAGGTTATAGGAGGTCTTGGTTTAACCGCCTAATAATTTCCATATTCCACAACACAATGGTTTTCGCAGAGGACACTCAACAGAAACAGCACTACTAAACGTAATTGATGTAATCACTTCTACTCTTAATACTAAAAACTGCTGTCAACTAGTAATGATGGAAATATCCAGTGCTTTCTATCAAGACCTCCTATAACCTCAGGCCCGAACACTGAATACAAAAAATATTAATTTTAAAACAAAGAGGCCCGTTTTTGTCTTCATTTATTACTTCTTTTATACGTCTTTTTATAATAATATACATTTATATATAATTAATGAATAGCAATTATCATTATTATAATTAGATAATTATACAATATATCGTTAAAATGCAATAATATATACTTTAATAACAGATCTATTTTAGTATTTTAAATTATTTTCACTATTCTGATTGGTCAATAATGTATTTCTCTATGATAATTGGTTACATTTGACCTATTTTTAAAAATATTTATTTAAATTTATTTTAACAGATTTATTCCAATATAATATTTATAAATATTAACGCTATTTTGCACATATAGTAAAGAAATAAACATATATAAATGCATCCTACAATCTAAAGCCCCAACATTATTTAAAATAGTTCCGTGGTGATCAATTATTTGTAAACAAAATTACGTTATAATACAAATGTTATTAAAATATTAAAAAATAATTATAATAAATCATAATCTTAAAAGGATTTACTTTAAGTATATAACTATATATTAATATATATATATATATATATATATATATATATATATATATAAATATATATATATATATATATATATATATATATATATATATATATATATATATATATATATATATATATAGAAGTATTAAGTCAATATATGTTCTGCATTTAGAAAATATCTATTAAATATATACCTTATCAACGAAATTATGATATTTGATATATATATATATATATATATATATATATATATATATTATATATCATAAAATCTTTTAAATAGTTATATGTAATCACTTATACCTTATCTGTATTGTTTGTTATTTTATTTACATGATCATCTTTTCTTCTTTTTAGCTCTTTTAAATTATTCGTATTGTACATATTTGTATCTCTAGCCTTTGGTCTTTAGTTTTCTTTGATTTTTATAGTTTAACTTATTTATTATTTTAGTATCTTTTTACATTTTTTAATATTTTATTATATATTTTTTATTATATTTTATTATTATTTTATTGTTATATACATGATGATTTCTTGGTATTGAGAGATATATTTAATTTTATTGTATTGCTTTTTTATGAGACAGAACACGAATGAACAATATAGAATTGTAAAATATTTATTTATATTTATTCATTTTGTATTTATTCATTTTGTATTAATTCTCTAATTACCAAGAGCAGGTTGGTATCTCGATAAGTTCAATAGAACTTCTATACCATACCTGGGTTTTTGATCTCGGTCATCAACTGAATCTGATATTAAAAAAAATATATATAAATATACTTTGAATATTGTACCAGCATTATTATGAGAATATGAAAAAGGTTTAACATTATGTTATTTATAATACGTTGAATAACTTTTATAAATGACATTTTTCATATTCTCACAACAAATTCTGGTATAACTATAATATAATATCAAATATATAGAATTATTTATGTCCTTTATTTGAATAATTAAATAATATTATATATATGGGTGTGTATGTTTTAAGAGTGGGTTTAAACTATTATAAATTCCTAATTACAATCAGTAACTTTTAATTTATTTATGAGGTAACATAATTTTACATAATGTATGTAATAATATTTTAGCAAATTGACTAATATAGTTATTTATTTTAAAACTACAGTATTTTCAAAATCCAAATAAAATCTTAGATGATACTTAGTATTATTTTTTAGATACCTTAGATTATTAATATATATTTATCGTATTATTATAATATAGTGAAATCTTAAAAATATAAAAAGTATAATCTTAAAAATATAATAGTAGGTATATAAAGTTAAAATATAATGTTCGTACTATTATAATAAAGTTAAAGGTTAAAATAAAGCAACCGAACAGATGTATAAAGTTAAAATATAATGTTCGTGCTATTATAATAAAGTTAAAGGTTAACATAAAGCAACCGAACAGATGTAATAAAGTTAAAATATAATGTTCGTACTATTATAATAAAGTTAAAGGTTAAAATAAAGCAACCGAACAGATGTAATAAAGTTAAAATATAATGTTCGTACTATTATAATAAAGTTAAAGGTTAAAATAAAGCAACCGAACAGATGTAATAAAGTTAAAATATAATGCTCGTACTATTATAATAAAGTTAAAGGTTAAAATAAAGCAACCGAACAGATGTAATAAAGTTAAAATATAATGTTCGTACTATTATAATAAAGTTAAAGGTTAACATAAAGCAACCGAACAGATGTAATAAAGTTAAAATATAATGTTCGTACTATTATAATAAAGTGAAAGGTTAAAATAAAGTAGGCATAAAGATATAAAAAAAGTTAAAATAAGAAATGTAAAATTATAATATATTAGCAAGTTATTATATAGTATACATACTATTATAATGTTTATCATCATGACATGCATACAATAAATTAGTTATCAGTATTATCAATGTTTTTATTTAATTATCTTTAAATATTTAGTCATTAATATATATATATATATATATATGTATACTAAACTTATATTATATGTGTATCATAATTAATTGCATATTATATTTGAATTATTTTATAAGGAACGTATGCACTAGAGAAATAATGATGTATACAATTTCGTAATAGGTATATATATATATATACCATATAGCATTAATGCTGTTGAATACATATGTATAGTTTATATCCTAGGATTTATATTATGTATGTAACATAATTATTATGTTAATGTATCCTTGTATGTATATAGGTTACATTATTTAACT
Source organism: Osedax fenrisi (assembly GCA_964019155.1). Lineage (NCBI taxonomy): Eukaryota > Metazoa > Annelida > Polychaeta > Sabellida > Siboglinidae > Osedax > Osedax fenrisi. The sequence continues at coordinate 49,249,827 of OZ025244.1, read as the reverse complement.
TACTTACTATGTATATAAACATGTGTACATGTATGTGATAAAAGTGTAACACGTAATATGTTGATCTAACAAATAAATAATATGTATTAGTAATATAAATATGGCGCCTCTAATACATAACAACATTTTATAATACTTACGGTTATAACATATATTGTATTATTCAGATAATTAAAATGTATTTAATTAGTCACTTATTGAAAGTAAATAAATGTAAATGTAGGATATGATTTAATATAAGCAGTTTATTTAATATATATTGTTTTTAAAGTTTTAATAATTTATAAGTTAATTTTATTAATATTTCAGAATAATAGTATATTAAAATACGTTATTTCATTGATATTGTATATATTTAACGTATTCTTTTTATTTAAATATAACCTATATAAACTTAATAAAAGTATATATATATATATATTAATAAATAGTTATACCATTAATTTAAATACTTAAACGTGATGATTTATTAAAATATTTTTTAAATATAAATTAATTTTATTAATATTTCAGAATAATAGTATAATAAAAGTCGTTATTTCGTTGATATTGAATGTTTTTAACTTATAATTTTTTAAGCATATAATATTGACAAACTATGAGCAAAGTATATATATTAATATATAGCGATATGCACAATATTAATCCATAAAAATGATAATCTAGTATAATATTTTGTTTATTTACATTAAAAAGGCGGGTTTATTTTAAAATTATCGGCCTGATTCTACGCCATCTTAATTCAGTGTTCGGGCCTGAGGTTATAGGAGGTCTTGTTTCTATACGCTTGATCACAACATTCTACTGTCCCGTATACACCTGCTTGGAGTTAGAGACCTTGCTCTCTCATGGTTTACTTCATATCTATCCTACCGTAGTAGCAGTGTAAAAATATATAATTATTTGTCTTCCTCTTCTCCTATGAAATATGGTGTTCCCCAAGGATCAGTACTCGGTCCTTCACTTTTCTCAATATATTTATACCCATTACCATCCATAATATCTAAATATCCAAATATATATTACCATCTTTATGCAGATGACATACAACTATATATGTTTCTTCCAACTAATTCATCACCAGGACTCAATAATCAACTCTCTAATTGTGCTAATGACATTAAAGAATGGCTTATTTCTAATAATCTTCTCCTTAATACCTCCAAAACTACATTGTTAAATCTTTCTCCATCACCAACTTACTTCCCTCCTTTTCTTATTGATAATATTGTAATATCTCCTTCTTCTACTGCATCTAACTTAGGTGTACTTTTTGATTCTACTCTTTCCTTCATTCCTCATATTACTACCATCACTAAATCTGCAAATTATCATCTATTTAGAATTAGAAAAATACGAAAATCAATTACTGTATATCTTACTAAAACTCTAGTTAATTCCCTTGTACTCTCACCGTGAGAGTCTCACGTATAGATTACTGTTCATCAATACTTATAAATCTTCCATTATCATCTATATCTCCCCTAAATCGAGTTATTCGTTCATCAATCCGTACAACATATAACCTACGTAATCGAGATCATTCCTCTACTTCCTCATACCAACACCTATGGTTCACATTTAACAAACGCTCTGCTTATCGCATATTATCTATTGTTCATTCCTCAATATACTCTTCAAGTTGCCCCTCATATATTTCTGATTCTCTAGTATAAAGATCTTCCCTTCCATCACTTAGAAACCATGCATCTCATCTTCTATCTACCCCTATTCTACGTCCCTCAAAAATGAATACTCGGGCACTCCCAGCAAACAGTAAGAGCAGCATAATAGCAGCATAACAGCAAATGCTAGAGCCTCAAATGTTTACATTGTGCTATTATGCTGCTATTAAATGTCTATTATGCTGCTATTAATTTGTAATGATATTATGCTGCTGTTATGCTGCTATTATACTGCTCTTACTGTTTGCTGGGCTGAGTTATATTGGTCCTAAGCTATGGAATTCACTCCCGCCTTATATTAGATCCATAAAACATTCATGAAATATATACAACAATTGATCTCAGGTGGGAACATGAAATACTAATATTGTTTGTCATTATTATTTTATTTATTAATTTCCGTACGACTTATTCTATTTTATTTTATTATTATTAATGGTATTTATTGTTTACCTAATTTTATTATTTGTATTCTATTATATACACTTTTGAGAAATCATTTATGATTTATTTAAGTGTTTAAATAAACATTCAATCAATCAATCAATCAATCAATATGTGTAATATACATAATTAATATTACACTATAGTATGTATATACAAACCATAGACATAGGAGCTCCTATGTCTATGATACAAACTATAGTTTGTATTTATAAATTATTTTCGTATTTTATTATATGGTATTTTGATTGACAGTTTAAGTCAAAGGACATGTGTCCTTGATTGCGGTCTAGTTTTTAAATATATGTTGCTTAATTTTGATTGGCCGCTCTTATCGCGTATACACCGTATATGTATAATATACGTCGTATATGTTCATTTGTTCATATGCATAAGTGGTGGTTAGTCGTGTTTCTCTGAATAATGTATTAATATAACTATTAAATATTTGTATATCTAAAGCTTATTCTATTAGCTTATCCTACTTACTGATATAATTGTACAGTAGTACTTCATGGTACGTAATATATTTAATATAATATTAGTCTTTCTATTTGTATTATTGTGAATATATACATATTATTACAATAATATAAACATTTTATAGGTCATCAATAAATAATAAACCTATGCATTGATCATCTACAGTGTAGATTCTACAAAATAAGAAGATTTCAAATAGACCAAGGTCACCATCAATTCGGATATGAAGTTAGTAATAGCATGTATACCTATATTATAACGTACATTATTATTATTATTACTAATTAATTGATAACTACTAAATATATATATATATATATATATATATAATAAAATTAACAGATAAATGAGAATTGTTTTAACTAAATTAAGATAATAAATAATTATCTATAAATAATTGTAAATATATTAATTTAATTGTATAATGAATTTACAAAATGTACATGAATGTAGTACCTAATCTATTTTATAATGTATCGTATATAATTATATGATATACGCATAGTTGTAAAAAGCCTTTTTTTTAACTTCACGTTTTTGGTTTTTTGGTTTTTTGGTTTTTTCCTAGTTTTTATAGTTTTTTTTGCTAGTTTGGGTTTTTCCTGGTTTTTTGGTTTTGCCAAGGTTTAAAATGAATGTAGTGAGTATTCAGATATATAGATTATTTACAACTTGTATAATACAAGTATATACTAATATATTGTATATCGTTCATTTAACATATAACATATTGTGTTACGTATAGATATTATTTAAAATGTCTTAATAATCACATTTAATAAAATAAATACGGAAATATCATATAAGAATTATTCTTCGAATGAATAACAAAATACGCATATACACTTGAATAACAATTATATGATAGTATATATGTTATATATATTATGTTATATATGTTGTTTATGATTCATTTAACATATATTTTATGATAATAAGTTTAGATATTATTTAAAAGGAAAAATATTCATATGTAATCAATATAAATACGGAGATATTGTATAAGAATAAATAAACAACTATAGTTGACTATATTGAATATATTCAATAGGTTCTTATATAAACTTGAATATTCAATATATTACTATGAATTAAATTTATAATACTTATATAGTATGTTATTTATTACACTTTATTAAACATTTACGCCTGACTATGTATTTTTTTAAATTTACTAAATATAAATTGTACAATCATAATTACACATATGGAAATATTGTTGTGCATTATAGGCGCTAATTAAAATTAAAAATGATAATAACATCAATATAAAAGATATAGTATAAAATAAAAACTATAAAATAAATAATAAAATATAATATAAATAAAATATAAAGTGAAAAATCAATAGTCAATGACTATTAGTCATACATAATAATCATTAATATCATTAATCAATATATATATATATCATTAGTCAATTATTACTGATCATTATCATTAGTTTATTATATTTAGTCAAATATCATTAGTATAATTATCATTAATTTGTTATCACAAGTCAGTTATCATTAGTCAAATTTGTATCATTAGTTAATTATAAATAAAGTTAAAATTAAAATTAAAGTAATTAAATTCACTTCCTCATCCTAAAATATAAAAACATAATATTTATATATATATATATATATATATATATATATATATATATAATAATATTATGAACACATAGGCATATATTGAAAAAGACTAAATAAACTAATATCATACTAATCTGTATACAAATATATATTTAATTTAAAACTCTATTTAAATGTACAATGTTGTACAATTGTAACATTTATTTGACCCAAATAATAGACACATGTATATTATAGTATATTATATACTAGCTATAGCTAATTTTATTGATAGTAATAAAAATAGATTATTCCTAGAAAAATAATACTATTATTATGTTGGCACTATAGTATATATTATATATATATATATATATATATATATATATATATATATATATATATATATATGTATATATGATTTATATATATATATATGATAATATAAATATGATATTTTAATGTAGTTAATACAATTCTTACACAATTCATATATTGTTTGGGTTATATTGGTTATTATAATTCATGAATATGCTTATAAAGATCTATAGAAGGAACTTAGTTTAATTTGTAATTTTTATAAAATAAACAAATGTATATGTTGTAGGATGTATATAAATACAATATAATATTTATGTTATTAAGCTAGTGTGTTCATAAATTAAAATATTAACAATTGTTTAATTGATAAATATGGTTACATTATTGTTACTTATTATTACTTACATAACACAATGGTATAATATTTGGGTGAAAGTCGTCAAAACAATAGATGATACTATTCATCTATAGGGTTACTGTTAGTAGATGTGTGTCTCTTATGTAAATATGTCAATATATCTGGACTAGATGTGTATTACATTGTATACAACACCAGATTCGAAACATACAATACACATCATATACATTATCACTGACATTTACATAGAACAAATTGCAATATTACATTGGAAAGTTAACAAATTAAACCTATTTATCATATGAACATAATATATTTATTATCATATTATCAAATTTATGATCACTTAAGTGAACATTCATATTGCTATTAGTATTATAATTAGATATATATGCATATAATTTAAATACAATATTACTAAAGTAGTATATACCTAATATTAATAAACAGATCAGATCAGATAAGAATCTTATCATAAGATATCACCTGAAGTAAAGGCACTGTTACCCTACGGAAATATTGACAAGATCTGCTGCAGATGAATTACTGGGAACCTATATGAATTATGGTAGACATCTCGGCTGGCTGGCACACTATTTCTGACTCATCAGCATAGCAGCACAAGTTACAGATTAGTTTAATATATATATATATATATATATATATATATATATATATATAACATTGTATCACTAACAAAGATTTTGTGAAGTTTCCTTAGAAAAATCTTTGTCACAAATAAGAATTTCGATTATCTATATTATTCTATAAAATTAGATATTTTATTAGATTGTGTATTGCTGATTTACAATTTATAAAAATTCAAATTAACATTAGAATTAATAGTAATGTATTTATCAACAATATTTATATTGTTAAATACATCAAAAAGTGTAAAAAGTACTATAATTATAATTAATAAATAATTTTATAAATTATTATATTTTATATACCGTGAAATATAAAAATATATCTCTATAGATATAATGAAATTTTAAAGAATAATTAATTCATTAATTTTGAAAATAATATAAATAAAATATAATATAAATATCAAAGTTCAAATATAAAAGCAATTATTAATATATACATATAAGTTCACTATATATATATATATATATATATATATATATGTATTACAAATTATAATTAATTAATATTAAATATTAAAATACTTACAATTATATATTTATAATAATATTATTAAAATAAAGTCTACGTTAGGTAATTATTATGTTAATGAAATTGATACACACATGTGTATTCATATGTGTATATATACATGAATACATGTACATATCATATGTAACACTGTGTACTAATGTTGCCCTCATATAAGGGTGTTCCCTCGTACGAGAACCTCCCAATTACGATGTACGATATCTTATTATATAATGAACCGCGGTTTAAATAAATAACGACAACTTATTACTTAGTTATAAGGCTATAATTTATCATAAATGGTTTAACAAAATATTTCTATACTAATGAAGAAAGTATTTATTTAGTTAAACATTAGAGTCACTAATAACTTGTAAAATTATTATTTTATAATATTATTATATATTTATAATCTATATATATATATAGATTACGAAAAGTTTATTTTCTATTTAATTATGTCAATTAAAAATGGAATATATGTTTATAAGAAAAAATGACGTGATAAATTAATAATAATTAACTAATATAATTTATTTTATAATTTATAATATAATTGTAATACAAATTATTATTTAGAAAAATTGCATGTTAGAATAATAATTAACTAATTATGTTAAAAGAAAGTTTTTTTAAATTATTTTATTATATTATTTATATATATAATTAGTAAAATGCGTTTAAATAATTTTACATATTATAGAAAAATATTGTTTGTCCAAGAGGTTAAACCTACAATATTAATATTAAAAATTAAGTACTTATTTTGAAATTGTCAAAATAATATGTAAATTCTTCTGTTATAAATTATAACTTATAACTAATATATATTTACATTAAAATTTTAGTTTCGTGTTCATATATTAAGTAATGATTATATTAATACATTTTTAATGACAAACTATCTATAGACACATAAAATAATAGTAATATGATAATAATTTAATAATAATATACATTGAATATACCATGGACAACAATACTAAATAATATAAAGGACTATTATATACTACAGTCTGCATTGATATGGTGTAGTGTTATATAATAATAAGATAATAATAATACAATAACAATTTAATAATGATATACATTTAATATAACATGGACAAAAATAGTAAGTTGGATGATTTAATGATTATGGGTAGAGAGAAAAGAAAAAGTAAGATTTATAAACCTTTTGTGGGATCTAATAGTATGAATGCTAGGAATGAGGGAATTCCATAGGGTTGGACCAGAATTTTTAAAAGCTCTAGAATTTAGGGAAGTTTTACTAGAGTTCTGGGAGATAAGTAGAGGATAATTTTGGTAACGAAGATAAGATAATATAGTACATTTTTTAATTAGATCAGATATATAGCTAGGGGTGAAAGAAAATATTGATTTATGGATTATAGATAGTATAAGTAATTTACACCTGATGGAGAAGGGTAGCCACATACGAGATGATTGATGATATGTTGTAGTAGAGTGATCCAGTCGTGTTAAACAGTAAGTAGTACGTATTGATGAACGGATAATCCGATTAAGTGGAGCAGGAAGTAAATTCAGTAGTGAAGAACAGTAGTCAATTCGCGAAAGTACAAAAGCATTAATTAGAGTTTTAGTAAGGTTTCTGGAAAGTGATATCCGTATTTTTTTAATTCTGAAGAGATGAAAGTGTTTTGTAATGAATGAGATGAGGATTTTGTAATGGATGATATGTGATTCTTAAATGATAATTTGTCATCAAATACTAATCCTAGGTTTTTGGAGGAATGGGAAGGAGAAATAATCATGTTATTTATAGTAAAGTTTGGAAAGGTTCAGAAGTAGATATGTTAAGTACAGTAGTCTTAGAGGAATTAATTAGTAGTTTATTGGAGAGGAGCCATAATCTTATGGAGTTAGCACACTCGATTAATTCAGAGTTAATGGTATGAGAATTTATAGGGAAAAGGGTGAACAGTTGAATATCATCAGCAAAAATATGGTAGTGAATATTTGGAAATTTCTTAATTAGATCAGCAATAGGGCGGATATAAATAGAAAAGAGGGATGAACATAGAACGGATCCTTGGGGAATACCATGGTTAAGATGAGAAAGAGGCGAGTAAGATTTTCAATCATAATATTTCGGTTAGTAAGATATGAAGTAAACCATTTTAACGCTAAGCCAGATATACCCATCAAAGTAAGTCGCGAGATTAATATGTTATGGTCCAGGGTATCAAAAGCAGATGAGAGAACAAGTAGGATTAGCTGGCAACACGAGTTGCTATTTAAGGTAGATAATATTGTATCAGTAATATGGAGGAGAGCTGTTTCGGTTGAATGACCCTTACTATAAACGCTTTAAAAGTGTAGAAAAGATTATTTTTATTTACATGGGCGATGAGTTGTTTGGAAACAATTCTTTATAATATTTTACTTAAAAAGAGTAGGTGGGAGATCGGGCGATAATTGCTAAATGAGTTTGGGTCTAGGTTTTGTTTTTTTTAGAATAGGGGATATTATGGCAGTCTTGAGACAGGGTGAAACTTTGTCAGAGTTTAGTGAGTTCGCAATAATATCCAAGAAAATAGGAAAACATAAGGGTGAAAGTGTGTGATATAATGATAAAGGTAGGGGATCAGTGGGGGAGGTACAGTGAGATTTCATGAGTAGGTCATTTACTTCATACAGTGAAGGGATAGTGAATGTACTTAATGAGTCAATATGATGGGTCAATATGAATGTACTTAATGAGTCAATATGATGGGTATAGTAGGATTGAGTATGGATGGAGTAGATGGGCAAATAATATTATTAATGCTTGAAATTTTATTTTCAAAGACTTTTTAAAAAGAGAACACAGTTGAAAATTTGACGTGTTTGGTAAAATAGGGAGGATTTTTTCATCTGGAAGGAGAGATTTTATTTGCTATTTTAAATAATTTGCGAGGATCGGAGGAGATCAATGATATCTTTTTGTTATAATAGATAGATTTTGAACGAGATATAGTAGATTTGTAATTTTTTCTAGCTAGTGATACAGCTAATTTAGTTTCAATAAAAGGTTTTTAAGAAATTTCTTCTCTAATTTGTGAACACTCTTCTTGAAGATGAAAAGTTTGTGGGAGAACCATGGAGAAAAAGGGCGATCGGTAATTAATGTAGTTTTTGTAGGTGCATGTATATTGATAATATTTAGTAGAGTGGAGTTTACGAGTATCGGACAGAGGGAAGTTGAAGAAGAGATGGTTCATAATATCTGATATAGATATATGATAAAAGTTTGTTTATATTCATGGTTCATAATGTCTGATATAGAGATATGATAAAAGTTTGTTTATATTGATGGTTCATAATGTCTGATATAGAGATATGATAAAAGTGTGTTTATATTGATGGTTCATAATGTCTTATATCATACCTTTGATACAATACAAGACTGCAGTGCAAGATTTAGGATTTTTAGAATTGCAACGAAGGAAATCGGAACTTAAAATAATACAGGTATATATCATAGTCATCCACAAAATCAATTTTTAGCTCAAAATGATCAACCCCATAAAAATTGCATAGATATAGTTCTATACAAGCGTGAAGAATGGTACCACTACCCTGCCCAGATCATAGAAACAAACATCCTCTTCATGGTAGCAAAAGTAGCAGCGGCCAAAGCAAGGACAAACAGAAAAATTCGGGAAATAACCTCGCACTGAAAAGAAACCGCATCCCGAAAATAAAATTAAAATGAACCAAGTTGACGAGATCATCGTTAGCCAATCCATTAAAGTAGTGACATATTCACTAATGTTCAGAACTCTACGTTGGAATTCAATGTAAGATGTGCGCTGATGGGTTATTCAGTAAAGAATGTGTTATACTAACAGAATCTTGATTGCCATTTTTAATTTGACTCTCAAAAGAGAGAACAAGATATTATAATAGTGACATCTTCACTAATGTTCAGTACTCTACGCTGTAATACAATGTAAGATGTGCGCTGACCGGTTTGTCAGTAAAGAATGTGTATTACAAGCAGAATCTTGATTGCCATTTTTAATTTGACTCTCAAAAGAGAGAACAAGAAATTATACTTAGGAGTAATACTTTCCGTGGGGGATGTACAGCTGGCGATACATCAGCTTAGGGCGGCGTCGGCTATTCAACTCCAGTGAACCGTGACGGCGAATGACGTCGCTCGTACCAAAAAATACGTCGGATTAATCATGGGTCAGTGGTATCTTACCTGGGATCCCGCACCCTTCTCTCTCTATATATGTGTTCACTCTAATGCTGAAATTTTCAAATTCAGCACTATAGTGAGTATATATATATATATATATATATATATATAGTGTATCATTATGTATATATATCCTTGTTACTTCAAGTTCAGATTCCTTTCATTGCAATTCTAAAAATATTAAATCTTGCATTATAGTATTGTCTTGTATCAAAGGTCTGTTATTGATCTTACATTGATTCTTCATCAGCTTATTATTGTGCCTTCTATTGTTCATATTTGTATTATTCAGCACTAAATTGAGTACATATATATATATACTCTCTCACCAGTGATGGGCATGATCACGATCGTCGATCTTTAGAAAATGATCGAGTAAAATGATCGACGATCGTCAGAAACTGATCGCGATCGATGATTGTGAAAAAATTTAAACATAATTTATATATATTTTATCAAGAAATAACAAAATAGTGGATATAATAATATCTTTTATTTATGAAAATGTTGAAATACGATCAAATTAATAATAAAATAATATTAATATAATGAATTTGCTTTCAATAGAACTAATAATGCAAAGTTAGTATCATTTAGTTTATTGCGTTTCGGTTTATTTATATTGGTAGCAATACTAAACATTCCATAAAACATTTCCACCAGCGCGGATGATGGGTGTATAGAATTGTATTTTATGAATACAATTTTTATAATAGGATAATTATTAAGCATATCTAAATTAGTATTTTTACTATTTATATAATTAAGTATTTATATTTCTACCGTTGATTTAGAAGTCCATTATCATCAATAACATAGAATTCATCTGAATTAGTTTCGCTTTGTTCTGGTGTAGTTATCTGGGATATGCCTATTAACATATTTCTTAAATGTAGATAACAACATATCTTTTTCTTAACCAATTTAACTTAAATTTTGGGTTAGATATTGTTGCTATAATGGCACTATTGATAGAATACTCAAATGAAAAATAATCGTTAAACCTACGTTTTAATCCTTCCTTTAATACATCTAATAATGGTTGACAATAAACTAATTTAGTATACATTTTTAATAAGCGGAATTCTATTGAAAATAGTGTTGGGAATAAATCTCCATAAAAACAATCAATGTCCGCTTGTAATCTATCTATCCCTATTGCTAATGATCTTGCATGTCTCGCACGGTAAAATATTACGATTACATTAGTAACAAAGATACATTGGTATATATATATATATTTGAATTCATACGCTTATATAATAATACGATCGAGATCCACGATCGGTGATCGATGATCGGTATCGCGATCGACTATCAAAATAATTACACGATCGACGATCGTTAAAAAATGATCGAGTATAAAGATCGACGATCGTTAGAAAATGATCGACGAAATTGATAGTCTATCGGCGATCGTGAAAAGTCGTGATCGTGCCCATCACTGTCTCTCACTATGTTTTCATAATCTATTTAATCCTAATATTTGCAAAATTGTTACTATGGGACAGCTACATTCTTATAATTTAGTATATTTAAGATCCTAAACGCAATTCAAATTTCTACTTAAAAATAGTCTTAGTTCTACTAGCTCTCTTTCATATTATTCTAATGTCAAAATCCTATTTATATATAATACATCTATATATATATATATATAAAGTTGTATTCATTATATATTATGATTAATAGACTAATTAATACTCTCATTGTATTAAATACTTGTAATACTTGGAATTATTACTTTCATATCTTCTATTTTATTATAATATTTTTTTACTATTAATATTTGCAGTGAGATTTTATTTATTTTATTAATTTTAAAATCAAATGAAACAAACAAATCAGATTTTGTTGATTATTTTGATGATATTTTAATTTATAAATCATCAATTACATTTTTTGCCAATGATTTAAAAAAAAATTTTTTATATAATCTTCATGCTTAATATATGTTACACCAATACTACCAAAGAAAATTTCTAATTTTTAAAATAAAAATGTTTACATATATATTTATTTTAAACAGCATATTTTATATTTTTAACATAAGAAATTGATTATTAGTATTATTGTTAGTAATTTAAAAAAAAAATTCTTGATTATATTACAAAATTATAGACATAAATAAATTATAAAAAATAGCGACATCTAACATGCGATTTATATAGAAAATAATAAGATTTTTTTTTGTAATTTTTTTTTGCCAATTTACAAATGGCCAGGGAAATGACAAAACATAATCGTATAAAAAAAAAAAAAAATACCATATATTTTAAATATATATGTTAATTATTTGCAGAGTGAGACATACTATTATGAGACAACCGGCTCACCATTGTACGTCATGTAATGAAATATATATATGATGATGATGATAATGGTTTATTATACACAAATATATATATAATAGCGACCGCTATTATCGAATGTGTTTAGGTAAACTATAGTATGTTACTTATATATAATAATAAAAATAATAATAATAATAATAATAAATAGTGTGTATTTAATAGCATAACAATAAAAAGGATATATACAGCATATTCTCTCGATAAAAAGAATAAAATATAATAAAATAAAAACGAAATTAAAATGTGTTATGAATTATAATATATAGTTTATTAGGTAAACACAAATAATGAAGACAAAACAGATATGAATTGATACCCAAATCGATATGGTACCAAAATTAACATTGGGTTTAAATTTAATAACAAAACACTTAGTTTATGTATGCCGTATATAATAACATATATATATATATATATATATATATATATAATGTGATGCATAATTATAAGACATTTTTGTATTTCTTATATTATAATATATGATAATTATAATACGTATAAAATACGTATATTAATTATACACAAACATATACATATATCTATATAATAATTAATATTAATAATTAACTAATATTTAATTAGTATATTTATTAATACTTACTTAATGATATTAGATATGTAAACATTTGTTTGTGTATAAAAGTATATTTATTATATAAAGTTATATAAGTTATGAATAATTAAAGATAGTAGGATATAAATACATATCTACATGATTTCACATTATATCACCATTATTTTAACACAATTTAATATTGTGTATATAGTGTAAAATAAACCGTATATCATTATCATCATTATATATATATATTAATAATATAACATATAACATACCCTTCCTAAGTTGTTATATTTCCATGATTATTATTTATAGGCGTAACCCTAAATAATTGGTTGTACGAATAATTTAATATATTAGTATTAAATATATCTATATATTTATATATATATATATATAAATTGCTCATACATTCGCTTGGGAAATGTGTATTCATCTTCACTTTATGCATATTAATGCATAAAGGGGTATGTCATGTGACCGTTGTGTATCTGTGTTGTTGTTACGGTTGCTTAGGTTACAGTGGTAACGCCATTTAATATTATAGTATAGGAGAGTGGTGGGTTTAATTTCTGGTGTGTATATAATGTATTCACCAGTATATGCATATATGATGGTTTTTAATTATACATAATTTATTCATGTATATATTATTCCTGTTCACCAGGTATATGATAGTTATAAGTCAATGATCTTTTAACATGTGGATTACATTTACGGTTAATCCCTTAAAATCAATACTTCTAGAGTCGGTAAATTTGACACATATTTTTCGCAAATCAAAGTCTCCAATCTCTTCAAAAAGTGTTATGTGTTCGTTAGGCTTAACGGGAACTCTATTACTAAATAATCTACACCAGTCGTGCTTCTAGTGGTATCAGAGTAGGTCAACTGACAAAGTAGCATAATGAACTTTCAGTATATTCATCTTGTTATTGTAGCTATAGGAATCCTGTGGTTGTATTACGTTCTATATGTGTATACAGTATTTTGAGATATTTAAGCAAATCACTGAACTTATATCGATCTACAAACTTAGTAATTGAAATATATGTAATAAAATAAATATATATATATACAAATACAAAAATTACTTTGGTTGACCTCAGTTTCACCACATTCTTTTTCCTCCGAAATCTGCTTGAAGGTTTTCTTTCTAGTATTCGTAATTCTAGAACATTCGCCTTCCACTACAGTGTCCAGCCCGAAGAGATACACTGATTTAGCTCGCCTTTTACATATCCACAACCACAGGTCAGATCTTCTGTCGGTTTCTTCGTCGTGGTTCCGCTGACCTCTACTCGTTGCCATGGTTACCGGATTCGTATCTCGATACACGACCAGCCTCTCTTTCAGCTGATCTTCGAGCTCTTTCACGATGGTCTTAGCGCAATCCTTGACCGGGGGTTAACGCTAACACCCGTTACGCATGGTTAGCGCGGTATTGACCACTTCAGGCTTGACCGCGTACTGAGATTTAGGGCCACTCCCCGAACGTTTAGGCGATATTCCTCTGTACCTAAACCTGTCGTACTGCTGCTTCGAAGCGTTTACAGATTTCACATGTATACAGCCGTGTTCATTTCGAGATAATAATCGTATGAACATAATTGTAATAGGTAAATGTATATAATATATATATCTATATATATTATTCGATAATATTCCACAATACATAACATACTACTGAATACCAAATGAACATTATCATATATGGTCATATTCATTTGATAGAGGTATACCATAGACATATATGTAATGTATTGTGGAATATTCACATAATCGTACAGATTATTTATATATAAATAATAGTATATTATAATTTAAGAAATACAATAATTCTTTATAATGATTTTCTAATAATATATATATATTTATTCATACTTACTTAATGATATTAAATATGTAAATATTTGTTTGTGTATAAACGTGTATTTAGTATATAAAGTTATATAGGTTATGAATATTTAAAGATATTAGGATATAAATACATATCTACATGAATTCAACATATTGTGTATTTAGTGTAAAATAAACCGTATATAATTATCATCATTATATATATATATATATATATATATATATATGTGTGTGTATGTATGTATGTGTGTGTGTGTGTGTGTGTTTACTAACCTTTATCTTTTGGTTATCATTCTTATCCTTGATTTTGTTTTCCGATCTCTAAATTAATATTAATGCTTGTTAGGTTGTTTATTATAATTTTAATTTGAACTCCTATATATTTATTTATTATAATCACCATATTAGATATAATATATATATATATATATATATGTTTAATTAAATGTTCAATAAATCTACATAAAATATTATTAGGTTATATTAGGCTTATAGATAATGATTGATATATAGTTTTTTCAAATTCCCTTTTAATAATGATTTCGATAGAGAATGTTTAAAAGAATTTTCTAAATTATTCTATAATATAGGTCTGTTATAAAATATACTAAAATATTGTATTTGTGACCTATAGGTTATATGATGGTATTATAAATTTATATTGACTTCTTTGACTATAGTTATTTTTAAAAGAAAAAATATAGATTATATATACTTACTTAGTTACTTAGTCCCGTGACGTAGGCATCGTAAGGGGGAGAACATGACAATGTTTTTATTAACTTTTTCCATTTATAACGAACTTTTGCAATAACTAAAAGTTGCTGAAGAGGGAGATTAGAGTATTCAAAAATATCATTTAACCAATTTTTTTTTGGTCTTCCTCTTTTTCTATTACCTTCGACGTAGCCTTGAAGAATTGTTTTGGACATTGAATCGTGTCGAGTTATATGTCAGAATTTTGTCATTTTTCTTCGCATGATTATATCAAGAAGAGGTACATACGAGCCGACTTTCTCATTTATTAAATTATTGACCAATATATTCGTCTTTCTTTCTTTATAGCTTATATTCAAGATACACCTGTGAGCTTTTGACTCAAAACCTCTGATCTTCTTCTTTGATTCTTCTAACAGAGTCCATGTCACAGCCATAAAGCAATGTTGACAGAACTAATGAGTTGTATAATCTAAAGTTAAGTTTGAAATCGATTTCTCCGCTACAACAGATCTTTTCCAGTTTTACTAGTGCTGAAACTGCCATATCTAATCTTATATTTCTTTCAATTTTTGAGTTGCCGGAATTCGTAAGCATTGCTCCAAGGTATTTAAAATGTTCCACATTTTCAATCTGTTTATTGTACATATAAATAATTGGTGTTTGACCTTCTCCATTGACAAGAATTTTGCATTTATTATGATTAATTTCCATGCCATATGCTGTCGATGTTTTTTCTAGTGCATCAGTTATAGTTTGTAGTTCACTTTCGGAACCTTATTAAGATCAATATCGTCTGCAAATCTCAGGTTATTGAATTATCTGCTTCCTATAGATATAATAGATGGTTGGTTTGTTACAGAGTCCAGCATTATTTTTTCCAGGAATATATTGAACAGAACAGGCGATAATAAGCACCCTTGCCTTACACCTACTGCAGTATTAAACTTTGTTCCAATATTATTATTTAGCAGTACGCTGCTTTTAGAAGACATATAGAGTGATTTATACATTGAATTATATCACTGCCTATTCCAAAAGAAGACATCACATGCCATAAACCCTCATGCCATACTCTATCAAAGGCTTTCTTGTAGTCAATGAAATTATGATACACTTGACGTTGTTGATCGATGTGTTTTTCCATTATTAGTCTGCAGTTAAGAATTTGTTCAGTTGTGCTTCGATTTTTTCTAAAACCGGCTTGTTCTTCCGCATGTTTTATATATACAATTATATATATAATCACATATTAATAAATATGTAATATTTAATTATAGTATAGGCAAATAACTGAATACGTATTATTCGTATTATAAATGGTTTACATCCTGGTGGTACCACGTGATAAGTGATCTGACAGATTGACACTATAGTGTGACACTACACAGATTGACACTATATTAATTATATCAACATATCATAATCATGATCTTCGTGATCTTCACTAACGGGTTTATTCAAATGATAATTGAATGCATTTTTTGTAACGTATGATGTCGTCGACAGGAGAGATACATCTCCAAATGCTTTGCAGTTTCCAGTTTTGCATTTCACCTATTATAAAATATTAAAATAAAATATATGATTTAAATGTATAGTATTAAATTATATAAACCTCATTGCTCATCAATAATTTCTTATATATTGACGTGAATATTCTTTTAGTAGGATTATCTGAAAATCCTCCCTGTCCTCGAATAACACCAAATAATAATTCCAAATGATCTTGAGACATTTTATATGATAGTAAATAATTATTTCCTAATATCATGAATCTTCTATATACCTTTATTTAGAAAAATAAATAATTATATATAATATATATAATATTACAGGAATTTATTATTCAAGTCATTAATGATTAAGGTCATCATTATATCAGTTGACTTTATGTATATATTAATTATGTTATAAGACTAATATAGTTAATTTAATTTTATATAATAATAACAAAAATTTTCTAGTGAAATTAAACCAGATAAAAAACCAAGAAAACCAGTTTTCTGTTGTGTTTTATAAATCAAGATTCCATTAGCATTTATCAATTTGATTAGATAATTATTAATTTTACTTATATTCGGTTTCCATATATTCTATTAAAATATATAATTAAATATATATAGGATTTCATATATATATATATATCATTGCAACCTCGTTATTTGGTCTCATCGGTTCTTTGGAATATTTTCCATATGGATTTCTTACATTTAGAAGGTCAAATGCCAAATCAATAATTTTTATAAATTCTATTATGGCACTTGCATTTTTAAATTCTGCCAATTTCAAATCACCCATTAAATATTGTAATGCATCCGATACACTGCGACTGAATGTTTGTGCAGCTAAATTTACCTGTTAGAATATTACATTTTATTAAAATAATGTATTCAAATGATCAATAGATGACAAACAATTTAAATATAAACAATTTTATAATAATCATTAATAAATAAATATAACCTTCATTATCTGCTGCTTAAAATTAATGTGATTAATTGATAATTTATTGGCCAAATGTAAAGTTTCTCTCTCTTGTAATGTATTTAGCTCAGAAATATATTTCCACGATATTTCCTCACCTAGTATATAAATAAATTATCTATAGATATATCATTCAAAATAATAATAATAAAATAACCATTCTCATTTCTTAAAATGTTATAATGATGTAGAGCATTTCTAATTAGTTTGAGCATGTGACAGGGATCTGATAAAACATCAACAAGTATGTCTGAGTTAGACGGATGCATAAAAGTTGGATTAATAATGACTGATATAGAGATATGATAAAAGTTTGTTGATGGTTCATAATATCTGATATAGAGATAAGATAATAATTTGTTTATATTGATGATTCGTAATATATGATATAGAGATATGATAAAAGTTTCAGCATTATAGCGAGCACATATATAGAGAGAGAAGGTTGCGGGATCACAGGTAAGATACCACAGGACCATAGTTAATCCGACAGATTTTTTGGTTACGAGCGACGCCATTCGCCGTCACGGTTCACTGGAGTCTAATAGACGACACCGCCTTAAGCTGATGTATCGCCAGCTGTACGTCCCCCACGGAAAGTATTACTCCTAAGTATAATCTCAGGTTCTCTCTTTTGAGAGTCAAATTAAAAATGGCAATTAAGATTCTGCTAATATTATACATTCTTTACTGACAAACCCATCAGCGCACATCTTACATTGTATTCCTGCGTAGAGTACTGAACATTAGTGAAGATGTCACTACTATAATTTCTTGTTCTCTCTTTTATGAGTAAAATTAAAAATGGCAATCAAGATTCTGCTAGTATTACACATTCTTTAGTGACAAACCGGTCAGCACACATCTTACATTGTATTCCAGCGTAGAGTTTTGAAATCACAGACTCGTATAGAAGTGTAGGTTTTTCAGTTCCGAATTGAGTAAGATCAGTAATAATTTCTTCCTCTTTCTTCGCTGGTTCCACTGCATCAGCACTGTTTGATGGTACATCTGTCTTTGTTACTATGGCATTGTCGTTGGTGCTGGAGGCACAGGCACACGTTCGTTGTGTATATAACCGGCTTTCAGAAGTTTCATCATCAGCGATGTTAAAAGGCATATCGTTGATGGTAGGCGAGTTACTGTTAATTTGAGGTGGTGGTGGTTTCGTATGTCCGGCATCATTACGATAGTCTCGCTAACTTTCTCCCGAGATTCTTCTCAGCTGCAGGAAATCTTGCGGTTTCGAATTCTTGAAGAGCTTCCACTCTCGAGTAGAAAAGTAGCAGCGGCGCAAGCGAGGGCAAACGGAAAAGTTCGGGAAATAAACCGTGTACCGAAAAGAAACCGCACCCGAAAAGGAAATCAAAAGTTGCCTAGTTGACGAGATCTTCATTAGCCAATCGAATTCCATTGACGTGGTGAATTCGTCGCTAACCTTCAGTGTATACTTCAATATATATACGTCACTCATTATCGCGCTCGATATATTCGCTTCGTGTGATATTAATTGCGCGGCCAGATTCGCGATGCTCGTACGTATTTCAGCGATTATCCTGACGCATTCCGTTTTATCTTCCTCGATATCAGCTTCCTCGTCGATACGTATTCGTCCCGAGGACGACGGAAAGTATTACTCCTAAGTATAATCTCAGGTTCTCTCTTTTGAGAGTCAAAAACGGAAATTAAGATGCTTCGAATATTGTTCACATTCTGTACTTTCAAACCGGTCAGCGCACGTCTTACATTGAATTCCAGCGTAGAGTACTGAACATTAGTGAAGATGTCACTACTATAATTTCTTGTTCTCTCTTTTGAGAGTCAAAAACGACAATTAAGATTCTGCGAATATTGTTCACATTCTTTACTGACAAACCGGTCAGCGCACATCTTACATTGTATTCCAGCCTAGAGTACTGAACATTAGTGAAGATGTCATTACTATAATTTCTTGTTCTCTCTTTTGAGAGTCAAAAACGACAATTAAGATGCTGCGAATATTGTTCACATTCTGTACTTTCAAACCGGTCAGCGCACGTCTTACATTGATTTCCAGCGTAGAGTTTTGATATTACTGACTCGTATAGAATTGTATTCCAGCCTAGAGTTTTGATATTACTGACTCGTATAGAATTGTATGTCCTGCCGTCGACGATAAAACGGAATGCGTCAGGATAATCCCTGATAAACGTACGAGCATCGCGAATCTGGCCTGGCAATTAATATCACACGAAGAGAATATATCGAGCGCGATAATGAGTGACTTATATATACTGAAGTATATACTGAAGGTTAGCGACGAATTCACCACGTCAATGGAATTCGATTGGCTAACGAAAATCTCGTCAACTAGGCAACTTTTGATTTCCTTTTCGGGGTGCGGTTTCTTTTCAGTGCACGGTTTATTTCCTAAACTTTTATATTTGCCCTCGCTCGCTTTTTTATATTTGCCGCTGCTACTTTTTCTACGATGACTACTAGATGAAGAGGACGTTTGTTTCGATGATCTGGGCGGGGTAGTGGTACCATTCTTTACGCTTGTATTATAACTACATCTATGCTATTTTGATGGCGCTGGTGATTTTAGGCTAATCGTTGATGTTGTTGATGATTCAACATGATATTCAGGTACATCCAACATTTCAATATAAACTTCTTTTTGTTCAGCGAGTAACTTCGCTTGTGTTCATTTTTTTTATTTGTATTATATAGCACTATAGTGAGTATATATATATATATATATATATTATCATACTATGTATATATATACCTGTATTATTTCAAGTTCCGATTTCTTTCGTTGCAATTCTAAAAATCTTGAATCTTGCATTATAATATTTTCTTGTATCAAATGTCTGTTATAAATCTTGATTATTCATCAGCTTATCATTTTGCATTCTATTGTTCATATTTGTATTATTCAGCACTATAGTGAGTACATATATATATATATATATACTCTCTCACTATGTTTTCATAATCTGTTATAATCCTAATATTGCCACAATTGTTACTATGGTACAGCTACATTCTTTTAATTGAGTATATTTAAGATCCTAAACGCAATTCCAAATTTCTACTTAAAATTAGTCTTAGTTCTTCTGGATCTATTTCATATTATTCTATCGTTACTTTATACTCTAACTCTATATTGTAGATATATTGTTTCGTAAAAAACGTTGTAATCTGTCTAACTTGGTCCAACACAATATTAAATTACACTGGGTTTAATACAATATCATCCACTACTATTTTATTAATAATTAAATCTTGTATATGTTGCCTTCCTCCAAAATGACCCAACATAGTATTTCTTGAATTAGGTTTAGTTTCAAAGAAGTTATTTTTTCCCAGATTACTTTTAGTTGTATATTCTTCATAAATCGAGCTATGTTCCTTTTTGATATGCGTAGTATAATGATCGATTCTAAATGGTGATATAATTCATTATTTGCAGTTGCTTTTCTTTTCTTACCAATATTTTATTATCAACTTATTAATGTTTCATATTAATAATTTATAAAAATATTAAATATTAATAACAGTGTAGGTCTTTTTTTTACCAATATTTTATTATCAACTTATTAATGTTTCATAATAATAATTTATAAAAATATTAAATATTAATAACAGTGTAGGTCTTTTTTTTTCTTTTTTTATATTGTGTAATTTATTTGGTTTTTACCTATAACATTATTGATCAATATATTAATATGAATGTAATATATTTCAATATAAATAATATGTAGAAAATTAGAAATAATTTATATTCCATACTTTTTTATTCATTATTCATTTTAATGATTATAAATTGAGAGATATTGATTATAAAATTATATATATATTCATTATGTAATAAACATGTTATGATATAATATGCACAAATAATGATTTTCATTTTGAAACAATTATATAATAAGAAATAACTATAATTCACAAAACAGATTCTACAATTAATATAATTATTAACATGATGTATACTGAATACATGTACGTATACATGTTATACTTGAATAGTTTTATCAAGTTAAATTGTCTAAAAAATATACAAAAAATTAAATATAATTAGTAAAAATGTAAAAATAAAAGAAAAGTAAAAAAGCCCAAAATAAGTTATTTTGGGCTTATCAAAATTCATATTTTGTGCTTTTTGATAATTTAATTTATTATATTCATAGAGTGTATATATTTTAGGTCCCATTTTGTGATTCAATTATTGTATGTGAAATTAATTTAAAGTTATTATTACTTATTATTATTTTTATATTTTGTATTTTTTAATTTATAAGTATTATGAGTATTATTCAATTTAGAGTGTTTACGATTACTATCTTCATATATATTTTAAATATTCTTGGTTACAGTATCATTTATAGTACTTTTAATGTCATCATTATTTTTAGTCACCATACTAGAATATAATAGTATTATTACTATCATTGTATTATTAATTTTAATTTTATTTTGTAAATCTATTATAGTATCTTTTAGATCTATAATAATTGTATTTTGTTGTTCAATAACATATTTAATATATTGTTTATATATAATAGTTTATACTATTTGATATTAATCCTATATATATATATATATATATATATATATATTCATATATATTCATATATATTCATTCGTGTATTTGATTTCGTGCTGAACGGTCGTGTTTATTTTCCATTGTATTGATATGGCTATTTCGAATAAAAATATTCTAGACAAACTAAATTCTTTAGAAATAAATATATCAAAATTAAACGATATAATCATTTATCAAACTAAAATTATACAAGATCTACAGGGAGACAACATAAAACTCAACGATAAGATTAGTGGTTTATTTAACAATATTGATAATTCAAATATTATTCAATCAAATAAAATTGATAAAATTATTGGTAGTAATAATAAGTTAAATTCTTCCAATATCAATAATTCTATTGTTTTGACTGATAATAATATTGAAATAGATTCAATTGATTATTCTTCCAAGGATAAAGTAATTGATTTATTTAAAGATTTAGTTGATATAGATATATCTGATAATAATATCGTTGATATACAAAAATTAAATAATAAGGAATCGAGTGAAAACAAACATACACATTATATTATTAAATTAAGTGATATTAAATTAAAATCTAAATTATTACATAACAAAAAAAATTTAGTAAATACTAATTTATATATACAAGATTCGTTATCGAAATACAGTAATAATCTATTTTATATCGCTCGAACTTATAAAAAAGCAGGCAAGATAATAGATACCTGGATATATAAAAGTCAGATATATATAGAAACAAATAATAACAATAAAATTTTAATTTTAAACGAAACACAGTTAAATAATTTCATTTAATTTTAATTAATTGATTTTATTTTTTATTTTTATATTTCTTTTAAATTTTTAATGAATACATCACTAGAAAATAACACTTTTACTTATTCTAATTCTAAACAAAATTCTATTCATGACTATTATAATAATGACGATTCTGATGTTAATTTCACAGATGATTGCTTTTACTACGATGACATAAATATAAATTCATGTAAATATATTCACAATAGTTTTTCTATAATACATATTAATGCTAGAAGCTTAGTTCGTAATCATGATCAAATTAATCTATTTTTAAATAGTATTATACATAAATTTTCCATAATTATAATTACTGAAACATGGTTAAAACATTCCAATCAGAATATTTATAATTTCGATAATTACAATCAAATCAATACTATACGATCTGTAGGTAGGGGTGGTGGAGTCGCTATATTTATATTAAATAGTTTATCATATACAATTATTAATGAATTAAATATATCAATATCAAATTTTATTGAAATAACAACTATTTCATTGAAATTTAATAATATCAACTATATTATAAGTTGTATATATAAAACTCCTACTGCAGATATAAAACAATTTTCAGATTTCATTGTAAACTCATTTGAAAAGTTGGCAAGCAATTGTAATCGTTTGTATTTATGTGGTGATTTTAATATTAATTTATTAGATCATAATTATAATAAACATGTAAAATATTTTATTGACTCCATATATTCATTAGGGTGTCGTCCTTTAATAGATAAACCAACAAGAGTGACTAATGATAATAATTCTTTAATTGATAATATTTTTACAAATAATAATTATTCTCATAAATATAATGGAATATTACTTAATGATATAAGTGATCACTACCCTATTTTTACTTTTTTTGATTTAAATGTTAACAATTCCAATGAAAAACAAACTAAATCTAATTCTAAAATTAATAGAGTTAATAACTCAACTATAAAGGAATTAAAAAATTGCATTCTTCATCATAAATGGGATTTTTCTGATATGGATACAAATACTGCTTTTAATTATTTTATAGATATGTTTAAATTAATGTTAAATAAATGTTGTCCTTTATATACTCCCAAAATCATAAATAATAAAATTAAAAATCCATGGATAAATAATTCTTTATTAAAATGTATCCACCATAAAAAAAAATTATTAAAATTGTTTATAGCTAATAAAAATGATTTTAATCATATTAAATATAAAAAATATAGAAATATTTTAACTTCAGTACTAAGAAATGCCGAAAAATTATTTTATAAAAAAGCTCTGTCAAATTGTTGTAATAATTCAAAAAAAACATGGTCTATTTTAAATAATATAATTAAAGGAAGTACTTTTTCAAATTATTTAAATACAACTTTATCGGCTGATGATTTTAATCTATATTTTAGTAATGTTGGAAAAAATCTTGCTAAGGATTTTAATTCTAACTCTGGTTTTAATTCAAATTTACATGTACATTATTTATCTTCTCATAACACAAATACTTTTTATCTTACACCAGTTACAAATTCCGAAATATTTAATATAATAATTCATACGAACAATAAAAATAGTACAGATATTTATAATATAAATATGAGCTTAATAAAACAACTTAATACAGAATTAAGTCCTATATTATGTTCTCTATTTAATAAATCATTCAATGAAGGAGTATTTCCTGATTGTTTTAAAATTGCTAAGGTTATACCTTTACATAAAAAGGGTAATAAAAATATATTAGATAATTTCAGGCCAATATCTCTTCTCCCTCAATTCTCAAAAATTTATGAAAAATTATTTAAAAAAAGACTTCTTTGTTTCATTAATAAATATACAATTTTGAATGACAATCAATTTGGGTTCAGACAAAATTATTCAACAGAAGATGCATTACATCACCTATCAGAAACAGTATGTGCTGAGTTAGAAAATACTAATAATTGTGCAGTTTTATCTATTGATCTAAAAAAGGCCTTTGACACTTTAGATCATAATATATTGATAAATAAATTAGATAATATTGGTATCAGAGGTTTACCTAAAGTTCTATTATCTAGTTATTTATCAAACAGATCACAATATGTAAAATTAAATGGGGCTATTTCAAATATGGAACGCATATCATTTGGTGTTCCGCAAGGTTCAGTTTTAGGGCCATTACTTTTTCTAATATATATTAATGATATGCCTAATATATTGAAATATTCTACACCTATAATTTTTGCAGATGATACCAATTTAATTTTCAGTAGTAAATCTTTTGATATTCTGCAAACTAATATACAAGATGACCTTTATAATTTAACTCACTGGCTATTTAGTAATAAATTAACATTAAATGTAAAAAAAACCAAAGTTATGCTCTATAATATTCGAAATTCTAAATCAAAAAAGAAACTAGAATTAAAAGTTTATAATGAAATTATAGAGCAGGTGAATCATTTATCGTTCCTTGGTATAATAATTGATGATAAATGTAACTGGAATTATCATATTAAATTATATCAGATCAAAACTAAGTAGATCCATTGCTATTATAAATAAAATAAAACATAAACTACCTTTACAAAATCGTATACAAATATATCATAGTATTTTTGAAAGTCATCTAAATTATTGTTCATCTATTTGGGGTAGTACATTTTTGTCTAATATTCAACCAATTATTATATTGCAAAATAGGGTAATAAAAAATTTGTTTTTTTCTTTTAATGTAGATATAGATACAATTTATAAAAAATTCAATCTTTTAAAATTTCAAGATATTATAAAGATTAATATCTTAAAATATATAAATAGATATATGACTAAATCTTTGCCTATAATTTTACAATATCTTTTTACACAAAATTCAAATATTTATAAGCCTTTATCTAAAAAATTGGTTTTACCCAAAATTAGAACACATAGAAAATCGTTTTGCCTTACTAACAAAGCTCCTGAGATATGGAATGCATTACCAGCTTCTTTTCACAAATTAATGAATAAAAAAACTTTTAAAACAAATATTAAATTATTTATTACCTCTTCGTATTAGTTAACTTTTTATATTTTTTATTGTGTTTAGTTTCTTTATCTTTCCTCTTTCATTATTATATTTTTTACATATTTTATGCATTTATTTCATTTGTTTTATATATTTTTCTTCTTTTAATATACATTTATTTTATTTATATATACTTTTATTATTTATTATATTTTATTTTGTATTTAACTGAAAATGATGACCTCTCCTTGATAACAATATTCAAGTATATTCTTACTTATTTATTCAGCACGATTTTCATTTACACGAATCACATTTACAAATCAAATAAGTTTAATAATATATACAATAGTATATATATATATACAAAATTATAGTTCTAATGATATACAAAATTGAAATTTTAAAATAAGTTATTGTCATTTTATAATTTACTAATATTTTTTTTATTTTTTATTCTTGTAATGCTGTTATCAAGTTGAGTGGGAAAATACCTAGTCAAGCTTTGCTTTTGTATTTTCCTGAGTGTTTACACTCTATCTGATTCACAATATATGTAGAGATAGAGAGAATCAGAATATATATTAAAAGCATATTATAAAATCCTATTTATAATACATCTATATATATATATATATATATATATATATATATATATATATATATATATATATATATAAAGTTATATTCATTATATATTATGATTAATACACTAATTAATACATTCATTGTATTAAATACCTGTAATACTTGGAATTATTACTTTCATATCTTCTATTTTAATATAATATTTTTTTATCAAAATTCTTTTACTATTAATATTTTCAGTGAGATCCTTATTATATTTGTTCAATAGTAGCACGTCATGAACAAGGATCTTAACTTAGGCAGCTAACATAAGTAAATATATATATATATTAGTTAGAATTAGTAATATAATTGTAATTGAAATAGGTTCAGAGTTACGGCTCACATTAATTCTCCATTTAGAAACAGTGTCGACACCTGGTGATCGGGTAATGATCAGAGTACTGAACCTTTATCGGTGGTAGATATACACTTGTGGCAGGGAGGTAGGGAGCGAGGATGGAGGAAGCAATTATGTATATTATTATAACCGTATATCATCATCAATATATATTAAATATCCGATCCAGGAAGCTGTCCGCTATATCAGCATTCTCAGCAATAAACTCTGCGCCATATTCCTTCATCTCGTAGATAGATGAAATACACATGGACGTGATGCACTCGTTAAGCATACCTGTTTTCATTGCGCATGTCACGATATCGCGGAACATGGGTGTTATCATGAAGTGCATCACATGTTTCGCCTTAATGCCGAACAGAATACGGACTATATCCGCCGAGATTCTGTTCACGAGAAGTTTGATCATTTGCTTCGACACCCCACGGATCAATTTCTCTACCATTCTTACTCCAGACTTGTTACTGATTTGGATTTAATAAATTCCATATTCTCCACTTTAGCCGATAGTTGCATATAGATTTTATAAGCAACTAAATATGGTACTACACACTTCTCTTTGAAGCGGAATTCTACCTGCAAACATGACTGCATATCCATCTTATTCTTTATCTGGAGCCTAGTTGCATTAGAATCCCTGCAGAACAATCTAAATTATCCAGTTCTGGTGTGCCTAACGTGACGGTTGGCTATCTCTAAAAACTGCTTAGTTATACAGTGCATCCAGGCCAGGTTCATGTTTTCTTTAACATTCTACCCTTCGTAGAATATATTTGCATAATGGTGGCCCCTGTTAAAACCCTACAAGAGTTTTCATCACAACTATTTTAGAGAGATTATTTATTGTTTCTTTGACGTTCAGATCTTTGTTCTATGATGTAATCCTCGTCATGGTCGGGTGAGGCTGGACGCTGACGCTGGTTGTATTCGTGACATCAGAGGACGGCTTACCTATGTCCTCCACCACCTCGGGTTACGTAATACCTGGTGATTAATGTAATCTAAGTACAGGTCCGACATCGTCTGTAGGTCATCGAGTCCCTAGTAATCCTTGACCCCTAGGTACCAGACAATGTTGTCCGCGCTATTCTTGCTATCCTTGCCATTATGCCATCAATCATTTCACTCTTTGACCTACTTAATGAATATCTGTCTCAGGCCTTCCTTTATTTTGTAATTGCGACCATATTCTGTTCCCTTAACGTGATAGCACGCAAATGATGCTGAATCACTGTCTTTCATCCTTTTAACTTTTCACGTGAGATAATGTATATATATATATATGTATATGTTTCCCAGCGATCTATTGAGAAGCATGTTGGCGTCGTAGTCGTATAACATCCTGTTGGATGACGTTATTATAAAACTCTTATCGCTTGATTATAGAATGAAATATTTCCCAAGGATAGACATTTCATTACTATAAGAATGTCAATATTGACAAAACAACATTAATTGTATTCCATCGCACAAGATTTAAACATAAATTTAACATACAAATAAATAATATATTCATAAAATAATCAACTAATTTTAAATTAATAGGCATTCACGAAAATTTTAATTGGAAAATGCAAAAATAAATTTACTATGGATCTGTTTACTACATATTTATAAATATAAATGTATTAATATTTCAAATATTCTTTAATTTTCTTTTTTTCATAGTCTTATTAATTATTATTCTGTTCTATGGGGAAGGACTTACCCTATAGGCAATGCCTTATGCTATTAACCTTAACTTGTTAACCTGTGCCGTCGAGTTGTATCTGACCCCTGGCGACATCGATGACAGCAGCTCTCCAAATCCTCCTACATCTTGAGGTTCGAATCATGTTGAAGATAGTTCTATACAAGTTTTTCTTTATGCTATCTAGCCATCTTTTCCGTGGTCTCCCTCTACTTCTTATGCTATAGCAATATAAAATTCATTCAAATATTGCAAAATAAATTTACGAGAACAATATATAAACGATGATTATATTTTTTTAAGACAACATTCTTAAATTTAAAAATGTTAACATATATCTATTTATAAATATATGTTTAGAATATATAACAAACATTATTTGCATTGTTCAATTTGTAAGTTATTTAACCATAATTTCTCATTTTATACTTCTCGGTTAAATAAAACATTCTTAATACCAAAAATAAGATTTGATCATGAGAAATTTAATATTGTTACAAAGGCGCATAATTATGGAATTATTTGAATGAAACCATATCATCTTTAAAGAATTTGAATAATTTTACAATATATATTAAAAGCATGTTTTTAAATAATGTTATCTATAGATACTTACACCTGATTATCTGTATTATTTGTTCTTTTATTTACATTGTCATCATTCCTTCTTTTTAGCTATTTTAAATTGTTCGTATTGTATAGATATTGTTAGCCTTACTTTGGTTTTTCTTTGATTTTTTTATAGTTTACATTATTTATTATTTTAGTAGCTTTTTACATTTTTCCTTCTTTTTAGATTTTTAATGTATTCATATTTCTTCGATATTTTTTATCTTTGTAGCTTTACTTTGGTCTTTCGTTTTCTTTAATTTGTTATAGTTTAACCTGTTTATTATTTTTAGTTGGTTTTACATTTTTTAAATATTTTATTATATATTATATATATTTATTATTATTTTATTTTTAAATACATGATGATATTCTTGATATTGAGAGTTAAATTGAATTTAATTTTATTGATTTTTTATGAATGAATGAATGAATTTTATTTACCGAATATTTGCTATAATAATCGGAGGGATACCCAGAAGCTATGTTTAGCTTATACTAAAGATACCCTTAATAAAATAATAATAATAATAATAACAACAATAATAATAATAATAATAATAGTAGTAGTAACAGTATAATGGTAATAGTCGAGATATGATAATATATCTTATATCGATAATGAAGTCACATGATCAATTAGACAATATCCCCTGGTAATAACAAACAAGCCACATGCATATCTCTATGCACTATTCAAATACGTACATACCAAAAAATAAAAATAAATCATACTTATAAGTAATAATAAATAATACAGTGAGTAAGCAAACTCAATTACTCAAATAACTCAAATACTCAACATGTTAGTAGAATTACGAAAAAAAGTTTGATATAATAAAATGTATATAAATAATAAAGGGTAATAAATGGACAAATGACTTTTCCATTCCAAGCTGCATTAACTCTGAGCTTGGATATTGAGATCGTGTAGGATCTGGTGAATAATATAATGTTAGAATATAAAACCTGTATATATTAGATTCTTAATTTTAATACAAAATTGTTTTAATGTAATACTACTATAAATAGATTTTAGAGACATTGGAAGATTGTTCCAGCATCTAGGTCCATTATTTGTTATATTAAATTGATTACAATTATTTTTTGCAAAATGGTTTATAAATCTATATGAATCTCGCATGTTATATTTTGAATAATATCTTATGAAATAATTAGTAAGTATTTGAGGGATCATACCTTTTATAACTCTGAACATGAATTTACATGTATTAACAAATAGTAGTTCTTTAAAAGTAAAGATTCTCTGTTGTTTATAGATATAATCAACATTAGTTCTACTATTTTTCCTGAATAATAATCGTATAGCTTTATTCTGAGCTATAGATATATGTCTCGTAGTTATTTCATAATTTTTACCACAAATATGGGTACAGTAGTTAATATGACAATGAAATACAGAGTAGTATAATAGTTTTAGAATGTGAATAGGTAATATTTTAGTTAATTTTCTTAGAATTGAAATGCCATAGTATAATTTAGATTTAACCAAATTTGTATGAATTTTCCAGTTCATATTAGCATCTATTCTAGTATTATAATAGTAATATTATAAAATTCTTGTAATATAATAGCTAGTTTAATTTTATCATTATTTAATTTTATATTTATTCGTTTTTATATTAATTATCTTATTACATTGAACAGGTTGGTATCTTGGTAAGGTCAATATAATTCTATACATTACCTGGGTTTATTTTCTATACATTAAATTCTGGGTTTTTGATCTCGGTCATCAACTAAATCTGATGTAATTATTATCATTATATATATATATATATATATATATATATAATGTAATATATACATATAGTAAATGTATATTAATATATGGTTATATTCACGGTGTGCTATGTATTGTCGAATACTCACAAAGTAGTGTAGGATGTAAGTTATAGAGTGTATATTGTATACTACATATGTATATACATTTTAATTTAAATATTACATTTGAATTATATAAATTAGTAATAACATATATCATAGCAATATCACTACTTTTAATGTACATTATTTTATTTATGTATATTTGTTTTTACAAATATTTATTAATATTTATATTTTTAATATATATCCTATTAATATTTATTTTATTGTATATCATTTAAATTAAGTAGGTATTTCTATCAAATACAGTTTTTAGATAACATATAATCAATATAATCGTTTGAAAATTGTTTGGAAGTTATAGTAATAAACATATATCTCAATTATATTTAATACTAGTAAACCTATCGATACATATTAATGTTCGTTGTCTAGAAAGACAGCCTATACCCCCTAAACATATACCCCTTATTATGTGCCATTAACATATGTGTTTACATGCTTCAGTGTGTTGTATTCGTTAACTATAGTTAATATACCTAGGTATACCTACTTCCTGTTAATCTTTACCCCTCCCCTATTCCCCGGTTCCCCCTGACATCCGCTGGAGGAGGAGGAGTTCACTTAGGAGGAGATGTTCACTGAGAAGGATGGCTGTCACTCAAGTGAAGATGCTAGAAAGGACATGACGAGGACAAGTCGCTATCGGTCACGTGTTAAAACGTTAGTAAGCAATACTTTATTTATAGCTTATATTTTGTATAGAAATGTAATATATTTCATGTGTAACATATGTATTATATTTGAATATTTTCATAGTATTAACAACGATTTTGCGAAGCAAAGATATAACACTTCCTATGCATGCAACGTAATTTAGTAATATCCCCTGCAGCTGCTAGCAGTAGTATCGAAATCACTGAAATAGATTTAGGTTCGGCTCTGTTTGCATACAACAATGTTTTCATTGCACTATTAAATTACATGCAATATAAATTAGCTTTTACTTACTAAATATATACTTATAGCATTTAAAACATACATATCATATTTGTCTGTTATATATTAGTAATGAAAACTTAGTTTTCATCATATAAATATTAATTTAAAGCATATTATTTAACATTTTAAAAGTGTATAGTTAAACACGAATTTACATTATAAACAACACATAGTTCCTAAAAGTAACTCGCTATAGGTGGCACTGGGGTATTTTGTATACAAATTTGAATTACACGATTTCGCGTAAGTGTTATATCTTTCTTTCGGAACATCTTTGGTATTAATATATATATATATAAAGTTATTTATATATTAAATATTACAGATTCTCTGTGTATCAGGTGTATCTGCAGTTACTGGAAGCTGTAGGAGTCTTAAAAGTCATTAATATTGTATACAATCCTTATAAGGACATTTATATTTTAAATAATGATACATTATTGAATAAACATCTAAAGCTAAATACTTTTATTATTTATTTATAATATTATAAATATATATATGCATATTCCTTAGAGTTATTTAACAAATTTTATATACACAAGGTATTATATTTGTATAATTGTTAAACGTAATTATATATTTATTATGGTGTATATCATTATATAGATAATGACAACATTCAGATATACCATAATCAAACTATCGCTATAAAGATGCATGTTCTATAGTAGAGGTATCTTATATTTGTCAATGTATAATAGTTTTAGTAAGAGTATTATTTATTTCAAAAAATATATTTAACCGATATGAAATATATAATTATATTATACTTATTGCTAGTTAAACGTAATATTAATTATACTTAACAATTATTCTAATGAAGAATATTAACCATAAGTAAAATACCAATACAAAATGTTAAATAAAGTATTTATTTTTAAATATTATAATAAATTTAATTCATTATTTCAAATATATTAATAATAAATAATTTTTTTTCTTCTAAAATCCCTTAGTTCATGTATACACTATAATTATAGTTAGGCTTAAGCCTATAACATTAATTTAGATAAACACCTACAGTGTAGGTCCTACACTCTCTCCAATCAGCAAAATCAACATTCACCTTATTTTCCTTCCAATCGGTATGTAATACCTTAACTATCTACATAGACTCTTCTAAAGGCTCAGTCATAACACAGTCATAATACTCCCAATAGAAACTAAGCGCCTGATTTCCCTTCAAATCAAGTGAAACATCCACTACTAATACATATTAGTATATACCAAAGTATACAATGTATACTATACATGTACGTGACCTGGGCAACAAGTTCTGCCCCCTACTGTTCATATTAGACCTTGCCTCCTCATGTGATACGCTTGACCACTGTATCCTTATCAATCGCATCTGGTCAAGCTGTATATGTGGTGCGGCCCTAGTTAGGTTCTCGACATACCTTTCATCAAATCTCTCTTAATCCGTTCCATTAAATCCCGTTTCTCACAACCCCGGACTATCACATATGAATGTACTCGAGGCTACACACTTCAATACATCGATGTTTACCTTTTACACTCCGAATCTATCTTATTTAATGATATATTAACATCACCGATCAACAAAAATATCATCTCGAACCAATATTTCTATGCATTACAGATATTTCAAAATGGCTGTCACGTGAGAGGTACCCCTCTCATAGTTTCCTATATTGATCAAATATGTTTGTTAAAAATCATGACTTTTTAAATTAAAAATGAAATTTAAAATGATATGAACAGCATGCGAATATATACATACACATATATATTAATATCAATATGATATTCAATATATTAAATAATCTGAATAATTATCATGATTCAATACTATAATAAATATATTATTTAGTTATATTAAAATATCACTGTTTCTAATATAATACAAATAACACACATATATAGACCATATATCCTATATAATATTAATTTAAATTTGTTTTTTAAGTATATGTAAATAATTAAATTATATGTGGTGTATGTTTAGAAGTTCGTCATAATATATAATCAATAACATATATCAATAAATGTATATTATAATAAATAATAATTATTATTATAATTTACAGTAAATTGTCTTTTCATTTTTATAAAAAATAAATAAGAATATATTTTGCGTTCTCATTTCTCTTAAAATATCTTCGCGATGAGATTGATCTCTCCAATTGTTGTGGTTCTCTCATAACCTAGTAACGCTGGCCTCGATCTTATTATGTTCATAATCCGCTGTCGCAATCTCCTCATCTCGTACCCGGTTACCACGACAACAAGACCACGACACGGCCGGAAGTGTATACGGAAGTGCCCGGGTTCCGGTATCCGGTAGCCAGAAGACGAGGAAGGCGGACACCAGAGAGAAGCCACCGAACCACATGTACGATGTGGAAGAGTCCTGCGACGGGTGATCACGTAAGATGTGAAGGGTTAAGTTATAGGGTAATGGGTGATGGGGTAAGTTAAGGGGTGACGGGTAAAGTTATGGAGTCAGGAGTGATGGGTTAAGTTATGTGGTCAGGGGTGACGGGTAAAGTTATGGGGGCAGGGGTGGCAGGTAAAGTTATGGGGTCAGGGGCGTAAAATATGATATAATGTTATGTACTGTGACGTAAGAAGTGACATAATGTGACGTAATAAATATACATTCATAGAGGTAGATGTAGAGGTAGAGGTAGAGTTAGAGGTAGATGTAGAGGTAGAGGTAGAGGTAGATGTAGAAGTAGATGTAGATGTAGATGTGGATGTAGAGTTAGAGGTAGATGTAGAGGTAGAGGTCTAGGTAGATGTATAGGTATGCATACAAGTTGTATGCTTATTAACTGCATTGATAATGAAATATGTAAGTATAGGTTCTCGTTATCTGAATGGTAAAAAACAATAAATGATACTATTAAAACAACCATAGTATATAGATACATTTGGTTAAAGTATACTTTATACATTATACTATATAACTAACAAACGTTATTTTAATAAATAATTAATCAAATTGTAAACAGTATTTTATAAATTAATTAATATAAGTTTATAAAGTTTATTAACCTATAACTGTATACACAATACTATAGTATACTATTTTACTATATAGCACTATCAAATAAGTTATATATTAATACCATTAATACCATTAATACCGCAATTTCGTCTCTTATAAGATATATATATATATATATATAGATGTCTATGAGTATACGTATACATATGTATCTATGAGTAGAGTATATATATAATATTATAGTATACTATAGTATAGTAGCACATTACAAGGAGGAGAGATGCCTTTACTGAAAGCATACGACTACGAGATAGAAGAGGAACATTCCGTGAACGGTATCAGGATGCTGGCCTCGACGCCCGCCTCCCATAAAGGGGATAGCCGAGATGACGACCTCCCCAGACGATGTGCTGGTGGCCACGTTCTTGAAGTCAGGTTAACCCTAGTCACATGGTATCACTCGGTCACGTGTTGTTTATTGTTATGTGAGGTCACGCGATAGCCATTATCACGCGTCACGTGCCAGTGTTAGTATTAAGGGCGCTGCAACATGGAGGGGGGCGGGGGAATATGCCCCCCCACTTTAAAATCTAGGGGGACCTCCTATGTATTGGTCCCCCCCCCTTTTACCACACCATTTATTTTGATTGGTTGTTCCCCCCTATAAGGGGTGTATCATACACCGTACATATATGTATACACCGTACACCGTGTATGTATGCATACAAAATCGTTCCAGCGCCCATAGTAAGTACGAGATGGTATTGCATCATACCGCGGTGTTGCGTCATTCTGCAGTATTGCGTCATACGTGTAACGGCCATGTCCTCTTTGTTGCATTATGGTTATCGTATGTTACGTGATGTTTATACGCGTATATAGTCGCTAATTCAATTATTAATAGTGTATTTGTAGGTTTATTAATATTTATATATATATATATATTATATGTATATATCGTGTATATCAACTTCGTGCGGTTAGAATACTGTACAAGCTCACACGTCGTATGGATCTGATGATTTCTCTTGGTTGGCTTCCGTTTCATTCTCACTGCAAGTTTCGTCTCTTGTGCATAACGTAAAGAGCCATTTACCGATCTATTCCCGATTATCTCGCTACGTTAATATCAATTCGTTCCGACTCCCGACTTCGCCGCTCTGGATCCACAATGGTTCTACACCAACCAATTACTTCTACGAGATTTTCTGAAGCAGCATTTGCTGTTGCAGCACCAAAATATTGGAACTTATTACCAACTGATATACGTATAACTAAATCTGAGTCATTATTTAAACGTAAATTATATAAATATTTTCTTTATTTGTAATTCCATTTAATATCATTGTTCTGGTTATTATGTATTGTTCTAGTTTTCGTTCTTTACTATTATTTTTTGTTTATTTTAATTTTATTATATATGACGCCGATAAACATATAATGTTTTGTTAGTCAATAAACTATTTAATAATAATAATAATAATATATCGCGAATCATATTAACGCATTTAAATAGAGATATTAAATATGATCATGGACAATTATTTAAATAATGACGAGTCATCATTATTTATCATCATTTATAATACATGTATAATCTGTAGATTATATTGTGTATTTATATTATTTAATATTCAAAATATTTGATACGAAACCTATGTAGTTAATCGTTAGGCTAACCTATATCTCATACTTTAATATATATATATATATATATTCCTACCAACAGTTAAATAAACTTATAGTTGCTTCATGTATAGTAAATTAATATTATATATAGGATAGTATATTATTATAGTAAACATTTTCAATATTATTTGTTGAGTATGAATCTCGTTAGCTCTCGTAACATGTTATCGGCTAATGTACAAGTGTACTAGAGTCTGACATAGTCTGCACACTATATCATTATATCATGGAACATCATATTCTACCATAGATTTATAGTTTACCGGCGAAAATACAAATCTATGCATTCTATAGAATACTTATAGTATACATATAGTATACTCATAATTTGAATATATCATGTAAGTTGGATTTGATTTCTAATATTAAATATAATGTATAGGATCCTACATTTATAATATTAACAAAATGTACATAGATATATATATATATATATATATACGTGCATGATGAGCATCATACATCTGCATAACTCCACCGTAACGCCCGCCCAAGCCCCCGTTACACCCCCTCAGGTACCACGTGGCTTCAGGAGATCCTATACCTGGTACACAACGAAGCCGATGCTGTGGATGCTGCGTCACGCCCCCTTACGGAGAGAGTTCCTTTCGTAGACTACGTTAAGATATGACCTACTTTACAGGCGAAGGACGGGCCTAAACTCATGAAGTCGCATCTAGGTTAGCAGCGCATTCGTGATGTAGTTATAGGCGATATTACCATTGGGGTCAGTGTAGAGGTCAGTGTAGAGGTTAGTGTAGGGGTCAGTGTAGGGGTCAGTGTAGTGGTCACGGTAGAGGTCAGTGTAGTGGTCAGTGTAGTGGTCAGTGTAGTGGTCAGTGTAGTGGTCAGTGTAGTGATCAGTTTAGTTGTTAGTGTAGTGGTCAATGTAGTTGTCAGTGTAGTGGTCAGTGTAGGGGTCAGGGTAGGGGTCAGTGTAGTGGTCAGTGTAGGGGTCAGTGTAGTGGTCAGTGTAGTGGTCAGTGTAGTGGTCAGTGTAGTGGTCAGTGTAGTGATCAGTGTAGTGGTCAGTGTAGTGGTCAGTGTAGTGGTCAGTGTAGGGGTCAGTGTAGGGGTCAGTGTAGTGGTCAGTGTAGGGGTCAGTGTAGTGGTCAGTGTAGGGGTCAGTGTAGGGGTCAGTGTAGTGATCAGTGTAGGGGTCAATGTAGGGGTCAGGGTAGGGGTCAGTGTAGTGGTCAGTGTAGGGGTCAGTGTAGTGGTCAGTGTAGTGGTCAGTGTAGAGGTCAGTGTAGGGGTCAGTGTAGTGGTCAGTGTAGGGGTCAGTGTAGTGATCAGTGTAGTGGTCAGTGTAGTGGTGGTCAGTGTAGTGGTCAGTGTAGTGGTCAGTGTAGTGGTGGTCAGTGTAGTGGTCAGTGTATTGGTCAGTGTAGTGGTCAGTGTAGAGGTCAGTGTAGGGGTCAGTATAGTGGTCAGTGTATTGGTCAGTGTAGTGGTGGTCAATGTAGTGGTCAGTGTAGTGGTGGTCAGTATAGTGGTCAGTGTAGTGGTCAGTGTATTGGTCAGTGTAGTGGTCAGTGTAGTGGTCAGTGTAGTGGTGGTCAGTGTAGTGGTCAGTGTAGTGGTCAGTGTAGGGGTCAGTGTAGTGGTCAGTGTAGGGGTCAGTGTAGTGGTCAGTGTAGGGGTCAGGGTAGTGGTCAGTGTAGTGGTCAGGGTTAGTGGTCAGTGTAGTGGTTAGTGTAGAGGTCAGTGTAGTGGTCAGTGTAGTGGTCATTGTAGTGGTCAGTATAGTGGTCAGTATAGTGGTCAGTGTAGTGGTGCTCATTGTAGTGGTCAGTGTATATTATAGAGGTCATTGTGTTAGTCAGTTTAGTTGTTACCTGTTACCTGTTACCTAATTGGTTTTGGCACTTCCATCAACTTCTTTATTGAAGTTTTCGAACGTGCTTTCAACGTATTATTGGGAAAAAAGGTATGTTGTGAGCTTCGACTTGAATATTACAGTTGAGTCAATTGATCGGGTATGGTGAGGGAGATCATTCCAGATTTTTGGAGCATGGATGGAGAAAGATTTATGTTGGGCAGATGTTAAATGCACATGTGATAAAACTGGAGTTTTTAATTTGAATTTGTTTATGTGTCTTTGTTCGTAAATAGTTGTGTTGGGAGTTAGTAAGTTGGCAAGATAGTCTGGTGTGTTATAATTTGTAGCTACATGTATGGTGAGTGCAATTTTATAAATTATACGGGATTTTATTGGCATCCAATGTAATTTGGTTCTTAAATGGGATATATATTGTCTGGAATATTTAGCTATGTTGAATGTAAATCTGATGGCTGAGTTTTGAAGGCGTTGGAGTTTATTTATTATAGATTGTGAGGAAGCATAGATACAGTAATCTAGGCGGGGGAGATTGAGGGATGTAGCGAGAAGTTATACAGTATTAAAATTAATGAAGGGTCTTATTGTTCGTAAGTTGTGTAATATGTAGTTAATGATTGTGGTAGTGATTTAGTCTGAATGTGAAATTGTAGTATTGGGTCGATTAATATACCAAGATTTTTTATTTTATTAGCATGAGAAATACTCAGATTGTTAATTTGTGGTGGAAGGAAAATATTGGTAGATGTTTTAATATGTAGTGATTCAGTTTTAAGGCAGTTTTGTGATAATGAGTTGTTGGTGAGCCAGTTATGTATATCAGTAATGCAGTTATTAAGTACATTTATGTCATTGTTAGGGTCTATCAATCTTCAGTGTAGTGGTCAGTATAGTGGTCAGTGTAGTGGCCAATGTAGTGGTCAGTGTAGTGGTGGTCAGTGTAGTTATCAGTGTAGTGGTCAGTGTAGTTATTAATATGTTGGTCATTGTTTTGGTTATTTCTCTAATGATATTATAGTATCTAAATATATATCAAAGATTTTACTAATTATTTATTCCCAACATATTTGTATATATAAATAAGTACGTGTAGTATACAAAGTACTATATATACGTATACGTAGCTATTCGTATATAACATGTCACGTGATCATGACACACGTGATCTACTAACATTACGTAACATTACGCGATATCGAACCATTAGGCGCCGACTATTTCTCTGACAAATTGAAATGCGACCAACTAAAGGCTATCGTTATGATGAGGAATCCCAAGGATACTTTGACCTCTTACTACAACTTCTATAGGTCAGCGTTCTATAATTGGTGTAGTATTCGTATTATCGTTAAATACCCGTCTCATTATCTAGTTAATTATTATCTAGTTAATTAAATAGCTGCCCTCCTCATAGGGATTCTGCAACAGGAGGGACGGGGGGATATGCCCCCCACTTTAAAATCTAGGGGACCTCCTATGTATTGGTCCGCCCTCCCCCACTTTTACCATAACATTTATTTTGATTGGTTGGTCCCCCATGGGGCACATACAAAATCATTTCAGCGCCCCTCTACCTCCTCGATATACCTACGAACCCCCTCCATCACCCCACTCCCTTCGTTGTACAGGAGCAATAGAGCTTTCGGATATTTCGATGGAACCTGGAATGATTTCTTTCAACTAATTAAGGTATACCATAAAATAGAATAGTATATTTAATATATATTGTATACTATACTATATATATACACTCTACTATAGTATATAATATATGTTAACATATATATATATATATATATATATATATATATATATATATATATATATATATATTGTATATATACACTAGTATTCTATATAAAAAAGACTCCAATTAAATATATTACAAATATAAAATAATAATTATTCTTATCGTTATTATTATTGTGTATTTACTTACATGTTTATATCTTTATATCTAGTATATAAGAATATATATTATATCTTAATAGTGTTATGAAACCAATATAACAGTAATATTATTATACATTATATATGTAAACGCTTATTATTAATATATATATATATATATATATATATGTGTGTGTGTGTGTGTGTGTGTATGTGTTTATATACACCTATAGGTGTCTATGTGTGTGTAAACATATATAAGATAATTTGTAATGTATATCTTAGACCGAACTTGCGAATAATCGCTCGCAAACCTCAGTATCGAGCAATATTTGTAAACATCTATAGATATGTTATAACAAGTTTAATCTATAAAAACCGCGCGATAATATTGGCGAATTGTGGCGAATATTGTCGAGTATGGCCCAGTCTAACACCTCGATACCACTCGGGTAGACGAAACATCTGATATACGGAGACTGGTTCGACTACACGCTGGGCTGGTGGGGTCTGCGGGCCTGTAAGAATGTTATGTTCCTCAAGTACGAGGACATGCTGAAGGACGCAGAAACAGGAATTAGACAGGTATTACATGCGCCTAGAGTTAGAGGTAGATGTTGAGGTAGAGGTAGAGGTAGATGTAGAGGTAGAGGTAGAGGTAGATGTAGAAGTAGATGTAGAGGTAGAGGTAGAGGTAGAGATAGATGTAGAGGTAGAGGTAGAGGTAGAGGTAGATGTAGAGGTAGAGGTAGATGTAGAGGTAGAGGTCTACACTGTTAAAAAAAACCCTTTAGTTTTCGTGAAATAAACCCTTTAATCGATGACCGTTTAATGAAAGGGTTTGGTAACCTTTAGTTAAGAGTTTTTTCAAACTAAAGGGTTTAGGTCGACTATTTACTAAAAGGTTTGTAAACCTTTAGTTATGCCGTTTTTCGAACTAAAGGGTTTGGTAGAATAAATTTCAAACCCTTTAGTTACGCATATTTTATACTAAAGGGTTTCGTGCGAATATCCACTAAAGGGTTTGAAACCCTTTAGTTCGAAAAACGGCATAACTAAAGGTTTACAAACCTTTTAGTAAATAGTCGACCTAAACCCTTTAGTTTGAAAAAACTCTTAACTAAAGGTTACCAAACCCTTTCATTAAACGGTCATCGTAGTTATTTATATTTTATAAAGTAAAGGGTTTTGAAAGCTATTATATTAACTCATAAATAGAAACCCTTTATATATGCAAATTTAAGGTATTAAAGGGTTTCGACAAACCCTTTAGTTTCATATTAAATACGACTAAAGGGTTTGGTAAACGAAACCCTTTACGTATTGATATTTTATAAAGTAAAGGGTTTTGAATGCATTTATTTTGTATGGATAAATAGAAACCCTTTACGTGTGCATATTTAAAGTACTAAAGGGTTTCGACAAACCCTTTAGTTATATACGAAATACAAGTAAAGGGTTTGGTAAATAAACTGAAACGAAACCCTTTACTTATTGATATTTTATAAAGTAAAGGGTTTTGAACGCTATTATTTTTAACAGTGTAGGTAGATGTATAGGTATGCATACAAATTGTATGCATTAACTGCATTGATAATGAAATATGTACGTATAGGTTCTCGTTATCTGCACGGTAAAAAACAATAACTGATACTATTAAAACAACCATAGTATATAGATGCATTTGGTTAAAGTATACTTTATATATTATATTATAGTATAATATATATTACTAACAAACGTTATTTTAATAAATAATTAATCAAATTGTAAACAGTATTTTATAAATTAAGATATGTGAGTATTAACATATGTATATATATATATTGATAATTTAGAAATATCATCGAATATAAATATGGTTACATTTACTATTCTATAGGTAGCGACGTTTTGTGAGAAGGATTTAACAAATGAACAAATAAAACGAATTGTAAAATTGACTTCTTTTGATGTAATGAAAGGTAAATATATAATATATATATATATATATATATATATATATATATTAAATATGCATAGGTGTACTGTAGTAAATAATAATTGTTTGCATAGTAAGTAGGTTACCTATTACAATTAATTATTTTATTTATTTTTTAATATTATAATATTAATACTTAATAGATTAATTGAATAATACTAATAACTATACTAACTATAATAACTATACATAAGTGATAAGTTAACGCGTATCACGCCTACACATATGTCACGTGACTATTGAGATCCGCGCGTGCGCAGGAAACAAATCTGCGAACTACGCGGGTGCCGAGTTCTTGGATGCTTCTAGACCGGCGTTCATGATGAAGGGGGTGTCCGGAGACTGGCGTAACTATTTCACCGTCAACCAATCAGAATACTTCGATAAGTGGTATCAACATAGGATGAATTTGAGCGGACTCGACTTCTCTTCGACTGTTTCGTCGTCGACGACGAATTCGCCCAATTACCATGCGCGCATTTATCCGTAATATTATATTTGAAATTATTATTTTGTAATAAATTATATAAATTAAGTTGTTTAAATGAAATGTTATTTCGAACGTCTCTCATCGAATTCCTTTTCTTCAATTCCTAAAAGACTTATCTTTATTTCTACATCGACCTCTACGCAATAACCCTTCACCAACTAGACCACATATCATCCGGTATAGTTCTACTCTTCAATATTCATCTCATATCCGAAACCTTGGTGTAGTATTTGAGCATGCATATTTCTCTATCGACATCAATATATCCTATATATCCTAAATCATAAAGAACACAAATATTCATCTCAACTCTGCCTGTGTGGCTCAGTTGACAAATTCGTCAGACAGACAAGCAGTAGGACACGGTTCAATGTCGGGATAATTAAAATAGGTCTTAAAATAATATTAAGAAATATAATTTTATATAAATAAATGATCGACTCTCGTTAAAACCATGGATGCCTTAACATGAGAGCGGCTTCGAAGGGACATTAGAGACATGTGGTTATAAGTGAAAACTCTATCTAAATTCCTGGATAGGATGAAACGACTTCACCAAAAACAACAATAATAAACAATATATATGTATGTATGTATACCGAATAAACTCGAGAACTGGGCTTACCATGTCTCACATTAACTACTCATTGGGGTATTCGTATATCTATGGTGATCGATCAGCGTTATTAAAACATTAAAAATCAACATATTGATATATATATATATATACCATAGTAGAGATAATATAGATAAACTAACGGAAAACGAATATAATATAACTTTAGAACTATTAATATATATTTTACGAAATACAAGAGAATACATAATTTTCAAAAAAACGCAGTAAAATGATAGGAAAATTAAGAAAACATTTATTAGTTGTATTGTTCTCAGTAATTTGATTTTCTACATAGTCTATTTTTGTTTAAAACAATTGTATACCAATAATTTATTTTAACCAAATAGTAATATTACTATTATTAATTTACTTATTATATTTAATTATTAATATTACTGTATTAATACCATATAGATTATGGTTTGGTTACCTAAATATGTTAACGTTTTATATACATTCTATA
The DNA here is from genome assembly GCA_964019155.1 of Osedax fenrisi. Taxonomy (NCBI): domain Eukaryota; kingdom Metazoa; phylum Annelida; class Polychaeta; order Sabellida; family Siboglinidae; genus Osedax; species Osedax fenrisi. Next base: position 49,205,213 of record OZ025244.1, on the reverse strand, counting down.
TATTTATTAGTACTATCTATATCAGAAATAGGCATGAATCCTACATTACATGAATGATTAGATTTGAACGATATAAATATGTCTTATTAATATGTATATTGTGAATTTTACTAAATTTATAATATATATATATAAGAAATTTGTTGTTGTATTCATATCTTTCTTAATGAATTATTAATGTATTATTAAAATATTTAATTTATTTAGAATATATTTTGATTTAATTTACTAATCAAGTAAATAATTAATATATATAATTAATAGATAAGTATATATTTTAAATTCTAGGGATATACAAATTAGGATGATCATGATACAAATGTGAATTATCTGAAATTACATTTAAGGATATATATATATATATATATATATATATCTTAAGATAATTAATAAACTGTATAATTATACAGTATATATATACACTTAATAAACTTTAATTCCGTATATCGAAAATCTTAGAGGAAGTAACCCATGTACATCTGAAAGTAAATCTTATACACACATCTTTACAATACATACTTCTTAGAAGATCATATTATATATTACTTCAGCAATGCATTCACATCATCCGTGCGGGTTTATCTGGGTCTTCACCTCTTTTCCGAGATCATTCTAACGATCCTTGAATCATATTATTTTCTGTTTTAAATTATGAACAAAACATCTTATATATAAACAATATGTATAAGTGACTAATAATTTTCTACAATTGAAATTATATTTAGTTTGACAACATTTGTGTTAATTTATTGATTGGCGTTACCAAGTATTTTCAGTGAATTTTTTTTCTAAAACTTAAAATATCGTCGAGGTATTCCAGGAAAGTGTCATATATTTCACGTTCGTACTATAGTTTATCACATGAATGTTAGCACTTAAAATGTTAGAATTTAAAGGTTATCACTTAGGTTAGCATGGAATAGATAGCATTGAACGGTTAGAATTTAAAGGTTATCACTTAAAGGTTAACATTAAAAATTAGCATTGAAAGAAATAAAGATTAAAATATGTTGTATATCAGTTTGAATCTCATATATTTTATTATTATAAATTATATTAAATCTGACCATTTATGTTGTTAATTCTACTGGAGTATATATATATATATATATATATATATATATATATAATTTATCAACCGAGTCCTATACATGTTAATGTTAATGTTGGTGTCTCTGTCATCGATATTTACGTAACCTTCATTAAATTTAAATAAAAGTACACATATATAAATATATATATATATATTAATTATCAGACCGTGGTGGTGGGGTTGGATTCCTCGTAAAAGCTTCTATACCTTTACCATGTATATCCATATCCCATAACTTCTCCTATTCTGACTGCCTAACTATATCGTTCACTCAAAAACATAAATTACTGTCATTTATAGACCGCCTAAACCAGAATTCGCTTCCTTTCTAAGTGAGTTTAACGATCTTACTACTGATATCATAAGTTCACCCATATACCACCCTATTATTCTTGGTGATTTCAACTATCATTTTAATGCTACCTCAAATCCACATATTGTGTTCACTAATTTAACAACTTCATTATTCCTATAACATCATGTACATTTCCCAACTCATTTAAATGGTAATATTATTGATCTTGTATTCTCCAGTTCTCTCCATTCTCAACTCATGGTGAGTAATATTTCTAGGCTTGATCTACTTTCAGATCACTTCCTAATCTCATTCAAAACTAACTTTACTATCACTCCTAATCAGAAAACACGTAATACATACAGACCCATTAAGAATATTAATTCCATGATATTCTTAGCTGACTTACATACTGCTTTAGGTGACTACTGTTATTTTCCAGTTGTATTAAATTCCATACTATCCCATCTTCTCGATAAACATGCACCTTTAAAAACTATATCAGTAACTATACATCCTAATACCCCATGGTTTACTTCCCACCTCATGTCCTTGAAACGAGAACTTCGTAAATCTGAAATAATATACATATCCTTGAGATCTTCATCTTCTAGAGCTTCATTCATTGAGCAACGTAAGATCTACAAGTTAGCAATATCCTATGCCAAATCTAGCTATTATACTCGGGTTATAAACGATCGATTGCTTCTATTAACAGACGACATTTCAGACTGGCTAATAAGTTGTTATCTCCCCCAAAACCAGCATTACTACCATCTATAAACAACATTTCTCCATTACAATTAAACAATGGCTGTCTCTTCTCCAATACATTTTATAATAATATTGACTCCAGCATAATAAATATCAAAAACCATAACCCTAATGCCAACTATCCTTCAATCATAGTTACCCATCCTATATCTGATATCTTAAGTTGTTTTCGTCCGCCACATATATATATCTCATATCTAAACTACTATATGCGTCCACTTCGATATCTCCCTCCGATCCTGTTCCACTATCTATTTTTAAACTTTACTCCGTTTATCTATGTCCAACTATCTGTAAAATCATCTCACATTCCTTAAATGCTGGTACTGTCCCAAATATTCACTCCCATTCTTAAAAAACCTTCACTCGATCCCGAATAACTTCTCAATTATCGCACAATTTCTCAGCTACCTTTGGTGAGTACAATTTTGGAAAGAGTTGTCTCTAGTCAACTAATCTCCTATTTAACCGCCAATAATCTCCATATTCCTCAACAAATTGGTTTTCGCCGAGGACACTCCACAGAAACAGCACTAATAAACGTAATTGATGTAATCACTTCTACCCTTAATACTAAAAACTGCCGTCAACTAGTAATGCTGGACATATACAGTTCTTTCGATACGCTTGATCACAAAATGCTACTGTCCCGACTTTACATGCTTGGAGCTAGAGACTTCGCCCTCTCATGGTTTACTTCATATCTATCTGACAGTAGTAGCAGTGTAAACATATACAATTATTTTTCTTCTTCTTCTCCTATAAAATATGGTGTTCCCCAGGGATCAATACTCGGTCCTTCACTTTTCTCTATTTATTTATATCCACTACCATACATAATATCTAAATATCCAAATATCTATTACCATCTATATTCAGATGACATACAACTATATATATATCTTCCAACTAATGCATCACCAGGTCTCAATAAGCAACTCTCCAATTGTTCTAATGATATTAAAGAATGGCTTATTTCTAATAATATTCTCCTTAATACCTCATAAACCACGTTGTTGATTCTTTCTCCATCACCAACTTACTTCTCTACTTTTTGTATTGATAACATTGTAATATCTCCTTCTACTACTGCATCTAACTTAAGTGTACTTTTTGATTCTACTCTTTCCTTCATTCCTCATATTATTGCCATCACTAAATCTGCAAATTATCATCTATTTAGAATTAGAAAAATACGAAAATCAATTACTGTATCTCTTACTAAAACTCTAGTTAATTCCCTTGTCCTCTCACGCATATATTACTGTTTCTCGATCCTTATAAATCTTCCATTATCCTCTATCTCTCCCTTAAATCGAATTATTAGTTCATCAATCCGTATAGCATAGGTATTTGAGATCATTCCTCTACCTCCTCATACCAACACTTACTTCCATGGTTCGCATTTAACAAACGATCTGCTTATCACATATATATATATATATATATATATATATATATATATTACGATCTCATCAAACACTATAAATATGATATCAATAAATCAAACTCTTTTTTCCCCGTTGATAAATGTTGACTATTTATTATTATAATTTTAAACTTAACAATAATATTTTATTCAAAAAAAATCAGTTTATGTTTTTGTTTTTTACTTTTAATTTTCCATGCTCGTTATAAATATATATATACATACTCATTTACTTATTTTATTCTATATAAAACCTTCATATATGCTTTTAATTTTACAATTTTATACTTCTTTATAATCATTTTTATCTTATATTTCTATTCATATTTATTTTATACATCTTATTTACTTTTTACACCTGACCATGATTGATAATCAATTTCATAATGATCCAACTCTTTGCAATGATCCAGAGAATCTTAATTATAATTGTGACCATGTTTCTCCTTATATGTCTATGAATGAACTTAATAAATTAAAATACAACTTAAATACGTTATCAGTACTACAATTAAATGGTAGAAGTATAGTTAAAAACTTTGATAATTTAAAGTTATTACTTAAATCTATACATAATACATTTGATGTTATTTCAATATGTGAAACTTGGTTCAATGAATTTAATATGAATCTATTTTAATTACAGGGATATACCTCTTTTCACACTATTAGAAATCACAAAAAAGCTGGTGGCGTCTCTATTTATATTAAGAGTTCATTTTCTACAAATAAAATTGTCATTCTATCTCTTAGTAACCTTTACATTGATACAATTACTATAGAAATTAAACTTGATACTAGAAATATTATAATCAGTTCAATTTATAGATCTCCCTCATTGGAAAAAGATTCTTTTGTTTATCTAAATAATTTTATTGAAAAATTCAATGTATATAATGGTAAACATATATTTCTCTGTGGGGACTTTAATATAGACATACTTAAAGCCAATACTATTACAGATTCTTTGTTAAACACATTGCAATTACAAAACCTATTTAAGTCTATAAATCAACCAACACGTATCAGTAAAAATAGTTCTACATTGATTGACAATATTTTTTATAATGGAAATTTTTCTTATATTTCATCTGGTATTTTACAATATGAATTTACTGATCACTTGCCAATTTTTATCTTAATGAAATTAAATAAAATACGTTTCAAATGTAAACAAAATGTTCCAATTATAACTCACAATATAAATAACACTAACAATGTTAATAAATTAATGAAAGAACTTAATGAGACAAACTGGACATTTATAAAATCTGAAGATATTAATATTTCTCTTGACCTTTTTTTACACATTTTAGTAAAATTTATGATAAAACATGCCTTAAAAAACATAAATCTAATACTATTTTTCGCAAAAAAGATATTCCTTGGTTTACAAAAAGTTTAAAGAAAGCATGTAGAAAAAAACAAAAGCTGTATATAAAATATATAAATAATAGAAATGATAATAATCTTAGGATATATAAAAAATATAAAAATGATCTCACGAATATTATAAGAAAGTGTAAAAAGGATTTTTATACTAAATATTTGGATAACAGTAAATCCATTAAAACTACATGGTCAATTATAAATTCATTGATAAATCCTATACAAAAAAAGAATACAAAAATATCAGTACTTGATATACATGGAAAGGAAATAAAAGATGAAACAATAGCAAATAAATTTAATGAACACTTTATACAAGTCGGTAGTAAACTAGCTAAGAACATTTGTTCACCTAATACATCGTTCAACGACTACCTTAAAAATAGTAATTATTATTCATTATTTTTATCTCCAATCACATGTAGTGAGGTCATTAAAACTATTGATAATTTTTCTCCAAAAATATCTAAGGATGAACTTGATATATCTATGAAACTCGTAAAATTAATCTCATCCACTATAGCTGAACATATATTTTTAATCTTTCTTTTTCAACAGGCACTTTTCCAAATTTGTTTAAAAAATCCAAAGTTATTCCCATCTATAAATCAGGTAATACAAATGACTTTAATAATTATAGACCCATATGTTTGAATATTCAATTCTCGAAAATCTTAGAAAAATTGTTTTTTTCAAGATTACTTTCTTTCTGTGATTTTCATAACATAATTAGTAGTTCACAATTTGGGTTCAGGAAAGGCCTCAGTACCCTCCATGCTATAGAAACCCTTCAAAAAGCTATTATTGATTCTCTGATCTCCAATAAATACTGTGTTGGCCTATTCATTGACTTAAAAAAAGCATTTGACACAGTCAACCATGAAATACTCTTAAAAAAGCTTGACTTTTACGGTATAAGAGGATTACCTCTATCACGGTTATCATCATATCTTAAAGACAGAAGTCAATTTACAAATTATAATAACTGTATGTCTACTACTACTAATATAGATATCGGTGTCCCCCAAGGTTCTATTCTTGGGCCGCTTCTTTTTCTTATATTTATTAATGACATGCCGACCTGCTCTATTAATAATACTTTTATACTATTTGCTGATGACACCAATATTATAATTAGTGATTGTTCAGCCAACAAACTAAAAGTTAAATTACAGCTGACAATTAATGAAATAATGTTATGGGTAAAATCAAATAAGTTGACAATTAACATTGATAAAACTCACTGCATGTCATTTAGAAATGATATAGAATTTGAAATAGAAATTGAAAATGAGCTTCTAGTTCAAGTATCTGAAACAAAGTTCCTTGGACTAATCATTGATAATTCATTGAACTGGAAATCTCATTTTCAATTTCTAAAGAATAAATTATTAAAAATATATTGGATCATAAAAAATGTATCATTCTGCCTTAATGAATCAGCTATGATTAAACTTTATTATGCACTTTTTTATCCCCATTTAATTTATTGTTTAGAAATTTGGGGGCATACATATAAATCTAATATAGACTGTATTCATATTATACAAAAAAAAGTATTAAAATTAGTTTTTTTTAAACCTATAGATTTTAGTTCAAACAAATTATTTATTGATCATAAGTTATTAAATATCTTTGATTTGTGTTAACATAAAACACTAATATTTATGCATAGAATATATTATAAAACTTGTAGTCCAAGTATTTATAAACATTATAAAAGAATAACTAAAAAAAAAATTAATACAAGAAGTACTTTTGATTTCATTCAACCTTATAATAAGTATAACTATATGAATAATTCTTTAATGTCATATGGACCAAGACTTTGGAATGAATTAAATATTGATAAAAGAAAATTAGTATCTATTTCCCTTTTCAGTAATAATATTTTTAATTATTTTTTAACCTTGTGATTTTTTAATCTACTATTATTTTTCTACTTCAAATTATATTTTAACATTTTTTTAATTTTTAATAAGTTTACTATTTTTAATAAATTTTATCTTTACTCAGACTTTTACATTGATTTCTCTTTTTTATCCATATTTTATACTATAATTACGCTTTTATATAATATTATATACTATTTTTAATACATTTTATCTTTACTCAGACTTTTACATTTTACATTTTTACATTAATTTCTTCTTTTTTCCATATTTTATACTATAACTACTCTTCGACTTATGAAAACTATCTAAATATTTTTTACTTTGTGTAGATAATTTGTAAATTTATTTTTGAATATTTGCCAAACATATATTTATTATTCTTTATATTAAATTTTCATATATTTACTCTTCTTAACCTTTCTTGTCTGTTTTTAGTTTTTTAGTCGTTTTAGTTTTCTTAATGTTTATTTAGTTTATTTTTATATATTATATGATGATTTTTGATAATTTTTTCAAGTCCTTCATAAGTACAATTATTTGATCTTATTCATAATTAGATTTAGTGTAAACAGGAAGTCAACTTAGATATAACATTATGTTATATATAGTTATTTCTTTTCTTCAGGAATTTATTATTCCAATTATAATTGTACTTTTTAGGACTTGTCTAAATAATAAAGGGTAATTGTCTCGATAAGCTCTGCTTCTACAATTACCCGGTTTTTAAAACCAAATCTGATAATAATAATGATAATTATATATATTGTTCATTCCTCAATGTACTCTTCGAATTGACCCTCCTATATTTATGCTTTTCTAGTACAAAGATCTTCCCTTCCGTATCTTAGAAACCATGCATCTCATATTCTATCTACCCTTATTCTCCATCCCTCATACATGAATAATCGGGCACTGAGTTATATTGGTCCAAAACTATGGAATTCACTCCCACCCTATATTAGATCCATAAAATCGCATAAAACATTCATGAAATATATTCAACAATTTATATCAGGTGGCAACCTGTAATACTAATATTTTTTATCATTATTATTTTATTTATTAATTTCCGTACGGTTTATTCTATTTTAGTTTATTATTATTAATGGTATTTATTGTTTTACCTAATCTATTATTTGTATTCTATATATATATACACTTTTGAGAAATAATGTATGATTTATTTAAGTGTTTAAATAAACTTTTAACAATCAATCAATCAATATTAATATTCATGCACATATATCATGATTTTAACAGAATTATTAATAATAAATATAAGTATTGTATTCATAAATCATTTGATTATAATGTTTAGGTATTATAAATTAAATTATAAATTAAAAATAAAAGATTATAGAATTTATTAAAATCATAGTATATAGGAATATACACCTACTGTTAGAATATAGGATCTGTATCGATACAGCAGTAGCCTAACTATTTCCTTAATCAACACAGAAGTAAACGTAAAATATATGAAAATTTATAAACTGTTAAGAAGTATCAAATAATATATTATTTTGTATATTAATTATATGAATATTACATTTATTCTAACATCTTATACACAATATTTTGTATGCGAAATAACTCCATGCAATTCTCGATACTGGGATAATACACTTATTATGATAATTTATATTTAGTGAGTTTTTTTGTAAATTATATTGTAGTTTATTATATAACCTATTATTTTACTAGAATTTTAGACAATTAAGGTGTACAAGTTATCAAGATTTATAATATAATTATTATGCATAAACTTTTATTACTTAATTAAATAATAGTAGGATATTTAATATTGCAATAGACACGTAATAACACTTAAGCTGTTTTTGTACTGTTAAGCTCTTTTTGTACAATTTCCATGTAGCTAATATTTAATTTGTTTATCTGTAAATTTGTATTATTTATTAGATTTATAATATAAACCCATATAATGGATATATAAGGAGCATAATGTAAACGAGACGTAATGATTTAAACAATAGTTTAAACACTTTACATTTTAAAATACTAAGATATATATAAATATTAAAATTATAGTATTTTTATTTATGTCATTATTTATATATTATTTTTATCATGGTTCGATAACAATTGTATTACCATCATAGAGCTAGAGAGAAAGAATACAGAGAAGTTCTCTATAGATTATACCATATACAATGTATATTGTACATGTCAAATACAATCTACTATGTACAATATTGTGTAAAATATATTTAATAATCAAAGATTATGAATTATTATAGAAATAAATACTATGTTTTCCTTTATAATCAATTTCATTCGCTAGGTGATCACGTGTTCACATTTATAAATAAAACGTAAATTATAATTGTTTATTCATTATTAAGTATGATTTATCCTGTAAGGTACGTTATTAAATTAATTTACTTTAATAAATATATATATAATTATATATTTTATAGTTATGTTTAATATATAATATATTTTATAATTCCTCTCTTCTAATATTTAGTATTGGTAATTTTTTCATTTTGTTATTTATTGTTTACATGACAACGAATATATTTCATAAATGCATTATTGTTGTAGGGCGAATGAAGGTATCGTAGTGTCATTACTATAGGGACTTTAAACCAAGATGTATCAGTATCATCAAAGGAAAAGGTATACATACTTATATATATTATTATGTATCATTATATAATATATTAATATTTATTTCCATTAACTATATAATTTATTTTATTATCAAATATTAAACATATTTAAAATTCGTTTAATTGATATTATCCAATGATTTAACTAAAACAAAAAATGTATTTATTTATGAATACATTGATAGAATACAAATATATTTATTAATTAATTATTTATTAAAATGTTCGTAATGTTTTGGTTTTATTGTTGTTATTTATATATCACAGAATATATTTTAAACCTACATCATAAATATATCTTTATGATCATATGATCATTATTTTAGGACGAATAGTTATGAAGTTGTCGTTGTATCATCATGATGTACTCTAAACCAAGCTTGCTTAGTATCGTTAAAGGGATTTGGTATCATTAAATATTATTATATATCGTATATTATTTTATTATATTCTCAATAATAATCTAATTATAATTTATTTAATTAATAATCTAAATAACCAATGCATTTTAATTACACACTTTATAATTTATAAATATAGTGATATATCTATAGATATAATTTTAGATAAATATACGCAAATATATATACACACATATATATATATATAATTAATATGTTCGTGATATTTTAATTGATGTTATTATTATTTACATAGCAACGAATATATTTTAAATATTTTAAAATCTACACTATTGTAGATTAACGTTTTTGAAGTTATCATAGTACCCTTCCTACCAATAACTCTAAGTCAAGCTTAGTGTCATTATATATAATTATTTATATAATATATATATTAGGCCTATATATTATATATATATATATATGTATATATATATATATATATATCATAGACTTCCTGTTTACAATTCTATCAACATTACAACATTTTTCAATTTACTTTATCTCAAATCATCCATATCAAGATAAGTTTATCATATATTTAATTTAATATTCTATATGCATGAATACATAATACATTCATTTATATAAATATTATAAATAAATTAATTGTTATATTAACTATATTATCACTTTTAATTTAGTAGTTATTGAAATCATTGAACCGTGACTATTTTTCTTGTTTACATTTCTTATTTCTCATTAATATATTTGTCAATTAATATTATATATCTATAATCAATTCATATATAAACATAGTCTTGTCTGTCATTATGCCTATTACTAATCAAGCATTATATGATAAAATTACTGTATTAGAAAATATTATAAATAAATTATCTGACATAATTAGTTATCAATCTAAGAATATCGAATCTTTAAAAGACGAAAATAATATTATTATACAAAAAGTTATCAATCTAGAAACAAAAATAGATAACAATAGTATTATCCAGGCTGTAAAAATAGATTCAATATCTCCTAAAATTAACAATAAACTAATCAATAATAATATATTATTAACTACTGATATTGAAGATACCATTGATTATTCTAAAAAATCAAATTATTTAAACTTCTTGAAAGAGAAACTTGATATAAAAATTGAAGAAGAGAATATAATTAAAATTAATAAAATAAAATATAAAAGTGATAATACTAAACCATTAAAATATAATAAATTTGTAATAAGTTTAACTAATAGTAAAATAAAATCATCTATTTTAAAAAACAAAAATCAATTAAAAGATAAGAATACCTATATTCAAGAATTCTTAGATAACAGTACTAATAATTTATTCTTTAATACACGTAAATTAAGATCGGAGAATAAAATTATCAATACCTGGATATATAACAATAATATTTTTATAGAAACTAATGATAATAAAAAAATACAAATTATAAATCAATTACATTTAGATAATATTGTTGACAATTTTAGTTTATAATTATATATTTTAAATTTTTATTTTTATTTTATACCTATAACAAGATATTACCTATGACTAATGATACATATAATATAATATTAGATAATCAAGTTTTCACCTATAGTATTAATGATACAAGCAATCGATTACATATAAATAGTGAATTTATAAATATCAATCCAGAGATAGAATGTAAATATGTACATTGTAATTCCTATGATAGTAAATATAATCAACATTTTTCTATATTACATATAAACGCTCGTAGCTTTATACATAATATAGATGATGTAATATTACTTTTAGATTCTATTGAAACAAAATTCAGTATTATTGTTATTACAGAAACATGGCTACAAAATCACAATGCAGATATCTATAAAATTAACAATTACAATGCTATTCATACAACTAGAATTAATACAAAAGGAGGTGGTGTTTCTATATATATTAAGGATAATTTACATTTCAATAAAATAGAAAATATTTGTTTTACAGAACATGATTTTATAGATACTAGTTACTATTAATTTAATTATTAATAATAAAAAAATTATAATTAGTGGAATATATAAATCACCAAAAGCTGATATAATTAGATTTAGTGATTTAATTTATAATATGTTTAGTAATATTTCTGCAAAAAATGACTTATATTTAGTTGGTAACTTCAATATAAATATTTTAATGGATAATTTAAAAAATAAATATTTCATAGATGTTATTTATAGTATGGGTTGTAGGCCGATGATAACTAGACCTACTCGGTATAGTGATACTCTTAATTCACTCATTGATAATATATTTTGTAATGTTAATTGTAATCCTATTCGTAATAATATAATTATAAGTGATGTTAGTGATCATCTTCCGATCTGTATTATTTATGATGTTAATTATGCAACAAATAAATTAATTAATAAAGGTAAATATAAATATATTAGAAAAATTAATGATAACACTATATCTAATTTCCGAATTAATATAACAAAACATAATTGGAATTATATTTATGATAATATTGATTTAAATATTATATATGATAAATTTTTCGAAGATTTAATTGTATTATATAATGAAAATATTCCTTTAATCAAAATTATAGATATCGACAATAATAAAAAACCATGGATTTACAATAGTATTATTAAATGTATTAAAATAAAAAATAAATTATATACTAAAGTTTTAAAAAATAAAACAAATTTAGTTAATTTAAACTATTATAAACATTATAAAAATATACTAGGATCTTTAATACGTCGCTCAGAGTATTTATATAACTCCAATAAATTAATCGCTAGCCGAAATAACATAAAAAATACATGGTCTATTATAAATAATGTAATTAATAATAAAAAAAATAATACAAATAAATCAATTGTAAATAAGGTTAACACTCCTAAACCTAATGATTTTAATGATTACTTTAGCAATATAGGTTTAAAATTATCTGAAAATATAAAAGCTACATCTGATAATAACATATATCATACGATGCCTCCAACTAATAAAAATTCATTATTCCTCTCCTATTTCAATTTTTGAAATAGAAAATATCATAAATGAAACCAAAGTTAAATACAGTAATGATACCTATAATTTAAATATGTCGGTAATCAAAGAAATCAGGGTTGAAATTACACCAATATTATTTCATTTATGTAATAGATCTCTATCTGAGGGTATATTTCCAATCGCTTTAAAAAAAGCTAAAGTAATTCCATTATTTAAAGATTGAGATAGGTCTAAACCTGAAAATTATAGACCGATTTCATTATTACCCCAATTCTCAAAATTATTGGAAAAATTAATAAAAGTCAGAATTTTGAAATTTTTAAACAAGTTTAATATAATCAGTGATACGAAATATGGGTTTCGAAAAAATGTATCAACTTCTGATGCACTTTCCAATGTTATTGAAACAGTTAATTTAAATTTGGAACATTTAAATAATTGCGCTATCGTATCCATTGACCTGTGTAAGGCTTTCGATACTTTAGATCATGATATTTTAATTAAAAAACTTAGTATATATGGTATAAGAGGGGTAGCTCTCAAATTATTAGAAAGCTATTTAAAAGATAGGCAACAATATGTTAGTTTTATGAATACTACTTCAAATATTAATAATATTGCATGTGGTGTACCACAAGGTTCGGTTTTGGGGCCACTGTTATTTGTATTGTACATCAATGATCTTCCAAACATATCTAATTCATTTAAGCCTGTATTATTTGCTGATGACACTAATTTGATTTTTTCTGATAAATCAATTACTGCTCTAAAAACTAATATACAACGTAACTTAAATAAGCTCTTTGATTGGTTAAATATTAATAAATTGTCCCTTAATGTTAGTAAATCTAGTTTATTACTTTTTAATATTCGAAATAAAAATAATAATGTTAAATTGAATGTCAATATTAATGATATTAAAATCAAACAAGTAACACATTTAAAAATTTTAGGAATAATAATTGATGACAAATTAGATTGGAAATCACAAATTAATTATGTATCTACGAAATTATCTAGAGCTATTGGTATTTTAAATAAAGTGAAATTTAAATTGAATTTGAAATCTTTAGTATTGTTATATAATTCATTTTTGTATTCTCACCTTACATACTGTTGTCATATTTGGGGTAATACATTTTTTTCAAATTTAAATAAAATATGTATATTACAAAAAAGAGCTTTGAAAATTATAAATAATGATTCTAATTATTCAACTTTTTATATTATTCATAAGTCATTACAATTTCATGATATCGTAAAAATGAATACCATAAAGTTTATGTTTAGGGCCAGGAATAATTTATTACCTATTAATTTGCAAAAATTATATTCAATTAAATTACATAATACCTATTTATTTCATAGATTAAAAGTTAGAACAGATAGAAAATCTTTCTGCTTATCTATCACAGGTCCTAGACTATGGAATAATTTAGATTATTCCATAAGAAAAATTTTAAATTTGAATTTATTTAAAAGAACTTTAAAAAAATATTTATTGAATAGTTATCATTAAATTTTTAATTGTCCTTTTAATTTATATTTTTAACTTTTAATTTGACTTATGAAAATATTAATATTATTAATTTTTAAATAACTTTATAAAACTAACTATTATCTGACTCATGACATCATTTTATTTAACTTTTATCCGACTTATAATATAATTTACTTTTAAAATGACTTATTGAAAATTTTGATTGACTAATTTGTTATATTATTATTATTATTATTATTATTATTGTTATTATTATTCTAATTTTTACTTTTATTTTTATTTTTATTTTTAATCTAAGTTTTTAATGTTTATTATAATTCAGTTGTATAGTTTGTTCCTATTTGTTTTATTATAACTTTTTAATATATTTTTATTATAATTTTATTATATGTTTATATATATATTTATATATTTTATTATAATGATGATTAGATTACGAGGAGTTTTTTAATAATATTATTGTATTTTTATTATTTTATCTAAATCATGTTCTACTATTTATAAAGAATATAAACTTATACATTTGTTACTATTTATAATTGTATTATTTTTAATTATTTTTTTCTTTTATTACATTTATATATTTATATTAAGATGTAGTAGAATAATTATGGAATTTGTTTTTTTTTGTATTTCGTTGACTCTTAATTCATAAAGTTGTCATATTGTATATCGGGTAGTATGGATGTATTTGCTGGCTCCAAATGTTACCAGTGTATATACTATTGGCGAAAGTATATTCCCTAAGGTTTTGGACTTGATGAACCCACATTCGGAAAGTTGATATGTTATGGTGGTTTATGCTTTATGAGTTGATGATTTATTTTAATAATTTAATTTTTCACTCTATTTTTTGTTCTACTATTTCTTGATTTTAATTATATTCCTATATAATTTTTTCTCCTCGTAATCATAAAAGGGTGAAAGACTTGATAAGCTCTGCTTCTTCATTCACCCAGGCAATTGCCAAATCTGATTTTATTATTATTATTATTATATATATATATATATATATATATATATATATATATATATACATATACATATACATTAGTTATCCTATTTAATATAAGTGTATAATCATATATAATTAGATATTAATAATAAATTAATCAGTTATAAGAATGACATTTTTCATATTTTCATATTTTATTATACAAAAATTGGTAGGGCTATTGGAAAGATTATTAAATTCTATCATCAAAGTTGTATAGTACTTTTTTTTAAACTGTATTTTTGAAATAGTTATGATCATAGCTATTGAAACCAAGTTTCTTGAAGTAATATTAATTTTTTTATTTATTTATAATACTTTTTTGATTATAATTAATTCAATAATTTATATTTTTAATAATATTAGTAATATATATGTTCAAGATATATTTAAAAAATTGTATTATCCAATATATGGATGGTATGGAATTTTTTTCAATAACATTTTTATATCAACAATTAATATGATTTATATTTTTAGAAAGTTCTTTAAATTATATTATATAAATTATATTTTATTTTTTATTATTTTGTAAAGAAAAAAAATTATATTAAAAAATATAAAAATAAATGTAATTAATTAATATGTAACTTCAATCATTTTTAATTTACAAAATAAATAAAATATGATTTAAATCATATTTTATTTATTTATTATTTAAAATAAAATTATATATATTTAATATAAAATATATTTGTATATTACATCATAATATATTATATACATGCATTTAACTTGCACCAAAAACTTAAGTTTAACTTAAGTCGATGATAACTAATTAACTTAAGTTCAACTTAAATTATAAACTTAATTTATAAGTTCATAAATATATAGTTACCAATTCTATTATATGTATTATTTTATTATCAACAAAGTATTTACTCAGTACAATATAGTATATAATTTCATTTAAGTTCAATAATAATATTTTAATATTGAATACAATATGCATATTGTACATTAGGTATCCTACATGTAATACAAATTCAATTGTTTTATATTCAATAGTGAGCAATTGGTGATTTACAATTGTATTATCAATATAATTATGACTAAAATTGTAGTTCAACGTGTCACTTGATGAGATTATGCTAATTTTGAAAAATCAATAGGATTACGTTAATTTTAGTTTTTTAAATAATTACTTAATATTTATTAAATTTAGAATATTAACCTAAATAAATAATTAAAATATATATTAATAATTAATTTGCATTAATAATAATATAATAAATATATTAAATATATTAAATAAAATATATAGATAAATCCTACTATGTATTGTTTCTATATTAAAAAAACAATATACCTATAGTAGTAAGGTATATTATATATATATAACCCAGGTAATATATTATATAGGGGAAATATGGATAATGTGGCCACTTTTAGATATTGTTGTATAACTTTATATATATATTAGTTCTAATTAGATTATTTTTTCAATATAGATACATCTTATGATATATAAGAGGACTGACGAATCATTTTTTCATTTTAGCGTATGTAATTGAAATGATTAAGGTGGCCACATTACCCTCCATGTAGGATTAGGTGGCCACCTATTGCGGGTAATGTGTCCCCCTTAAAATGTGTCATTAATCCACTAGATGGCGTTTCTTTATATCAAGTTTAGTCCAATGATATCACATCAAGTATCATATTTAATAACACACGCAATTGTGATAAATTAATGATTTTTATTTTAATAATTTTTATTTTTATTTTATTTTAATTAACTTAATAAATTACTATATTCATTAATAGGCTATATCCTAGTATACCATTACACTTACTTATCATGTTATTATTTGGAAAAAGAAATGTCATCAGTAAATGACAGTATGTCATAACAATATGGCGTTAAAATATCTAGATAAAATAGTAATTTAGAAAGATAATTAATTTTTATTATCTGATTTATATATATATATATATAACTATATATAGTAACTATATATATATATATATTTTTTAATATATATTGGTGTAATATATTTAATATATGTATACAATTATATATATATATATATATATATATATATATATATATATATACCATTATATATATAACCATTATCATATATACATAGAACCTATATATATATATATATATATATATATACCTATACAGCTTTGAGAAACTTGACAATGTGTTATATAAAACACGTGTTGTGTGTATAAAGTATATTTATTATAAATTGTATCTAAATTATGAATATTTAAAGATTTTATGAAATAAATACATGTATATATTATATGTATAAATACATATATAACTTAATGTATGAAACCAACATATTGTGTATATATATATATATATATATATTTATTCATATAAAAAAAGCATGCTTTTTTTAAATGTTATATAATATATTATGTAATTCATTTTGATATATATGCTTAATTGGAATAATGTTGAAATTTTGTGTATGAAAGGATAACATTTATTAATTTATCGAATCGACATATATGTCATAATATAATACTATAGTAGTATGATTTCTTGTCACGGTAATTGATGTTGATGACATTCATCGGTAGATGTTTCATGTAAGAATATCGCATGTGTCGCCTTCTACATGCCATATATGTATACACTATAAGCATATAGGCCTATAGGCATAATTATTATATATATATATATATATATATATATATATATATATATATTGGGTTTTTTAAATATAGCGATAACATTCCATATATGGAGTGTTTACCAATATATATTTACTATTATATTTACCATAATATATTTACCATGGTAAATATAATGGTAAATAAATATATACATATATATATATATATAAATAAAAAATAAATGTAAATATAATGGTATATAAATATATAGCCATATATATATTTACCATTATATTTACCATAATATATTCACTATGGGAAATATAATGGTAAATACATATATATATATATATATATATATATATATATATATATATATATATATATATAACACTATAGTGTTATATAATGCTATAGCATACTCGTACTTTCTGAACTCAATTAACTATTTTAATTCATTTATATATATATATATATATATATATATAAATCGTTTTAATATCTTCAATGGGTCATATTATTGTACATCATTTTCATATTTACATTAGATATTTTGCATTTCACGAATGCCGTCTGCAGTAACTTTAGGTTGCTCATGCACCCGTTAGAAACATTGGTGTTCAGTTTCACTTTATTCATATTACTGCAGCCTTCGTACGCTAGGGGTACATCACGTGGCCGGTGTTGTTACCTCGGTTGCTTAGGTTACCGAGGTAGCCACATTTAATATCATAGTATAGGAAAGTGATATGTCACATACCTATAGGTTTATTTTCTGATGTACATGTGTATAATGTATAAATACACACCACAATATGCATATAACTGTGTTAACACCATCATAAATACATTTATTTATACATTGTTTATACATATATATATATATATATATATATATATATATATATATATATATATATATATATATATATATGTATATATATATACACACTGAGAAAAATAAATGCATCTGATGAGTTAAATATAATATAAAAAGCTATAAAATATTCATCCTTTAAAAGTAGAATATATATATGCTACTTTTAAAGGATGAATATTAAATTTAATATACATATATATATATATATATATATATATATATACAAATACAAACATTATTTTGGTTGGCCTCACCTTCGCGACATTCTATTTCCTGCGAAATCTGCTTGAAGGTTTTCGTTGTAGTATTCGTAATTCTAGAACGTTCGCCTTCCACTACAGTCTCCAGCGCGAAGAGATACGCTTATTTAGACTTCCTTTTATTTATCCAAGACCACGGGTCAGTTCTCCAGTCGGTTTCTTCGTCGACATCCTTCGTTCCGCTGACCGCTACTCGTTGCCATGGTTTCCGGATACACGACCAGCCTCTCTTTCAGCTGATCTTCGAGCGCTGTCAAGATGGTCTTAGCGCAATCCTTGACCGGGGCTTAACGCTAACACCCGTTACGCATGGTTAGCGCGGTGTTAGGCTCGCTGACCACGTCACGCTTGACCGCGTACTGAGGTTTAGGCCACTCCCCGCACGTTTAGGCGATATTCCTCCGTAACTAAACCTGTCGTACTGCTGCTTCGAAGCGTTTACAGATTTCACATGTTCAGCTGTGTTCATTTAGATATCATAATCGTATGAAGATAATTGTAATAGGTAAATGTATATACTATATATTATATATATATTATATATATAAATATATAACATATATATATATATATAAATATATAATATATATATATATATATATATAATATATATATATATATATATATATATATATTATTCAATAATATTCCACAATACATAACATACCACTACCAAATGAATATGACCATATATGGTAATATTAATTAGGTAGTGGTATGCTATGTATTGTGGAATATTCACATAATTTGATGGTATACCAGTATACTGTATACAGTTTATCTGGTTCAGCCTTGTTACATGTGTGTGCGACGTATACGTATAACTATAGTTATCCGTGTATAAACAGTGTGGCCACCTGGTGAGCGGGTAAAGATCAGAATATGACTCTTCATCAACTCGGTGATATATAGACACTGGTAGTGGGGAGGGAGGGGGAGGGAGGGAGGGAGGTGATTCTTTATATATTAATAATCGTATATTATAATTTAAGAAATACAAAAATTCCTTATAATGATTTTCTAATAATTTATTATTAGAAACTCATTATAAGACATTTTTGTATTTCTTATAGTATAATATACGATAATTATTATAATTAAAATGTACGTATATTAATCATTAATACACAAACATATACATACATCTATATAATAATTAATCTTAATAATTAACTAATATTTTAAATAATATATTTATTCATGCTTACTAAATGATATTAAATATGTAAACATTTGTTTGTGTATAAAAGTGTATTTATTATATAAAGTTATATAAGTTATGCATATTTAAAGATAGTAATATATAAATACATATCTACATGAATTCAAAATTATTTCAACACCATTTAATATTATGTATATAAGGATAAGGATAATTTATTATTGCAAAAAAAATGTTTAACAATAAATGGCTAAACAAAATAGTCAAATTGACTTTCGAGGTGTTTGGCCAGAGTAAATAATAATGCAATTACATATTATACATTCAAACATGTATATGTATAGAAGGATAATCAAAGGGAATATATAAGTGAAGGAAGCTTCGGGGTTGCCCAAATCCCATATGGGTAGCCCACACCCAGGAGTGTAATACTCAGTGATTTATTTAGCGTTTCAAACAATCAGAAATATAATCCCTATGTTAATCCATCTAATATTACATATTAGTAATTCATAATAATAAATAAATAATCACGGAGCTTAATAAAAGAAAACAAATAAAATAAAAATAATTTCTTTGAGGATCTGTTCCACTTCTATCAATCAGCTTGAATAGTCACCATTAGTCCATCAAACATGTAAAATAAAATATAATTAGTAAATAGCTAGGTAAGAAATTTTTAATTTTTTTATAAATAACTTAATAGGTTTTATAATTTTTAATTTGTTACTTAGATTATTCCATAATTGAATACTTGCATAATGTACAGCATAACAACTAATATTAATTCTACATTTCTGTATAATAAATCTATTTTTAGCCCTAGTACAACTGTTCGAACAAAGTACAAACTTTTGTAATAGTTTAGTTCTGTAGACTCTATTAAAAGCATAATGTGTATTTTTTAATAATGTGACTTTAACTAAGTCAACTATTTTCAATATATTATGTCTTTTATAAATGAAGTTGATATTAGTTCTCTGGGGTAGTTTATAAATACATTTAAGTACCTTGTTTTGTAATACAATAATTTTGTGTACTACTGATTTATAATTAGAGCCCCATGACGAACAACAATAACTTAATCTAGAGTGAAATAGTGCGTTATATAATAAAATTAATGATTTTATATTAATTTTATTACGCAGTTTATAAAAGACAGCTACAATTCTAGATAAATTTGAGGCTAATAAAGTAATATACGGTTTCCAAGAAAGTTTATTATCAATGATAATACCTAGAAATTTAAATTCATTTTGACTTTTAATAAGTATTCCATTTAATGAAATATTGAAAATATAAGGTTTATGTTGACCAAATATAGTATAAGAAGTTTTAATTAAATTTAATGATAGTTTATTGTAACATAACCATGAGTAAATATAACCAATATATTTGTTAGCTTTTGACTCCAATATCGATACATCTTTATCCGCGAATACTAAGGTCGTATCGTCAGCAAATAAGATACAACCATTGTCGTCCATAACGTTAGATATATCATTTATATATAACAAGAACAACAATGGTCCCAATACGGAGCCTTGTGGAACACCTATATTAATACCTAGTAAATTTGAATTACATTTCTGATAACAGACATATTATTTTCTATTTGTTAGATAACTGCATAATAGATCTAGAGTTATACCTCTAATGCCAAAGTAAGATAACTTATTTAATAATATATTCGTATTTAAAGTATCAAATGCTTTTTTTAAATCAATTGATACTGCGAGACAATTAACCTTGTTATCTAAATTGTTAACTAGTATATCATTTAAATTATCAATTGCGTCAGCAGTAGATCTATTTGACCTGAAACCAAATTGATTACAGTGTAATACATTATGTTTATTAATGTAGGCATTTAGACGAGATTTTATTATTTTTTCTAAAATCTTTGAAATTTGTGGTAACAAAGATATAGGTCTATAATTTCCTAATATATCTTTTTTACCACTCTTATATAATACAATGATTTTAGAAATTTTAAGACAATTTGGAAAATAACCATCTAAGATACACTTATTAAAAATATGAGTTAGGGGAATTGCAATTAATTTACTTATTAGTTTTATATAACTCATACTAATTTCGTAAAAATCTTGTGTAAAGCTATTTTTAGAGTTTGCTATTATTTCTAAAATCTCATTTACTGAAGTAGGCTGAAAGAAAATAGATAACGATATAGACTTTTGTTTTTTATAATTTGTAAAAGTAGCCATAGACTCAATATCACTGGAAAGTTGTAATCCAATCTCACTAAAATAATCATTAAATCTGTTAGCAGTTTCATGGGAGGTAGTATCAAAAGGTGAATGGTTAACTTTAGAGGAGCCATCAGTCAATAATTTATTTAAATGTTTCCATTTGTTACTGTTCAAATTTAACATTTTTGAGTTATAAGCAATTTCAGAATCACGGATTAATTTAGTACATTTATTCCTTTGATTTTTATAACGATTTTTATTATTTAATGAAGAATCAGAAATAAATGTATTATAAAGTTTATTTTTTTTCAATAACTCTTTTTTTATTGATTTGTCAATCCATGGAAATTTATTTTTATTATCAAATTTAATTTTTTTAACAAATGAAAATTTATGAAATATTTCAGTGAGATAGGATAAAAATGTACTACATGCCAATTCAGATTCATTAATTTTGTAGATAAAATCCCAATCTGTAAATTTGAGATAATCTGTAAGTTTAATTATATTATTATTTTTTATATATATATACGAGTTACAATTATTAACAGGATGAGTGACCTTAGAGAACATATTTAAAATTGAGATAGAGATAGGGAAGTGATCACTTATATCGATTACATGTATATAATTATTATCATAATCCTTATTTGTATTAGTAAATATATTATCAATTAGTGATAAACAATTACCTTGAATTCGTGTAGGTTTATTAATAGTGGGATAAAAACTAAATTGGTAAAATATATTAATGAAGTCGTAAATTATAGGTGATTTATTTTTATTTAAGATATCAATATTGAAATCACCACAAATAAAAGTGTCTTTATAATTAGAAATGTAATCTAAAAATGAATGCAGAAATTCATTAAAAATTAGAATATTATAGTTAGGAGATTTATATATACCAGTAATAATAAATTCTTTGATATTTGGTGATACATGTGATAATTTAATAGTTAGTATATCGCATATTGAATCAATTGATGAAGTATACCTATTAATAATATCATAATTAAAAATATCTCTAGAATAAATAGATATACCACCACCACGTTTATTATGCCTTATAGTATGAGAAACATTATAACCGTCTAATAAATAAAGGTCTTTGTTACATGCTTTAAGCCATGTTTCTGTTACAACGATTACATCATATATATTATTTGTTGATAATAAATAATGTTTAATATTATCGAAGTTTTTAATAAGACTTCTAGCATTGAAATGAATGATAGATAAACAGGTAGTATTATACGTTTTCTCATTTGAATACACATATCTACTAGTGGGATAATAATCATGCATGCAATTAATGTTATCTGTTATTACATCATTATTTTCATTATATATAAAAACATCATTTATACATAAATTTAAATCTGAATACATTGAGGCTATATATAATTGTTATGTAATCAAAAATAAGTTAAATTAAAGGTTATTTAATTGAGATATATCAGAGATATATAATTGATTATTTTTATCTTTATCTATAATGATATAAACTTTGTCTATATATACCCAAGCTTTATAAATAGAATTAGATTTAACTAATTTCCTAGCTTTATAAAGAATATTATCAGTTTCTATTGAATGCTTAATATTAATGTAATAATTAGAATTAGATAATTTTGACTTGTTTTTTAATATATCTATTGTTAAATTTTGATCAATCAATTTTATGAAATATTTATCAGGTTTTGATGTAATATTATTAGTGTCGTTTTCATTAGGTAAGCTAGATGCATTAGTATATTTACTAATATTAACAATAGATTCTTTATTAAGAGTATATTCAAGATTTTTATTTATAAAATTAATTAAGTTATCTTTGTCTACGTAATCTATATTATCTTGTTTATTAAAGTTAGTAAATATTAAAGTACTACTATTATCATTACCAAGTTTATTTAATGATTTTGTCAACTGTTTAATTGGCAGTTCCTTTAATATATCTTTGTTTTGCTTAAATTCAGTATTTAATAGCTTATTAATATTGATATTATCTGTTTTTAGTTCTTGAATTAGAGTAGTTTGATATTTAACGATATCAGTTAACTTTTCAACTTTATTCGATAAATCACTAATAATCTTAAATAATTTATCGTTAGATATAGGAGACATACTATATAAATATTATATATTATACAATATATAAATACTAAATAATATAATATATGATATATATCTAAATTGTATATGTATATTCCTATAGAATAATACAAATAAATCTAAGTAAAAAAGTATTAAATGTCATATAATACAATTTCTATATTTATTTACATGATTTAACTTATACATTCAAACATCAAATATACAATAGTATAACAACAAAAAAATATAGAATAATGCACTAGTAAAATTGTAAAGATTAAATATATGAGAGTTTAAATATATTATGCAATAAATTACCAAATACCAACAATGAATACCAATATACCAAATTTTAAATTGTCTTCTTTATTTGAATGAAAAATCAATAATATAAATGCATATGTGTATATTTGTATATATTTTGATTTTATGGTGAATATAACATTATGTATATAAGTATAATTAGTATGCAATAAATAGTACAATGATAGTGTAAAATAAACCGTATATCATTATCATCATTATATATATATATATATATATATATATATATATATACTATAACATATAAATATATGTTATAGGGTATACCCTTCCTGAGTTGTTATATTTCCATTATTATTATTTATAAGCGTAATCCTAAATAATTGGTGGTACGAATAATTTAATATATTAGTATTAAATATATATATATATCTATATATATATATATATATATATATATATATATATATATATATATATATATATATATATATATATGTATATATAATCATTTATGATTTATTTAAGTGTCTAAATAAACATTCAATCAATCAATCAATATATATATATATATATATATATATATATATATATAGTTTTAATATCTTCGATGTATTTACCTTATTAATCTAACATTTCACGCAATAACTTCAGATTTCTCATACATTCGCTAGGAATATTGGTGTTCAGCTTCACCTTATGCATATTAATGCATCCTTCGTACGCTAGCGGTTACGCCACGTGACAGGGGGGTATATGTGTTAAGTGATGTAATCTATTAATACAATAATATTTTAATATATCCTATAGGAAAGATTTAAAAAAGATTTCTTTATATGCTTTATATCTTTAAAGGAGCTATATATATACATATTTATGAAGTGAAATTAATTTATTTGTTTAAAGAAACAGTTTGTATAATATATATATAATAAACAATTATTTGTGAATATAATAAAAATAGCTCCTTTAAAGCATATAAAGAAATCTTTTTTAGACCTGTATGAATTATATACCAGATAGAGAATAAAAACAACAATAAACAAACAACATATATATAAAAGTATTGTTCACATTGTTTACTGACAAACTGGTCAGCGCACATCTTACATTGTATTCCAGCGTAGAACGTTAGCGACGTTGAATTCACCACTTCAATGGAATTCGATTGACTACGTGGTACTATTCTTCGCGCTTGTATTACAACTAGATCTACGCTCTTTGTGTGACGAGATGATCTAGTTAATGACTTTGAATATGATGTTGATGGCGCTGATGATTTTAGGCTAACCATTGATTGTGTGGAGGATTCAACATTATATTCAGGTACCTCCATCATCTCAATATAAACTTCTTTTTGTTCAGCGAGTAACTTCGCGTGTGTTACTTTTTGTTAATGTATATAATATATAAATGCACAGTAAATATGCATTTATGGTGGTGTATAATTATATATTATTTATACATTATATATACATTATATATATATATATATATATATATATACATATATATATATATATATATATATATATATATTAAATAGTATCTATAGCCTACATGCTATATATATATATATACGGTATTCTAACCTTTAAGTAGAGAACACCACCTGTATGATCTCGTCATTATTTCCGATAAGGATGCATTATGTCGATATTATCTCTGAAACGGGACGGTAGTTAATATTTATAAATATATATTGAATTTAATTGAATTTAATTGTTTATTTAAACACCAATATAGCGGGTATGTGTATAACAATAACTAAACATAATAAAAAACAAACGAACACAAATTACAAAATAACAAAAATTTAAATTAAATTAGATATAAAGATTAAATAAAGCGTATACAAAATAAATTAAGAAGTGTTTAGATAATGTTATTTTCTTTCTGAAACAATACAAGGATTCCGTAAGTCCAATAAATGTCCTAAATTTATAAAAACTTCACTATCAAATTTATATACAATACTTATAAAATAAACTATAGTTTATTTTAAATTTATAAATTTAATAAGTCATACGACATTACTTCATACGAGATTACTGGCTAATATATATATATAATACACCTTAATTAATTACCTTATGTATTGATACATAATAAAGAAGTATGTATTTACTATAATTAATAACTACATATTTCCAAAGAACAAATTATATTTTTATAAATAATTAAAAGTCCACTCCTATAGGAATTCCTATAATAATTATTATAATAATAAATTATTTGTTCTAATAATATGCTATAACAATATATTTTAAATGTTGCAACATGTTTAATATCATTATTACAGCCTGAACCAACGAAATTAAGAATGGTGTTTAAAGTTATTAGAAATATGAGCAGATTTCCATGACCTCAACACTACACAAGAGTACTTATGAAATGTTAATATAACCAAACCAAAGGGCTTTGATATTACTATGGCAATAATATATACGGATGTCAGTAATATTGGACAACTTATTTAGTAATGTCTAAAATATTTTTAATTAATCTCGGACGAATTATTAAATTCCAAGTTTATCCCATATTCAATTATTCAAATATTTATAATTTATTTATTAAATATTGTTTATAAATATTACAAATTTATAAAACGTCAACATCAAATTTATGTACAATACTTATAAAATAAATTTAATTTAATAAGTCGTACGAGATTACTTCATCCGAGATTATTGCTAATATATATATATATATATATATATATATATATATATATACCTTAATTAATTACCTTCTGTATTGATACATAATTAATAATTAAATATTTCCAAAGAACAAATTATATTTATATATATAATTAAAAGTCCTTGCATATAATAAATTATTTATACTATTAATGTATTATAATATAACTATTTTTTCATATCTAATCATATTACAGTGTGCAGTGATTACCATGCACCGATGTAACTAAAAATGGTGATATCCAAATGGTGGTGAAACTTCTTTAAAATAGGAGCACATGTCCCTGACCTCAACACACAAGATGAATCACCTATTGTTTGTATATAAATGAATAATAATATATATCTTAAATAAAATAGATATCTTAAATTAAATAGAAAAAACACGCATTCATCTACTATTGAAATATATATATTAAAAAAAAATATATTATAATTTAATTTATAAAATAATTAATCTAGTAAATATAATATCAATAGTTTAATATAAGTATGATTTTTCTATAAATAAATTCATTATATATACATATATATATATTAATAAAAAAATATTAAAATATATATATATATATATATATATATATTTAAAAATACTAGGATACTAAAAATACTACCTATATCCATTATTTTTCAATTTGGTAAAATAAACAAATTCTTATTATACATAAATAATAATAATATTAATTAATTTTAATTAAATTTAATTAATTTACTCTTTAAGTGCATTTTTGTATTGTGTACATTTTATTAATATATTAATTAAATAACATGCATGTTTAATAAAAAATCATGATTTGTTATGTATTGAATACATGGTTATGTTTAATTGTGAATTTATAAGACTTGGGTATTTTTAAATAAACAAATTCATAACATAAAATTCTGTGTTACCTAATTAGGCCCACATTCCATTCTATGATACCAGGGCCTGGGTACATGTGTACATTACTAATATAGATATATCACACCAGAGTATAAATATATTTATAAATTAACACTATATTATAAGATGTATTATATATATATTATATATAATATAATATTTATAAATTAATTTATCTATATTTTACAGATATACTGAACATGAATAGAGAAGAAAACATTTCATTTGTTTTGTTATAGCATAATACATGCATATTTTAATATTGTTATATTTACTAGTGTATTGTTTGTATATGTACAAATATATGAGATATATGTTACGAATGATATATATGTATATATTCATATATGCTTATTTTAATATTGGTATATTCATTATGTATACTTAACCTAAGTATAAATAAAAAACCTTAAGTATAAATATCGTTATTGCATAATATATGCATATTTAATATTGTCATATTTACTAGTGTATTTTTAAGTTATATAGGTAATGATATATACCTATTGAATATACTTATTGTATGAATGATATATAAAACATTTCATTTGTTTTAATAAATATGCCCAAACAATAATGTATTACCTTAATAATATATAAATATAATAATATTACGAAAGAACAATAATGTATAGTATATATAATCAGGTAACAATATATACTATTGAATCTCAATGATATAGTAGCTACTACCTAGGTAATAATAATAGGCTAACACTAATATAATATTTATTTATTGAAATCTCGTATATATAATATATACAATACATATAGAATATAAATGGTATCAATAATGTAGCATATGTTATTCTATATAGGGGAAAGTCTCCGATTACCGACCCCTAAATGATTATTTGTAATAACTTATTCATTATTAAATATATTTATTTGAAATTTTGTAATTAGGGTAATATTATGGCAATGAATAATGTGCCTATTTTAAATTTTTGATATAATTATATTTACAAGAATAAACAGGGGGTCGGTAATCGGATACATGTGCCTAATACCGATCCCCTTCTCCTATTACCGACCCCCTAAAATAATCGTTATATAAATAATTGTAGTATTATAATATCCAATAAAAATAGTTCAAATAACATTATCGCAATTTATTTTGTCTTGAATTTATGTTTTAATAGTAATATTAATTTTAAATTTAAACTTTATAGTAATTATATTAAAATAGTGTATATTATTATTTAATATTTATTTATTAATCAGTATGTATATAATCAACTGGAATCATGAATCCTTAATCTATATCAATGATACACAAACAACTTTCGACATATTTTAAAGTAAAATACGGATCTCTTTTGATTGGATAGTATAAATCACATGGGGTCGGTATTAGGGTAATTTAGGGGGTCGTTAATATGAAAATCATATGGGTTGCTATAATTAAGATATATTGGTTAATAGTTATTCAAATTAAATTATTTTTATAATAATTATAAACATTTTATTGATCTACAATATTATACTAAGTATTAAGTTTTCTTTTAAATAATAAAGTATTTACAATGATTTAAAAAAAGTTATTATTCAAATATATAATAAGTAAAAACTGAATAATACATTTTATCAAATAACAATTTTAGGATTAAATATTTTAAAAACAAAATACTTAGGTCTTAGACCTATTCATATTTTTTATAAAATTACTAACAGTTCGTGTATATATTAATTTTGTATATCTCTTATAGTTACTGAGATACGAGAGGGGTCGGTATTAGGAGGGGGTCTGTAATCGGGGACTTTCTCCTATAGAATAAATAAATATAAAAAAGACTAGTCTTTAAAAATAATTCTGAAAAGACAAGCCCTTAATTCTGAAAAGACTAGCCCGTGTTTCTGAAAAACATAGTTTGACCGAGTCATTTTAATTAGACCTAGTATTTTTAGACCACATGAAAGACCAGCTTATTTTTCTGAGTAGAGGTACAACGGAGGAGAATGCACGATTACTAAATCCGTTAAATAAAGTATTTCTCTCCAAAAGAATTACATCCTATGTTCTAATCTGAATCAGTATGCTACTACGTGTCAGTTGATTGTGTAGATAGTCAGGCTTACCTAGGAATATAGATTTATGGGATAAACAAAGTAAGCGATGTTTGCATCGCTTTCTAAATAATAGACATTTAAGATGATGTTGGCGTTCACCGAAGTTAGCAGATGTTGAGATAGAACTAATGTGAGCATCAAAATATAATGTACTAGGTCCTATCGAAGATAACTCCAATATTACCAACTGAAGCAGAAGGATGTCCATCAATGATTACCGGTGGAAAATTACTATATATCCTAGATATATATATATATATATATATATTCGAACGAAGATGCTCACGATTGTATGGTACACTACTTTCGATCGTAAACAAAAGAAGGAAATTGTGATATTTTTAACATATTTCACGACATCGCGGTTTATTTAAAACTGTTCAACGATGATGAGTTAAAGGTCACGATTTATAGATCGACTCTATAGAGAGGACTATTCTATACTTTAGTCCATATATAGAATAGTAATATTAGCCAGTACAATCCATGGGTATCGAACAGGGTAGAAGAGCACATACATATGGCGATGTATATATATAGATAATATAGATTACGTAAAGTGTATAAGGGATATATATATATATGTGTATTTAAATTATATTATGAATAACGCTATAGATTTTATAATATTTGATGTAGATCTATAGTTCTTTTCTATCATTATTAGTCGTGATCAGTATCTCGATATATCGATGGATCGCATATATACAGTATATATATATATATATATATATATATATATTATTGAATAGTTTGATTGAATTCCATTTTTATTTTTGTCTTACTTTATTTATTATTGTTTTCTTCCTCAATAGTCTAAAAGTTTCTCGATATAACTTATAATTGTTGCCGTCATATAATTGTATACATTATACTATATATTCCTACTAGAATACTATTATATACTAAAAAATATAATAATATGTAATCCTACTTATATTCTTCCATATATTACAAATACAATGTGCCAAAAACAAACCCATCATATATTAACTTAAATTACTTCTTAGACTATCTATAGAAAGTTCCCATCATCTTTATATAGAGTATTTTAATCATATCCAGGAACTTAGATGCAGTTTTAATTTAAAACAAAATTAATATGATGTCCCTTCGAAACCCTGCTATCAAGGCATCCACGTATGTTTTAGTCATAGAGCTAGAGAGTAAGTTCTCTCTATCTCTATGGCTTTAATAACACGTAGGTTTTATAATTATTGATACGCACATTGCAATAATATTAAATCACTTTTAAATATTATGTTGAGACATATTGTATTGGTTTGGATAGGGTTTGAACACACGTTCTACTACCTGAATACATAGCGCTCTATATGATGTGATGTATGTAATATGAACAGTTGTACAGTTGGACAGTTTATCATCGTATCCATATATGTATCAACTGGTTGTTAGGCAGGGGCGGATACAGGAATTTTTCAAGGAGGGTGCTAACATTCAATTAAATTTATATTTTTTAAATAAGACATATTTACTATGATAATATATATAATTGAATATTCAATTGCATAATATGTATATATATATATATATATATATATATATATATTAAATACGTATTTAATATAGTACTATATTAAATTAAATATAATAATATTTTATATTTATTTAATAAAAATATTAATCCAATATATTAATCAATTGCATTCTTCTTGATTACGTAATGCAAATTTAGAAATATTATAATCACATTCGATATCTATGTCGTTATCTATATATAATAAAGAAAGTCCATTTAGTTTATCTTCACTCATAGTCGAACGTAAATGTGTCTTTATTGTTATTAATCGGTCAAATGAACGTTCACATTCATACTAGGTAACTGGGGTAGTAGCCATCAATAAAATCATTTAATAGATATTAGGAAAAATCACATAATATATAATAATATATAAATTATAAATTATATATTATAAATATATCCTATATATATATTTATGTAATGTAATGTAAATATATTTAATAATTTCAATTTACCTTGACATGTTATTGAGAGTACTTGTTATCATATTAGGTAGATATTTAGTCTCTGTCCATTTAATTTCCCAGCAAATCAATTCGCTTTTTATTAAATGTAACCTATCTTTGACTAATTCATAAACTTTATTATATTTTCTTTCTGAATCCTTGTTTTAATTCATTACTTTTGGAATTAATAATGCTCCAAGAGATATATACAATATGTCTTTATTGAATATTTCTTTCATCCTCATTATTAAATGGAATAGATATCATTTTTTTTTAAATACGTTTCAGCTGATGAAGTAGGTGTTATTGCATGATGTAGCTATTTTTTATTTAATCTTGGTAAAAAAATACTTAATTTGAATATGATAATAAATGTGATGCTTCTTCATTCCATTATAATTATACTCATAAATTGTATCTCTATAAACTTGTGTCTCTTTAAATTACACTTTTAATAACTTGAATTACTATTTTTGACTTGCATTATAGCTGATTGCTTCTTATTTTCCATCACTGCAATAAAATGAGAATTTTCTTCCGAAGAGTTCGTGTGGTAAATAGTAGATTCGTGTTTTCTTAAATCAGCAATCGCACCTTTAAACTTAATCAAGGGTGAAGTGATATATTTTCCAATCTGATTGTGATTAATTTTTAAATTAAAAACACATGATATACACAATCCGCCATTCAAGATTCACAGTAGGGTAACCAATAATATGTGTATAACCACTTCATTTGAAATGTACGAGTATTTCTATTCTCTTTATGTGGTTTAAAAACGTGATCTTTGATGGATTGTTGTGAGAGTATTTTCTCTAGCAGACGATACCTTTCTTCGTGTGTTTTACTTGATAATTCATTATAAATAGTGCCAATATCTTTAAATTTGATTACAATTTAATGAAATTACTTAAAATAAAATATGTATAAACCTACCTATAATTAATATTGAAGGTTTTTCTAATTTAACCAAATAATTTATATTACAATACATTATTTTACAATCATGAGGGAGGGCTAGAGCCCCCCTAGCCCCCCTGTATCCGCCCCTGATTAGGTTAGACCATTTTGGTAATTTTGTTAGTTCCCTTCATAAAAAAGTGCCAGCTAACTCGGAATAACTTCTCTAAATCATTCTAGATATAATAAACAAATAATAATTGAAAACCGACAACAATTCAGAAAGCAAAAACAATATTTAAAAAAGATAGGAATTTACATTGAAAATTAACGAAAAATTTAAATTACAGATATATGAAAGGACAAATTGTGTACAAGTAAACATTGCCTTTTAGCATATGAGGTATATAAAAAATCTTTAACAAATATTTTAAAAAAAATTTTAAATAATTAAATCGATCTATGGAAATTTTAATTTAATTTTTAAATTTTTTCTAAATTTTTATAAAAAAAAGATTAATGGAATAATAAAAAAAAATTAGTACATTATATATGTCTAATATCACTATATGAATACAAAATTATAAGTAAAATTATAAAAATAGTATATAATTATTCAAAAAATTACTTTTATTGAATATTTGAACAAAAAATTAATTTTCCGATAAACTATAGTTGTCTATATACGTATTGACTATAGTCATCATATTTATTATGTTAGAATTTTTTTTTTTTATTATGATTATTATACTTCGTAAATATCCATTATAGACTCACAAGGAAGTTTTATGCTTAATTAAATTAATTTATCAAAGAAATAAGCGAATAAATTATATTGATTAATTTGAAAATTTTACGTAATTTTTACTTTATTAATATTATAATATATTTATACATGTATTTGTTAAATATGTTATTGTTATGACAACGTGAACTTGCATAAATACATAAGTAAAAATTTCTATTTATAGAAATTTACAATTAAACATAAATGAAAATATGTCTTCATTAAAGTTATTTTTCTTTATCAATATTAAATATTTTTTGATGAAACTTCAGAAATATATTTATTATGACATTTATGACCTACTGAGAGCGAGCTAGCAAAACTTTCAAAAACGTGCTACCCTATAGGGTACAGTATACACTAATATATACATATTAAATACATATTAATATTATCATTAGTAAAAGCTAAGGGTTCTTTTAAATTTACGAGTCCAAAGAACATTATATAAAAATAATAGGGTTCTTTATATTTATATCATTGAAAATAACCCATTTATCATATATTTATTTCGTATTTAAGGTTCTCATTATTTTATTATTCCAAAGAACCCTATGCCAATATCATGGGGTTCTTTGGACTAAAATGCTCGTCAAAAGAACACTTATTTCTAACAGTGTAGATGACCTGCTATATAGGGTAAAGTATACTTATAACCTTATTATATAACCCGGTTATAACCTAATAAGGACACTTTAACAATAAATGGTCTTAATATTTTATGACTCAATATTTGTATTCAAAAATTAAAATGTATTAATATTTTATGATTATAGATATTATTGTGATTATAAAATTTTATGTACTCTTTTTATCCAATAGATAACGGTGGTGTCCGTATTCAGTACCCATTTCGGAATACGAACACCCTAAGTTATAATACGGACATTATATATACCACTAGATAAAATATATATTATTGATGAACCAATGAGATAAATACAATTATATTATTTATAATTAATTTTATGAATAATTTAATATAATTTAATTATTTATTAATTTTTATTATTTAATTTATTAATAATACAAATAAAGTATATAAATAATAACATTTTTTAGCTTTAAATTCATAGGTGTTCTTAATATTATAACGCCTGCGACTTTTTATGAAAATCAGAATATTTCACACGCTGCGCACTGATTGGTTATAGGGTGTCCGTTATTTTTATTAGGAACTTATATGACCTCTGTATATATGCTTATAACTTAATTAATCTTTGATAACAAATATATCAATTATTTATATAATGTTTAGAATGCTTTAGTTTTTATTAATATATTGTTGTTTATCGATACATTTTTATATTCTTGAGAAGGTTTTAAGTTGATATTTGTTTTCATAAATTTAAAAACGTAATAAAAAAATCAGTTTATTGAATATATCAGCACTATTTTGATTAATTAAAAAATAAAAATACTTATTTATACTAATTATATAATTATGAATATTTTATTCATTAAATATTTTTTTGTAGGATTTATGGTTTCTGAGATACCGAGAGTATCCATATTCGGGAACTGTCCGTATTCAGTTACTTTCCCCTAATCCCGGTAGTTATTTGTTATCTCTTGTATTTAATAAATAAGGAATTAAACCATAGGCAAATATCTTATTCTTATTGTGTATATTGTCCTAATGAACCTATATATATATATATATATATATATATTATACGATATAAGAGCGTCCAATCAAAATTAACCAATATATATTTAAAAACTAGACAGCAATCAAGGAAAAATGTCCTTTGACTTAATCTGTTATTCAAAATACCATATAATAAAATACGAAAATACAAATTGTGTATATTACATGTTTATTATAATGCATAGGTATATTAGTGGATTGTAGATACTATATAATATAGTATATTTGTATAAACATATGTGTGTTTATAATGTATATAGGGACATATAGGTATGTGGAACCAACGCCGTCATGCTTCACTACACTCGTTCAACGAGTCATTGTAATATATATATAGATATATTAACTATAGTTATCCTTTCTCAATTTATTTTATTATAACCATATACCACATATTATATATATATATATATATTATATTATATATATAGATATATACATAGCATATAGTATAGGATATAGCATATAGCATATACCTATATATAAATAAATAATTTTGTTTGTAATTAAATTATAATTATTCTATCAGAAATTACTCGATTATAATTCGAATAGGTGTTACCTATGTTACGTAAATGAAACATGAGATCGATATAATTGTAGAATGCCCGTTTAATTTCAAGTAGAACCAATATATTATATATGTATAATAATATAATCCATCGATATGTTATCCGTTATAGTAACTGTTATATATACTATAGTACCTTATAATTTATAATAGTAAAAATTTAAATTTAATAAAAAAATAAAATGTAGGTAACTATTGTTAACAAATATTTAATTGTACAATTACTATAACAGATAACATATCGATGGATTATATGATTATACATATATAATATATTGGTTCTACTTGAAATTAAACGGATATTCCAAAACTATATCGATCTCATGTGTTAACATATTTAAATTATAATCGAATAATTTATAATATAAATTAAAATTTAATAAAAAATTAATTTTCAATAAAGAAACTATCTTATATCGATGGAATAATCGCGTATGAATATAAATTATATTGCAAATCATTTAAATGCAATCGAGAAAGGATAACTATAGTTAATATATATATATATATATATATATATATATATATATTACAATGACTCGTTGAACAAGTGTAGTGAATCATGACGGCGTTGGTTTCCATAATATTGTCCCTATATAGGTAGGGGAGAGAAGGGTATTGTGGCCGATAACGATATTTCAAGAACCATTATAGTTATCAAAAAATGATATTTACGAAAAATGTAGATAATTGAATTCTACGAATGTTAGTGTACATCATTTTTTATTTATATCAATATTATTATTGATTTTTGATTATAGAAAAAAATCGAATAATCGTAATTTTTATCGAAAAAAAACGTTTGTAGCTGAATATAAGTAAAACTAAATGGGATAACGATTAATTATTTTTATATTTAATATAAAAGTGCGTGTGTATCTTGATATCTGATATCTGATTAAAATTAATATTTTTTGTATTCAGTGTTCGGGCCTGAGGTTATAGGAGGTCTTGGTTTAACCGCCTAATAATTTCCATATTCCACAACACAATGGTTTTCGCAGAGGACACTCAACAGAAACAGCACTACTAAACGTAATTGATGTAATCACTTCTACTCTTAATACTAAAAACTGCTGTCAACTAGTAATGATGGACATATCCAGTGCTTTCTATCAAGACCTCCTATAACCTCAGGCCCGAACACTGAATACAAAAAATATTAATTTTAAAACAAAGAGGCCCGTTTTTGTCTTCATTTATTACTTCTTTTATACGTCTTTTTATAATAATATACATTTATATATAATTAATGAATAGCAATTATCATTATTATAATTAGATAATTATACAATATATCGTTAAAATGCAATAATATATACTTTAATAACAGATCTATTTTAGTATTTTAAATTATTTTCAATATTCTGATTGGTCAATAATGTATTTCTCTATGATAATTGGTTACATTTGACCTATTTTTAAAAATATTTATTTAAATTTATTTTAACAGATTTATTCCAATATAATATTTATAAATATTAACGCTATTTTGCACATATAGTAAAGAAATAAACATATATAAATGCATCCTACAATCTAAAGCCCCAACATTATTTAAAATAGTTCCGTGGTGATCAATTATTTGTAAACAAAATTACGTTATAATACAAATGTTATTAAAATATTAAAAAATAATTATAATAAATCATAATCTTAAAAGGATTTACATTAAGTATATAACTATATATTAATATATATATATATATATATATATATATATATATATATATAAATAGATATAGGACTACCACTTTCAATGGCCACGTGTACATTAAGAACCACTATTCGAGCCCACCGAATAGAGATGGCCATATTCGTGGGCATCTCTATTTCACGGCATAATTACACCATTAAATATATGATTTCATTTTATGAAATTTCACAATCTTATAAATATTGACATACTTAACAAAATATATATTACATACATTTTATTTTATATAAAATAGTCACTAAAATTACACTTTAAAATATGGCGTATATATTTTCGTTATATACGTTTTTGGAATTTCGCCACTTTCAATGCCCACGTATAAAAGTCACTTTTTAGTCAAATATATGGATATATATTATATTTATGAAAATTACAGAAATTTTTATTTATAAATCTGCACATTTTGTATATTTTAATATAAACATAAAGTTAATATTTTAAAATATATATTTTTAATTAATATATATATATATTTATATATTATATCCTTATCCAAGGTATTATATATTATAAACATTTTGCTAACAATCTTTGTTAACATTAATAAATTATTGACCCCATTGACCTAATTATATTTAACGGATATTTAATACAAATTTCAATAATTTTTTTTAGTTATTATTAAATTAAGACATAATTACTTACATTATGAATAATGTTAGTATACATAATATATATCATGTATATTTATATAAATATATATATACATAATTAAATAACTACTGTATCATGTTTATTAGATTAAAAGTCAATTTAAAATACAATTTAAATTGAATTTTAATAATAATTATTAAATATTATATTGACAAATATTATATTTAATATAATTATTATTATTATAATAAGTATACAATTTTGAATTTAAAATATATATATTTAATTTAAAACTTTCATATGTATATCCCCAGAAAACATAATCGTGCGATCTCTCTAAATAACTACAATTTCAGTTCAAAATAATTTTGAAAATATATTGCGTAATTGCGTATACATTTATATATTCATAATTATTATTAATACATACATAATTATAATTGTAATTATAATTATAATAATGATAATAATTACTATACAATTTTGAATTTAAATATACGATTTAATTAAAAATTCGAATATAATATTTATAATTATATATTCTATAATTCTGTGTTTTATATTTTTACAATATTATATTGAATATACTTTATTCAATAATATATTATATATTATATATATATATATATATATATTTAATAATATAATTATCAAACAGAATAACTTAATTATCAGAGAACTATGTCGCAAATTTATTAATATATATGTTTACAATCAAAATATAGATAATATGAACATATACAATTTATAAACAATTTTGTAATCTATTTATATCAGCCACAATCACTATTATAGTTTTCACACGATTATATGTTTTAATATCTGCTATTATAAGTCTTATTCCTGAAAGTTATACAAAATAACTTATATCATATATGGTTGTGGTTCATAACCGGCGCCAAAAATATATGACTAATAGTTTATTCGATATCGCAGCTCACGCTTTCGGAGTTGAAACGTATATATATTGAGAGAGATACGTACTTTATATACACACACACACACACACACATACACACACACACATTTATTCACGAGTTTTTTAACAAAGTAATTATGACTATAGTTATATATGGAATCATAGGTTTATAGTTTACCTTAGGCTAGATATAGCAATAACGATCTAGGTCAAATACTATCTATATATTATGACACGTCTATATCTAGAGGCGGGAGTCTCAATTGCGAAAGCGCGCGCTCCGATATTGAATAAAGTAGGATTAATCATAGATTTTTGGCGCCGGTTATGAACGTGTTCCTCATATATCATATTTAGTAATATTATATTTTATAATCACCTTTAATATTTAAACTACATTAAATGTATACTACTAATATAAATAAATATATATAATAGTGATTAATATAATAACTAAGTTATAGCCGCAGAGATTAAAACATATAATCGCTTGAACTCTCTAAATAACGACAATTTCGGTTCAAAATATATCGAAAAATTGCGTATAAATTGTATATGTTCACAATTATTACTATAATATAATATATTATAAATATATATTTTAGAAATAAATATTTATATTTATTTAATATATGAATACAATTTAAATACATATTCCTAGAATATATATTTATAATAAATTATATTATATGTATGTAAGTAATATTATTTATGAACATATAAAATATATAATTTCGCGATCTATTTTGGACCGAAATATTCTGTATTAATAAAGGGAAACCTGTGATCTTGTGCGCAATGTTAATTTAAATAATAATTTATAAATAGTAAAATTTACATTGCGCACGACATCACCAAACCATAATAAAATAACCTAAAATACTCCGCACGAGATCACAGGTTACCTTTATAGAGCTCGCACAATTAGATGTTTATATATCTGCGTATCATATCTATAACTTAGGTATTACATTACTCGTTATTTATATGTGTATACCTATTAAATGTGATTATCGGGTGTAGGAACAACCGTGAAATTTACAAAATGTACAAGAACAACAGTAAAATTTCCTATATATTTCCAATATAGAGGATAGCATAATTTTAAGAACAAATTATAATTATATAAAATTAAAATACAAATAATAATCATCATTTATTAGATACACCAACTGATGACATGGAAGACGAAGAGTCACTTGAGGAATCTAGTTAGTTAATTAGATATGTAATGTTTAATATTAAATATTAAATTTCATAGAATTAATTGGTTATTATTTATAGCTCAATCTAGTATAATCATTGGTACCTAAGTTACCATAGACATTAAAATTGGGTATACTGCTATTTGTATAAATCTGCAATATATTTTTATTCACCATATGAAAAATCTAAATACAATAAGAATTCATTGAATTAGATATATTGATTCAAATATAATTCAGTGATATTCTTTATAATTTGTCAATTGATAAAATATTTAAATATTAGTTGTAAATATCTAATTTTAATAAAAATTTAATTGGAATTTGTCATATAGTAAATTACTTATATATTAATCTAAAATTGTGTAATTTCCATTTTATATTTTATAAGCTAATTATTTAATAAATTTATATTTAGTCAATAAATGAAAATATTATATAACTTAATTTTTTACTAGGTTTGGTACAATTATTATATAATATTATCTATACTTGTATAATTTTAATTTTATCATTTGGATTATTTTAATAGTTATTTCAAAGATTTTGCGAAGCAAAGATATAACACTCCCTATGCATGCAACGTAATTTAGTTATAGCCCCAACCGCTGCTAGCAGTAGTATCGAAATCACTGAAATAGATTTAGGTTCGGCTCTGTTTGCATACAACAATGTTTTCATTGCTCTATTAAATTACATGCAATATAAATTAGCTTTTACTCACTAAATATATACTTATAGCATTTAAAACATACATATCATATTTGTTTGTTATATATTAGTAATGAACACTTAGTTTTCATCATATAAATATTAATTTAAAGCATATTATTTACCATTTTAAAAGTGTACAGTTAAATACGAATTTACATTATAAACAACGCATAGTTCCTAAAAGTAACCCGCTATAGGTGGCACCAGGGTATTTTGTATACAAATTCGAATTACACGATTTCGCATAAGTGTTATATCTTTCTTTCTGAAAATCTTTGTATATACTCTAAATAAATCTATTTATATTTTATTAAGGGCATGTCACATACAGCCTTACATTGTATGTAGATAGATAGCAAATAATGGGTCTATAGAAAGCTATGCACACAGAATTCTATATATTGAATTTAGCTAATTTTTATTGTATTCTATTCAATAAATGTATATATATGCATACAAATTTCAATTATACATATACAAATTTAGAAAATATTCCCTTATAGGATTATTTATACAATGCCATACAAATTAGTATAATGCATAATAGTTTTTGAGAAAAACTCATTTATACACACATACCTAGAGTGAAATAATTATGAGAAAACAGTAGTTGAAGTTTGACAGTATGAAAATCAATTGATATTATAATCTATTTCAATTTATCATAGTAATTTAAATATATATAATTATCTTTATAGTAATATAAATATTGTTATTTAATGAAATGTATATATTTATTTGTAAATTGGTAAGAACTACTATTATACATATTATGTATAAATAATACCATATTTATAAAATATGGTATTATTGATATGTACAATTTTATTTCAGATATTCTTCTCTCTAATTAGACACTAAGATCACATGATATAGTATTCATATACAAAATGATATAGAATAATTCAATGTAAACAATCTGGCTTTTATTTTTTTTTAAATCGTCAATTTATAAGTTATAAAATATTATAATATAAAATACAATAGTCATGGACAATCAATTAAATATTGATACATTTTTTTTGAATAGCATAGTTAAAAAACTACTTTTTATGATATTTCTAGATTGAATTCATGGCTAATATTTATACAGATACTATATAACACTATTTATTAATATTATGGAATACAAAATAAATACAATTTATTTTTTTTATTATTTTGGACTGTGTGATATCCCCTTAAGATCTAAAATTGTATTTGTGTTTATAATATATATATATATATAGTTTGCAATATAATGATTCTTTAATAATATTTTAAATTAAAATTTTTAATTATCATTATTATAATCATAATAGATACAATTATTAAAATATTATACAAGGGCAATCAAATTCTATGTTTAAACTTGCATTTTTAGTAATAGTTGCAGTAGTAGTAGTAGTAGTAGTAGTAGTAGTAGTAGTAGTAGTGGTGGTAATTTTAATAAAATTAATGTAATTGTAATTATTTTATTGCATTACTGTGAATATTAAGGCCCGGAATTACATTTTTATATGTTTATATTTTTTATCAATACAATTATTTGATTACAGTTATTTTATCAATAATTATTTATTTTTAAAATGATGTATTTTATATCATTCAAAAGTAACTATTATCACTGCAATTAAGCATTTTAAACATATGCCTGTAAAAAAACTGATGTGGAATATTTGAAATAATTAGTACATTTTAATATTTAGGAATGTATTAAGGATTTATAATATTACTTCACATAGTAAAAATATTGATATTTCATACTGATTGCAAAAATTATTCATTTTTTAGTATACCCATTTTTTATAATATAGTACACAATAAAAATAATACTTTAGAAGCCTATATCTCAAAACTGTTTTTTTCCATTTTATCCTATTTCTAAAACTCCATAGCTTTGTTCCCTCCGATGAATCTTTATAACATTTTCAGAGTATATAGGTAATACAATATTATGAAATTTGATAATGTCATACAATTTCAGATGCAATTAAGTTTTTAAAACATGTAAACAAATATGTTTTATTATTTGTTCAGTAAAAATTTACCAGATCTACTTTTTATTATCTTATACTTGATAAGGAAATGGATTGATGACATCAAAGAATGGAGTAAGCTGAATCAGTCCGACTTAATGGTAAAGCCACACGACCGCAACGAATGGCGACGGCATTGTTTGACAGCCAGCTCATTGATTTCCCCTACGATTCCCGAGTCAAGGGAATAAAGTAAAGTAAGTATACTTGATATATGAGAATTTCAGGCGCCAAATGGTAATATAAATTAATTTTATTTACGTAATATGAACTTATTTCTTTCACATTATCAAAATTTATCGGTATTCTAGTAGACCCATACATTCCCTATCTTTTACATGTAACGTCTGGCCTTGATAAAAATTAAAATACGTAACTATTAAAAAAAGTTTGAATTATCATTACCTTGAAAGTGATTACAACTCATCAATACAATACACCCAATCTGACCGAATATCTCGGGGTTGTCATCCCCTATGGGGGTGTTATGCCTCAAGGGTTGGTGTAATTTGGTGACATCTTCTGGTGTCAAATATATATAGATGATAGCATAATTTTAAGAACAAATTATAATTATATAAAATTAAAATACAAATAATATCATCATTTATTAGATACACCAACTGATGAAATGGAAGACGAAGAGTCACTTGAGGAATCTAGTTAGTTAATTAGATATGTAATGTTTAATATTAAATATTAAATTTCATAGAATTAATTGCTTATTATTTATAGCTCAATCTAGTATAATCATTGGTACCTAAGTTACCATATACATTAAAATTGGGTATACTGCTATTTGTATAAATCTGCAATATATTTGTATTCACCATATGAAAAATCTAAATACAATAAGAATTCATTGAATTAGATATATTGATTCAAATATAATTCAGTGATATTCTTTATAATTTGTCAATTGATATGAAAAATATTTAAATATTAGTTGTAAATATCTAATTTTAATAAAAATTTAATTGGAATTTTTCATATAGTAAATTACTTATATATTAATCTAAAATTGTGTAATTTCCATTTTATATTTTATAAGCTAATTATTTAATAAATTTATATTTAGTCAATAAATGAAAATATTATATAACTTAATTTTTTACTAGGTTTGGTACAATTATTATATAATATTATCTATACTTGTATAATTTTAATTTTATCATTTGGATTATTTTAATAGTTATTTCATACTTAAGTATATGTATTTAAAATTTTAAAGCAATT
The DNA here is from genome assembly GCA_964019155.1 of Osedax fenrisi. Lineage (NCBI taxonomy): Eukaryota > Metazoa > Annelida > Polychaeta > Sabellida > Siboglinidae > Osedax > Osedax fenrisi. The sequence continues at coordinate 49,160,446 of OZ025244.1, read as the reverse complement.
GCAAGTCATTATAGTAATGTAAGTGACTTTGAATTTTTATTGAAAATATTATGTACCAATACAAATATTACAAACACAATGGCAGATTGTCATTAAAATTGGTGAACAAACTTTATATACAATAGTAGTATATCTAATTATAATATCTAGGAAGTTACCCAAATATATTACAAAAAGATTTTCATATAGTATTTTCATATGTAATTACTTTGAATATTAGTAAATAAATATGATTAATAAAGAAATAATATTGTTATTATACATTAACATTTTAAATATTATTTATATACAAATAACATATTTTTATTATACATATTTTATAAAATTTATTTATTCATTTTTAACAATATAAATTATTATATAACAATTAAAATAATTTGAATTGTTTTTATAATAATAATTGAAATCATTAACAATACAATTAACATTTAGTTTATTATATGCATTGTTTTTTAATGTTTAAATAATTTTTAATCAGACCCATCAAATAATGTATAATAAACTATATACTCCAAATAAATCTATTTATATTTTATTAAGGGCATGTCACATACAGCCTTACATTGTATGTAGATAGATAGCAAATAATGGGTCTATAGAAAGCTATGCACACAGAATTCTATATATTGAATTTAGCTAATTTGTATTGTATTCTATTCAATAAATGTATATATATGCATACAAATTTCAATTATACATATACAAATTTAGAAAATATTCCCTTATAGGATTATTTATATATATGTTATTTATACAATGCCATACAAATTATTATAATGCATAATAGTTTTTGAGAAAAACTCATTTATACACACATACCTAGAGTGAAATAATTATGAGAAAACAGTAGTTGAAATTTGACAGTATGAAAATCAATTGATATTATAATCTATTTCAATTTATCATAGTAATTTACATATATACAATTATCTTTATAGTAATATAAATATTGTTATTTAATGAAATGTATATATTCATTTGTAAATTGGTAAGAACTACTATTATACATATTATGTATAAATAATACCATATTTATAAAATATGGTATTATTGATATGTACAATTTTATTTCAGATATTCTTCTCTCTAATTAGACACTAAGATCACATGATATAGTATTCATATAAAAAATGATATAGAATAATTCAATGTAAACAATCTGGCTTTTATTTTTTTTTAAATCGTCAATTTATAAGTTATAAAATATTATAATATAAAATACAATAGTCAGGGACAATCAATTAAATATTGATACATTTTTTTTGAATAGCATAGTTAAAAAACTACTTTTTATGATATTTCTAGATTGAATTCATGGCTAATATTTATACAGATACTATATAACACTATTTATTAATATTATGGAATACAAAATAAATACAATTTATTTTTTTTATTATTTTGGACTGTGTGATATCCCCTTAAGATCTAAAATTGTATTTGTGTTTATAATATATATATATAGTTTGCAATATAATGATTCTTTAATAATATTTTAAATTAAAATTTTTAATTATCATTATTATAATCATAATAGATACAATTATTAAAATATTATACAAGGGCAATCAAATTCTATGTTTAAACTTGCATTTTTAGTAATAGTTGCAGTAGTAGTAGTAGTAGTAGTAGTAGTAGTAGTAGTAGTAGTAGTGGTGGTAATTTTAATAAAATTAATGTAATTGTAATTATTTTATTGCATTACTGTGAATATTAAGGCCCGGAATTACATTTTTATATGTTTATATTTTTTATCAATACAATTATTTGATTACAGTTATTTTATCAATAATTATTTATTTTAAAAATGATGTATTTTATATCATTCAAAAGTAACTATTATCACTGCAATTAAGCATTTTAAACATATGCCTGTAAAAAAACTGATGTGGAATATTTGAAATAATTAGTACATTTTAATATTTAGGAATGTATTAAGGATTTATAATATTACTTCACATAGTAAAAATATTGATATTTCATACTGATTGCAAAAATTATTCATTTTTTAGTATACCCATTTTTTATAATATAGTACACAATAAAAATAATACTTTAGAAGCCTATATCTCAAAACTGTTTTTTTCCATTTTATCCTATTTCTAAAACTCCATAGCTTTGTTCCCTCCGATGAATCTTTATAACATTTTCAGAGTATATAGGTAATACAATATTATGAAATTTGATAATGTTATACAATTTCAGATGCAATTAAGTTTTTAAAACATGTAAACAAATATGTTTTATTATTTGTTCAGTAAAAATTTACCAGATCTACTTTTTATTATCTTATACTTGATAAGGAAATGGATTGATGACATCAAAGAATGGAGTAAGCTGAATCAGTCCGACTTAATGGTAAAGCCACACGACCGCAACGAATGGCGACGGCATTGTTTGACAGCCAGCTCATTGATTTCCCCTACGATTCCCGAGTCAAGGGAATAAAGTAAAGTAAGTATACTTGATATATGAGAATTTCAGGCGCCAAATGGTAATATAAATTAATTTTATTTACGTAATATGAACTTATTTCTTTCACATTATCAAAATTTATCGGTATTCTAGTAGACCCATACATTCCCTATCTTTTACATGTAACGTCTGGCCTTGATAAAAATTAAAATACGTAACTATTAAAAAAAGTTTGAATTATCATTACCTTGAAAGTGATTACAACTCATCAATACAATACACCCAATCTGACCGAATATCTCGGGGTTGTCATCCCCTATGGGGGTGTTATGCCTCAAGGGTTGGTGTAATTTGGTGACATCTTCTGGTGTCAAATATATATAGAGGATAGCATAATTTTAAGAACAAATTATAATTATATAAAATTAAAATACAAATAATATCATCATTTATTAGATACACCAACTGATGAAATGGAAGACGAAGAGTCACTTGAGGAATCTAGTTAGTTAATTAGATATGTAATGTTTATTATTAAATGTTTCTGAGTTTTTGTCTATATTGTGTATATATATATTTATATTAGTTTTATTATATCATTATCTTCATATTTTTAAAATGTTTTTAAAATGTAGAGTCAAGAACGACATCCAGAAAAAGTGGACAAACTAAAAGTTATTATAGAGTGTATTTGTGTATATAATGTATAATAGATTAGTAATATGTAATTGTATAGTAGTAGTAGTAGTAGTAGTAGTAGTAGTAGTAGTAGTAGTAGTAGTAGTAGTAGTAGTAGTAGTAGTAGTAGTAGTAGTAGTAGTAGTAGTAGTAGTAGTAGTAGTAGTAGTAGTAGTAGTAGTAGTAGTAGTAGTAGTAGTAGTAGTAGTAGTAGTAGTAGTAGTAGTAGTAGTAGTAGTAGTAGTAGTAGTAGTAGTAGTAGTAGTAGTAGTAGTAGTAGTAGTAGTAGTAGTAGTAGTAGTAGTAGTAGTAATATTAGAGGAGGTGGTAGTAGTAGTAGTATTAGAGGAGGTGTTGGTAGTAGTAGTAGTAATATTGGAGGAGGTGGTAGTATTGGTAGTGATAGTAAGGTGGTGGTAGTAGTAGTAGTAATGGATATTTGACTACCAGAAGATATCCTTGATATTAATAGTAAATTATATATTTTTAATTAATTATTTGTTAATATTTATAACTAAATCTATTATAATAATTATTACCTAAGTACATATTATAATTGTGTAGACTGCTATTTGTATAAATCTGCAATTTTGTTGTTGTTGATATTACTAATTTATTTTAATAATTGTTAATTACTTCATTACAATTTACCAAATTATTTTATTTTACATATTTGAAAATAGATATCACCATAAAGTGGGGCCGTGGTGAATTTGACAAATTATCATCCTATAGCAAGTCTTTTAAACAACGTATTATGCCAGGTTTTTTTTATAAAATAAATTATACAAATATTTAATTATTAATATATTCATACATTTAAACTGATTATTATCAAATAAAATAACATTATAACTTTTCCCTTACTAATTAACCTTTTATCTATTTATTTAATATTTACAGGCAAAGTTGAAATCGAATATATGTTATCAAAATATTGCCCATCTTCTATTTAAATTGTATTTTGATATTTTATATATATAATTATAATATTAATTGTAGTGAATGAATAAATATAAATATTCTCATTAGTTAACAATCTAATAATGTATATTATAATTATAATGTACTCAAACTATCATAATTTTTCGTTGTAATTTTAAATTAACATTTATTTTGAAATTCTAGATACTTAATAAGAAACCTAGTAAGGGTGTATAGGTGTATTCTAATTAGGTAAATATAATTATATCTTATAAATGTATTAAAATGTAACTAGAACTTTATAGAATTTAAATTTGATATAAATTCCTATAATATGATGTAATATACAGATTGGCATATATAAGTAACTATAAGAATAATATCACCAAATTATTGAATATTTATTTAAATTACTACGCGTTTTAACAAATAATATAGATACTGAAATTACATACGAATATCAGATACAATTTATTATGTAAAAATATTGGATTATTTATTTATTAATAAACATGGTAAATAATGTAATATTACTTATTCCCATGATGAGGTCGTTTAAAATTATATATCTATGAGTACACTTTATTCAATTCGCATTAGTTAACGTTTCCAGCTATTCTACAATTGATAATCCAAACCAATCATGAATATCTTCCATCCAGCTATTCTTCAATCAAACTTTTTCTTTCTGTTGCTTTTTGTCAAAGTATCTTGATCTGAGATATGTCAAAACTGATCTAGATTTATACTCTATTACATAATAAAGGTTCGAAAATGTATACTAATTATTTTATTTTATCAGTTAAATAAGTTTGTCTTTCATTGGCGATAGATTTTAGTGAGCAGTCTTCTATGCCCATTACATTTCTTGTACTACCAAATTGTATACATTTCTCCAATTATTATAATAATTATACATAAAATATACAAGAGTAATCAAATTCTATGATTAAAAGTTGGCCTTTATTTTACAAATATGCTATAATAAATATAATATTGATCTTTTGTATAATTTTATCAAAAGAGAGATTACATTTTAAATTTAAACAGTAATACACTAAAAATTGATAATAATTATAATATTAATTAAAAAATAATATTATCTGACTCAGTCTAGCATTGAACTCAAACCCTTTGAATCTGTAGATTAACATGCTAACCTCTAGACTACCCAGTCTTATTTTTATGATAATAATAATTAGATCTTAGTTATACTTGTATTGAAGTATTACATATATTATATTTTATTTATATAATATAGTTAATTTGTTAGTATTATATAGTTAATAATTATTAAAACTAAAGTTAATCTGGGTTGATTCAACAAACGTAATCAAATATATTAAGTATTATAATTATATAATTTAATTAATAATTATTAATTATTATTATAATAATTATATTAAATTATTTAATTTATATAATTATATAATTTAATTAATAATTATTAATTATTATTATAATAATTATATTAAATTATTTAATTTATATAATATAATTATTATAATAATATTATAAATTAAATTGATTAATTCAATAATATATTGAATATATCAATATAATGAATATATTATCGGATTCAAAAATAATCAGAATTTAATCCACTGTATTATCCAGGCATATTTAATGTGTTAAAAAGTTAGGTTTCCATTCAATTATATGAATAATATTGAATAAATTAAGTAAAATTGATTTATTATTATAACTAATATTTAATAAGATTTTAATAATAATTTTTATAATGACAATCATATATTATAATCATAATGATTATACAAGAACAAAAAATTAGTAAATTATTATAGGAAGAGTAATAAAGAAGAGTAATAAAATTATATAATTAAAACTTGGCTATTTTATTTTACTAAATATACTATTAGAATACTATTCACTTCGTCCGAAAATCACTTAACAGTCGTGTTTTAATAAATTACGCTACAATTACGATTACGATATAGGATATAAATAAATAACGCAATATTAATCATAATTCGATGAATGGCGAAATGCAGCTCGGCCCAAAAATCCTTTAAGGGCGGGTGGGACTGGGGGAGGGCGGGCGGGGTAGTCGTGTTTTTATCGTTATACTAACGTATTGGGTTGGGTTTTTGGTTGGGTTTGGGTTTAGCTATACAGTTCGTATACCCCGACGTTGTTATGGTTATATTCTCCTCGCCTATATAATAGGTCAGCTGTCGTATCCTCGATGCAGACACACGAACCGCCTATTGTTAGCCACACCAAATTGACAAGTCGCATTCGCTGTATTCCGTTACCTAATTCATATAGTATGTAATATGTACCAAATCAAAAATCCACCTCGTCCAATAAATTAATTCTCTATGTATCAATGTAGGACCTACATTGTAGGTATATAATCAAAAAAATAGCGGACGAAGTGACTGGTTACCGATATACTTTATTAATATGGGCATTTATGGTGGTACAAAGTTTACAGGGTCTTTATGGTGGTACAAAGTTTACAGGGTATTTAAAGCTCAACAAATACGTAAGTAAATGTATAATATATGTAGAAGCCCAGCAAAAAATGTATATCCTATAATAATGATTTTTTTAAAATAACATTTTAGTATTATAATTATGTTAATACACTAGTTATCATATTAAAATTACGTTAAAAAATATGCATTATTCAAAATGGGTCTTTACATAGCATATACACAAATATACATCGTGGGCTTTATAGGGTGTCATTCTCCCTCTATATATATATATATATATATATATATATATAGAAGTATTAAGTCAATATATGTTCTGCATTTAGAAAATATCTATTAAATATATACCTTATCAACGAAATTATGATATTTGATATATATATATATATTATATATCATAAAATCTTTTAAATAGTTATATGTAATCACTTATACCTTATCTGTATTGTTTGTTATTTTATTTACATGATCATCTTTTCTTCTTTTTAGCTCTTTTAAATTATTCGTATTGTACATATTTTTATCTCTAGCCTTTGGTCTTTAGTTTTCTTTGATTTTTATAGTTTAACTTATTTATTATTTTAGTATCTTTTTACATTTTTTAATATTTTATTATATATTTTTTATTATATTTTATTATTATTTTATTGTTATATACATGATTATTTCTTGGTATTGAGAGATATATTTAATTTTATTGTATTGCTTTTTTATGAGACAGAACACGAATGAACAATATAGAATTGTAAAATATTTATTTATATTTATTCATTTTGTATTTATTCATTTTGTATTAATTCTCTAATTACCAAGAGCAGGTTGGTATCTCGATAAGTTCAATAGAACTTCTATACCATACCTGGGTTTTTGATCTCGGTCATCAACTGAATCTGATATTAAAAAAAATATATATAAATATACTTTGAATATTGTACCAGAATTATTATGAGAATATGAAAAAGGTTTAACATTATGCTATTTATAATACGTTGAATAACTTTTATAAATGACATTTTTCATATTCTCACAACAAATTCTGGTATAACTATAATATAATATAAAATATATAGAATTATTTATGTCCTTTATTTGAATAATTAAATAATATTATATATATGGGTGTGTATGTTTTAAGAGTGGGTTTAAACTATTATAAATTCCTAATTACAATCAGTAACTTTTAATTTATTTATGAGGTAACATAATTTTACATAATGTATGTAATAATATTTTAGCAAATTGACTAATATTGTTATTTATTTTAAAACTACAGTATTTTCAAAATCCAAATAAAATCTTAGATGATACTTAGTATTATTTTTTAGATACCTTAGATTATTAATATATAGTTATCGTATTATTATAATATAGTGAAATCTTAAAAATATAAAAAGTATAATCTTAAAAATATAATAGTAGGTATATAAAGTTAAAATATAATGTTCGTACTATTATAATAAAGTTAAAGGTTAAAATAAATCAACCGAACAGATGTAATAAAGTTAAAATATAATGTTCGTGCTATTATAATAAAGTTAAAGGTTAAAATAAAGCAACCGAACAGATGTAATAAATTTAAAATATAATGTTCGTACTATTATAATTAAGTTAAAGGTTAAAATAAAGCAACCGAACAGATGTAATAAAGTTAAAATATAATGTTCGTACTATTATAATAAAGTTAAAGGTTAAAATAAAGCAACCGAACAGATGTATAAAGTTAAAATATAATGTTTGTACTATTATAATAAATTTAAAGGTTAAAATAAAGCAACCGAACAGATGAAATAAAGTTAAATATAATGTTCGTGCTATTATAATAAAGTTAAAGGTTAAAATAAAGCAACCGAACAGATGTAATAAAGTTAAAATATAATGTTCGTACTATTATAATAAAGTTAAAGGTTAAAATAAAGCAACCGAACAGATGTATAAAGTTAAAATATAATGTTCGTACTATTATAATAAAGTTAAAGGTTAACATAAAGCAACCGAACAGATGTAATAAAGTTAAAATATAATGTTCGTACTATTATAATAAAGTTAAAGGTTAAAATAAAGCAACCGAACAGATGTAATAAAGTTAAAATATAATGTTCGTACTATTATAATAAAGTTAAAGGTTAAAATAAAGCAACCGAACAGATGTAATAAAGTTAAAATATAATGCTCGTACTATTATAATAAAGTTAAAGGTTAAAATAAAGCAACCGAACAGATGTAATAAAGTTAAAATATAATGTTCGTACTATTATAATAAAGTTAAAGGTTAACATAAAGCAACCGAACAGATGTAATAAAGTTAAAATATAATGTTCGTACTATTATAATAAAGTGAAAGGTTAAAATAAAGTAGGCATAAAGATATAAAAAAAGTTAAAATAAGAAATGTAAAATTATAATATATTAGCAAGTTATTATATAGTATACATACTATTATAATGTTTATCATCATGACATGCATACAATAAATTAGTTATCAGTATTATCAATGTTTTTATTTAATTATCTTTAAATATTTAGTCATTAATATATATATATATATATATATATGTATACTAAACTTATATTATATGTGTATCATAATTAATTGCATATTATATTTGAATTATTTTATAAGGAACGTATGCACTAGAGAAATAATGATGTATACAATTTCGTAATAGGTATATATATATACCATATAGCAGTAATGCTGTTGAATACATATGTATAGTTTATATCCTAGGATTTATATTATGTATGTAACATAATTATTATGTTAATGTATCCTTGTATGTATATAGGTTACATTATTTAACTTACTTACTATGTATATAAACATGTGTACATGTATGTGATAAAAGTGTAACACGTAATATGTTGATCTAACAAATAAATAATATGTATTAGTAATATAAATATGGCGCCTCTAATACATAACAACATTTTATAATACTCACGGTTATAACATATATTGTATTATTCAGATAATTAAAATGTATTTAATTAGTCACTTATTGAAAGTAAATAAATATAAATGTAGGATATGATTTAATATAAGCAGTTTATTTAATATATATTGTTTTTAAAGTTTTAATAATTTATAAGTTAATTTTATTAATATTTCAGAATAATAGTATATTAAAATACGTTATTTCATTGATATTGTATATATTTAACGTATTCTTTTTATTTAAATATAACCTATATAAACTTAATACAAGTATATATATATATTAATAAATAGTTATACCATTAATTTAAATACTTAAACGTGATGATTTATTAAAATATTTTTTAAATATAAATTAATTTTATTAATATTTCAGAATAATAGTATAATAAAAGTCGTTATTTCGTTGATATTGAATGTTTTTAACTTATAATTTTTTAAGCATATAATATTGACAAACTATGAGCAAAGTATATATATTAATATATAGCGATATGCACAATATTAATCCATACAAATGATAATCTAGTATAATATTTTGTTTATTTACATTAAAAAGGCGGGTTTATTTTAAAATTATCGGCCTGATTCTACGCCATCTTAATTCAGTGTTCGGGCCTGAGGTTATAGGAGGTCTTGTTTCTATATGCTTGATCACAACATTCTACTGTCCCGTATACACCTGCTTGGAGTTAGAGACCTTGCTCTCTCATGGTTTACTTCATATCTATCCTACCGTAGTAGCAGTGTAAAAATATATAATTATTTGTCTTCCTCTTCTCCTATGAAATATGGTGTTCCCCAAGGATCAGTACTCGGTCCTTCACTTTTCTCAATATATTTATACCCATTACCATCCATAATATCTAAATATCCAAATATATATTACCATCTTTATGCAGATGACATACAACTATATATGTTTCTTCCAACTAATTCATCACCAGGTCTCAATAATCAACTCTCTAATTGTGCTAATGACATTAAAGAATGGCTTATTTCTAATAATCTTCTCCTTAATACCTCCAAAACTACATTGTTAAATCTTTCTCCATCACCAACTTACTTCCCTCCTTTTCTTATTGATAATATTGTAATATCTCCTTCTTCTACTGCATCTAACTTAGGTGTACTTTTTGATTCTACTCTTTCCTTCATTCCTCATATTACTACCATCACTAAATCTGCAAATTATCATCTATTTAGAATTAGAAAAATACGAAAATCAATTACTGTATATCTTACTAAAACTCTAGTTAATTCCCTTGTACTCTCACCGTGAGAGTCTCACGTATAGATTACTGTTCATCAATACTTATAAATCTTCCATTATCATCTATATCTCCCCTAAATCGAGTTATTCGTTCATCAATCCGTACAACATATAACCTACGTAATCGAGATCATTCCTCTACTTCCTCATACCAACACCTATGGTTCACATTTAACAAACGCTCTGCTTATCGCATATTATCTATTGCTCATTCCTCAATATACTCTTCAAGTTGCCCCTCATATATTTCTGATTCTCTAGTATAAAGATCTTCCCTTCCATCACTTAGAAACCATGCATCTCATCTTCTATCTACCCCTATTCTACGTCCCTCAAAAATGAATACTCGGGCACTCCCAGCAAACAGTAAGAGCAGCATAATAGCAGCATAACAGCAAATGCTAGAGCCTCAAATGTTTACATTGTGCTATTATGCTGCTATTAAATGTCTATTATGTTGCTATTAATTTGTAATGATATTATGCTGCTGTTATGCTGCTATTATACTGCTCTTACTGTTTGCTGGGCTGAGTTATATTGGTCCTAAGCTATGGAATTCACTCCCGCCTTATATTAGATCCATAAAACATTCATGAAATATATACAACAATTGATCTCAGGTGGGAACATGAAATACTAATATTGTTTGTCATTATTATTTTATTTATTAATTTCCGTACGACTTATTCTATTTTATTTTATTATTATTAATGGTATTTATTGTTTACCTAATTTTATTATTTGTATTCTATTATATACACTTTTGAGAAATCATTTATGATTTATTTAAGTGTTTAAATAAACATTCAATCAATCAATCAATCAATCAATATGTGTAATATACATAATTAATATTACACTATAGTATGTATATACAAACCATAGACATAGGAGCTCCTATGTCTATGATACAAACTATAGTTTGTATTTATAAATTATTTTCGTATTTTATTATATGGTATTTTGATTGACAGTTTAAGTCAAAGGACATGTGTCCTTGATTGCGGTCTAGTTTTTAAATATATGTTGCTTAATTTTGATTGGCCGCTCTTATCGCGTATACACCGTATATGTATAATATACGTCGTATATGTTCATTTGTTCATATGCATAAGTGGTGGTTAGTCGTGTTTCTCTGAATAATGTATTAATATAACTATTAAATATTTGTATATCTAAAGCTTATTCTATTAGCTTATCCTACTTACTGATATAATTGTACAGTAGTACTTCATGGTACGTAATATATTTAATATAATATTAGTCTTACTATTTGTATTATTGTGAATATATACATATTATTACAATAATATAAACATTTTATAGGTCATCAATAAATAATAAACCTATGCATTGATCATCTACAGTGTAGATTCTACAAAATAAGAAGATTTCAAATAGACCAAGGTCACCATCAATTCGGATATGAAGTTAGTAATAGCATGTATACCTATATTATAACGTACATTATTATTATTATTACTAATTAATTGATAACTACTAAATATATATATATATATATATATATATAATAAAATTAACAGATAAATGAGAATTGTTTTAACTAAATTAAGATAATAAATAATTATCTATAAATAATTGTAAATATATTAATTTAATTGTATAATGAATTTACAAAATGTACATGAATGTAGTACCTAATCTATTTTATAATGTATCGTATATAATTATATGATATACGCATAGTTGTAAAAAGCCTTTTTTTTAACTTCACGTTTTTGGTTTTTTGGTTTTTTGGTTTTTTCCTAGTTTTTATAGTTTTTTTTGCTAGTTTGGGTTTTTCCTGGTTTTTTGGTTTTGCCAAGGTTTAAAATGAATGTAGTGAGTATTCAGATATATAGATTATTTACAACTTGTATAATACAAGTATATACTAATATATTGTATATCGTTCATTTAACATATAACATATTGTGTTACTTATAGATATTATTTAAAATGTCTTAATAATCACATTTAATAAAATAAATACGGAAATATCATATAAGAATTATTCTTCGAATGAATAACAAAATACGCATATACACTTGAATAACAATTATATGATAGTATATATGTTATATATATATTATGTTATATATGTTGTTTATGATTCATTTAACATATATTTTATGATAATAAGTTTAGATATTATTTAAAAGGAAAAATATTCATATGTAATCAATATAAATACGGAGATATTGTATAAGAATAAATAAACAACTATAGTTGACTATATTGAATATATTCAATAGGTTCTTATATAAACTTGAATATTCAATATATTACTATGAATTAAATTTATAATACTTATATAGTATGTTATTTATTACACTTTATTAAACATTTACGCCTGACTATGTATTTTTTTAAATTTACTAAATATAAATTGTACAATCATAATTACACATATGGAAATATTGTTGTGCATTATAGGCGCTAATTAAAATTAAAAATGATAATAACATCAATATAAAAGATATAGTATAAAATAAAAACTATAAAATAAATAATAAAATATAATATAAATAAAATATAAAGTGAAAAATCAATAGTCAATGACTATTAGTCATACATAATAATCATTAATATCATTAATCAATATATATATATATCATTAGTCAATTATTACTGATCATTATCATTAGTTTATTATATTTAGTCAAATATCATTAGTATAATTATCATTAATTTGTTATCACAAGTCAGTTATCATTAGTCAAATTCGTATCATTAGTTAATTATAAATAAAGTTAAAATTAAAATTAAAGTAATTAAATTCACTTCCTCATCCTAAAATATAAAAACATAATATTTATATATATATATATATATATATATATATAATAATATTATGAACACATAGGCATATATTGAAAAAGACTAAATAAACTAATATCATACTAATCTGTATACAAATATATATTTAATTTAAAACTCTATTTAAATGTACAATGTTGTACAATTGTAACATTTATTTGACCCAAATAATAGACACATGTATATTATAGTATATTATATACTAGCTATAGCTAATTTTATTGATAGTAATAAAAATAGATTATTCCTAGAAAAATAATACTATTATTATGTTGGCACTATAGTATATATTATATATATATATATATATATATATATATATATATATATATATATGTATATATGATTTATATATATATATATATGATAATATAAATATGATATTTTAATGTAGTTAATACAATTCTTACACAATTCATATATTGTTTGGGTTATATTGGTTATTATAATTCATGAATATGCTTATAAAGATCTATAGAAGGAACTTAGTTTAATTTGTAATTTTAATAAAATAAACAAATGTATATGTTGTAGGATGTATATAAATACAATATAATAATTATGTTATTAAGCTAGTGTGTTCATAAATTAAAATATTAACAATTGTTTAATTGATAAATATGGTTACATTATTGTTACTTATTATTACTTACATAACACAATGGTATAATATTTGGGTGAAAGTCGTCAAAACAATAGATGATACTATTCATCTATAGGGTTACTGTTAGTAGATGTGTGTCTCTTATGTAAATATGTCAATATATCTGGACTAGATGTGTATTACATTGTATACAACACCAGATTCGAAACATACAATACACATCATATACATTATCACTGACATTTACATAGAACAAATTGCAATATTACATTGGAAAGTTAACAAATTAAACCTATTTATCATATGAACATAATATATTTATTATCATATTATCAAATTTATGATCACTTAAGTGAACATTCATATTGCTATTAGTATTATAATTAGATATATATGCATATAATTTAAATACAATATTACTAAAGTAGTATATACCTAATATTAATAAACAGATCAGATCAGATCAGATAAGAATTTTATCATAAGATATCACCTGAAGTAAAGGCACTGTTACCCTACGGAAATATTGACAAGATCTGCTGCAGATGAATTACTGGGAACCTATATGAATTATGGTAGACATCTCGGCTGGCTGGCACACTATTTCTGACTCATCAGCATAGCAGCACAAGTTACAGATTAGTTTGATATATATATATATATATATATATATATATATATATATATAACATTGTATCACTAACAAAGATTTTGTGAAGTTTCCTTAGAAAAATCTTTGTCACAAATAAGAATTTCGATTATCTATATTATTCTATAAAATTAGATATTTTATTAGATTGTGTATTGCTGATTTACAATTTATAAAAATTCAAATTAACATTAGAATTAATAGTAATGTATTTATCAACAATATTTATATTGTTAAATACATCAAAAAGTGTAAAAAGTACTATAATTATAATTAATAAATAATTTTATAAATTATTATATTTTATATACCGTGAAATATAAAAATATATCTCTATAGATATAATGAAATTTTAAAGAATAATTAATTCATTAATTTTGAAAATAATATAAATAAAATATAATATAAATATCAAAGTTCAAATATAAAAGCAATTATTAATATATACATATAAGTTCACTATATATATATATATATATATATATATATATATATATGTATTACAAATTATAATTAATTAATATTAAATATTAAAATACTTACAATTATATATTTATAATAATATTATTAAAATAAAGTCTACGTTAGGTAATTATTATGTTAATGAAATTGATACACACATGTGTATTCATATGTGTATATATACATGAATACATGTACATATCATATGTAACACTGTGTACTAATGTTGCCCTCATATAAGGGTGTTCCCTCGTACGAGAACCTCCCAATTACGATGTACGATATCTTATTATATAATGAACCGCGGTTTAAATAAATAACGACAACTTATTACTTAGTTATAAGGCTATAATTTATCATAAATGGTTTAACAAAATATTTCTATACTAATGAAGAAAGTATTTATTTAGTTAAACATTAGAGTCACTAATAACTTGTAAAATTATTATTTTATAATATTATTATATATTTATAATCTATATATATATATAGATTACGAAAAGTTTATTTTCTATTTAATTATGTCAATTAAAAATGGAATATATGTTTATAAGAAAAAATGACGTGATAAATTAATAATAATTAACTAATATAATTTATTTTATAATTTATAATATAATTGTAATACAAATTATTATTTAGAAAAATTGCATGTTAGAATAATAATTAACTAATTATGTTAAAAGAAAGTTTTTTTAAATTATTTTATTATATTATTTATATATATAATTAGTAAAATGCGTTTAAATAATTTTACATATTATAGAAAAATATTGTTTGTCCAAGAGGTTAAACCTACAATATTAATATTAAAAATTAAGTACTTATTTTGAAATTGTCAAAATAATATGTAAATTCTTCTGTTATAAATTATAACTTATAACTAATATATATTTACATTAAAATTTTAGTTTCGTGTTCATATATTAAGTAATGATTATATTAATACATTTTTAATGACAAACTATCTATAGACACATAAAATAATAGTAATATGATAATAATTTAATAATAATATACATTGAATATACCATGGACAACAATACTAAATAATATAAAGGACTATTATATACTACAGTCTGCATTGATATGGTGTAGTGTTATATAATAATAAGATAATAATAATACAATAACAATTTAATAATGATATACATTTAATATAACATGGACAAAAATAGTAAGTTGGATGATTTAATGATTATGGGTAGAGAGAAAAGAAAAAGTAAGATTTATAAACCTTTTGTGGGATCTAATAGTATGAATGCTAGGAATGAGGGAATTCCATAGGGTTGGACCAGAATTTTTAAAAGCTCTAGAATTTAGGGAAGTTTTACTAGAGTTCTGGGAGATAAGTAGAGGATAATTTTGGTAACGAAGATAAGATAATATAGTACATTTTTTAATTAGATCAGATATATAGCTAGGGGTGAAAGAAAATATTGATTTATGGATTATAGATAGTATAAGTAATTTACACCTGATGGAGAAGGGTAGCCACATACGAGATGATTGATGATATGTTGTAGTAGAGTGATCCAGTCGTGTTAAACAGTAAGTAGTACGTATTGATGAACGGATAATCCGATTAAGTGGAGCAGGAAGTAAATTCAGTAGTGAAGAACAGTAGTCAATTCGCGAAAGTACAAAAGCATTAATTAGAGTTTTAGTAAGGTTTCTGGAAAGTGATATCCGTATTTTTTTAATTCTGAAGAGATGAAAGTGTTTTGTAATGAATGAGATGAGGATTTTGTAATGGATGATATGTGATTCTTAAATGATAATTTGTCATCAAATACTAATCCTAGGTTTTTGGAGGAATGGGAAGGAGAAATAATCATGTTATTTATAGTAAAGTTTGGAAAGGTTCAGAAGTAGATATGTTAAGTACAGTAGTCTTAGAGGAATTAATTAGTAGTTTATTGGAGAGGAGCCATAATCTTATGGAGTTAGCACACTCGATTAATTCAGAGTTAATGGTATGAGAATTTATAGGGAAAAGGGTGAACAGTTGAATATCATCAGCAAAAATATGGTAGTGAATATTTGGAAATTTCTTAATTAGATCAGCAATAGGGCGGATATAAATAGAAAAGAGGGATGAACATAGAACGGATCCTTGGGGAATACCATGGTTAAGATGAGAAAGAGGCGAGTAAGATTTTCAATCATAATATTTCGGTTAGTAAGATATGAAGTAAACCATTTTAACGCTAAGCCAGATATACCCATCAAAGTAAGTCGCGAGATTAATATGTTATGGTCCAGGGTATCAAAAGCAGATGAGAGAACAAGTAGGATTAGCTGGCAACACGTGTTGCTATTTAAGGTAGATAATATTGTATCAGTAATATGGAGGAGAGCTGTTTCGGTTGAATGACCCTTACTATAAACGCTTTAAAAGTGTAGAAAAGATTATTTTTATTTACATGGGCGATGAGTTGTTTGGAAACAATTCTTTATAATATTTTACTTAAAAAGAGTAGGTGGGAGATCGGGCGATAATTGCTAAATGAGTTTGGGTCTAGGTTTTGTTTTTTTTAGAATAGGGGATATTATGGCAGTCTTGAGACAGGGTGAAACTTTGTCAGAGTTTAGTGAGTTCGCAATAATATCCAAGAAAATAGGAAAACATAAGGGTGAAAGTGTGTGATATAATGATAAAGGTAGGGGATCAGTGGGGGAGGTACAGTGAGATTTCATGAGTAGGTCATTTACTTCATACAGTGAAGGGATAGTGAATGTACTTAATGAGTCAATATGATGGGTCAATATGAATGTACTTAATGAGTCAATATGATGGGTATAGTAGGATTGAGTATGGATGGAGTAGATGGGCAAATAATATTATTAATGCTTGAAATTTTATTTTCAAAGACTTTTTAAAAAGAGAACACAGTTGAAAATTTGACGTGTTTGGTAAAATAGGGAGGATTTTTTCATCTGGAAGGAGAGATTTTATTTGCTATTTTAAATAATTTGCGAGGATCGGAGGAGATCAATGATATCTTTTTGTTATAATAGATAGATTTTGAACGAGATATAGTAGATTTGTAATTTTTTCTAGCTAGTGATACAGCTAATTTAGTTTCAATAAAAGGTTTTTAAGAAATTTCTTCTCTAATTTGTGAACACTCTTCTTGAAGATGAAAAGTTTGTGGGAGAACCATGGAGAAAAAGGGCGATCGGTAATTAATGTAGTTTTTGTAGGTGCATGTATATTGATAATATTTAGTAGAGTGGAGTTTACGAGTATCGGACAGAGGGAAGTTGAAGAAGAGATGGTTCATAATATCTGATATAGATATATGATAAAAGTTTGTTTATATTCATGGTTCATAATGTCTGATATAGAGATATGATAAAAGTTTGTTTATATTGATGGTTCATAATGTCTGATATAGAGATATGATAAAAGTGTGTTTATATTGATGGTTCATAATGTCTTATATCATACCTTTGATACAATACAAGACTGCAGTGCAAGATTTAGGATTTTTAGAATTGCAACGAAGGAAATCGGAACTTAAAATAATACAGGTATATATCATAGTCATCCACAAAATCAATTTTTAGCTCAAAATGATCAACCCCATAAAAATTGCATAGATATAGTTCTATACAAGCGTGAAGAATGGTACCACTACCCTGCCCAGATCATAGAAACAAACATCCTCTTCATGGTAGCAAAAGTAGCAGCGGCCAAAGCAAGGACAAACAGAAAAATTCGGGAAATAACCTCGCACTGAAAAGAAACCGCATCCCGAAAATAAAATTAAAATGAACCAAGTTGACGAGATCATCGTTAGCCAATCCATTAAAGTAGTGACATATTCACTAATGTTCAGAACTCTACGTTGGAATTCAATGTAAGATGTGCGCTGATGGGTTATTCAGTAAAGAATGTGTTATACTAACAGAATCTTGATTGCCATTTTTAATTTGACTCTCAAAAGAGAGAACAAGATATTATAATAGTGACATCTTCACTAATGTTCAGTACTCTACGCTGTAATACAATGTAAGATGTGCGCTGACCGGTTTGTCAGTAAAGAATGTGTATTACAAGCAGAATCTTGATTGCCATTTTTAATTTGACTCTCAAAAGAGAGAACAAGAAATTATACTTAGGAGTAATACTTTCCGTGGGGGATGTACAGCTGGCGATACATCAGCTTAGGGCGGCGTCGGCTATTCAACTCCAGTGAACCGTGACGGCGAATGACGTCGCTCGTACCAAAAAATACGTCGGATTAATCATGGGTCAGTGGTATCTTACCTGGGATCCCGCACCCTTCTCTCTCTATATATGTGTTCACTCTAATGCTGAAATTTTCAAATTCAGCACTATAGTGAGTATATATATATATATATATATATATATATAGTGTATCATTATGTATATATATCCTTGTTACTTCAAGTTCAGATTCCTTTCATTGCAATTCTAAAAATATTAAATCTTGCATTATAGTATTGTCTTGTATCAAAGGTCTGTTATTGATCTTACATTGATTCTTCATCAGCTTATTATTGTGCCTTCTATTGTTCATATTTGTATTATTCAGCACTAAATTGAGTACATATATATATATACTCTCTCACCAGTGATGGGCATGATCACGATCGTCGATCTTTAGAAAATGATCGAGTAAAATGATCGACGATCGTCAGAAACTGATCGCGATCGATGATTGTGAAAAAATTTAAACATAATTTATATATATTTTATCAAGAAATAACAAAATAGTGGATATAATAATATCTTTTATTTATGAAAATGTTGAAATACGATCAAATTAATAATAAAATAATATTAATATAATGAATTTGCTTTCAATAGAACTAATAATGCAAAGTTAGTATCATTTAGTTTATTGCGTTTCGGTTTATTTATATTGGTAGCAATACTAAACATTCCATAAAACATTTCCACCAGCGCGGATGATGGGTGTATAGAATTGTATTTTATGAATACAATTTTTATAATAGGATAATTATTAAGCATATCTAAATTAGTATTTTTACTATTTATATAATTAAGTATTTATATTTCTACCGTTGATTTAGAAGTCCATTATCATCAATAACATAGAATTCATCTGAATTAGTTTCGCTTTGTTCTGGTGTAGTTATCTGGGATATGCCTATTAACATATTTCTTAAATGTAGATAACAACATATCTTTTTCTTCTACGTAATTACTTAACCAATTTAACTTAAATTTTGGGTTAGATATTGTTGCTATAATGGCACTATTGATAGAATACTCAAATGAAAAATAATCGTTAAACCTACGTTTTAATCCTTCCTTTAATACATCTAATAATGGTTGACAATAAACTAATTTAGTATACATTTTTAATAAGCGGAATTCTATTGAAAATAGTGTTGGGAATAAATCTCCATAAAAACAATCAATGTCCGCTTGTAATCTATCTATCCCTATTGCTAATGATCTTGCATGTCTCGCACGGTAAAATATTACGATTACATTAGTAACAAAGATACATTGGTATATATATATATATTTGAATTCATACGCTTATATAATAATACGATCGAGATCCACGATCGGTGATCGATGATCGGTATCGCGATCGACTATCAAAATAATTACACGATCGACGATCGTTAAAAAATGATCGAGTATAAAGATCGACGATCGTTAGAAAATGATCGACGAAATTGATAGTCTATCGGCGATCTAAAAAGAATAAAATATAATAAAATAAAAACGAAATTAAAATGTGTTATGAATTATAATATATAGTTTATTAGGTAAACACAAATAATGAAGACAAAACAGATATGAATTGATACCCAAATCGATATGGTACCAAAATTAACATTGGGTTTAAATTTAATAACAAAACACTTAGTTTATGTATGCCGTATATAATAACATATATATATATATATATATATATATATATAATGTGATGCATAATTATAAGACATTTTTGTATTTCTTATATTATAATATATGATAATTATAATACGTATAAAATACGTATATTAATTATACACAAACATATACATATATCTATATAATAATTAATATTAATAATTAACTAATATTTAATTAGTATATTTATTAATACTTACTTAATGATATTAGATATGTAAACATTTGTTTGTGTATAAAAGTATATTTATTATATAAAGTTATATAAGTTATGAATAATTAAAGATAGTAGGATATAAATACATATCTACATGATTTCACCATTATTTTAACACAATTTAATATTGTGTATATAGTGTAAAATAAACCGTATATCATTATCATCATTATATATATATATTAATAATATAACATATAACATACCCTTCCTAAGTTGTTATATTTCCATGATTATTATTTATAGGCGTAACCCTAAATAATTGGTTGTACGAATAATTTAATATATTAGTATTAAATATATCTATATATTTATATATATATATATATATATATATAAATTGCTCATACATTCGCTTGGGAAATGTGTATTCATCTTCACTTTATGCATATTAATGCATAAAGGGGTATGTCATGTGACCGTTGTGTATCTGTGTTGTTGTTACGGTTGCTTAGGTTACAGTGGTAACGCCATTTAATATTATAGTATAGGAGAGTGGTGGGTTTAATTTCTGGTGTGTATATAATGTATTCACCAGTATATGCATATATGATGGCATATGATGTTTAATTATACATAATTTATTCATGTATATATTATTCCTGTTCACCAGGTATATGATAGTTATAAGTCAATGATCTTTTAACATGTGGATTACATTTACGGTTAATCCCTTAAAATCAATACTTCTAGAGTCGGTAAATTTGACACATATTTTTCGCAAATCAAAGTCTCCAATCTCTTCAAAAAGTGTTATGTGTTCGTTAGGCTTAACGGGAACTCTATTACTAAATAATCTACACCAGTCGTGCTTCTAGTGGTATCAGAGTAGGTCAACTGACAAAGTAGCATAATGAACTTTCAGTATATTCATCTTGTTATTGTAGCTATAGGAATCCTGTGGTTGTATTACGTTCTATATGTGTATACAGTATTTTGAGATATTTAAGCAAATCACTGAACTTATATCGATCTACAAACTTAGTAATTGAAATATATGTAATAAAATAAATATATATATATACAAATACAAAAATTACTTTGGTTGACCTCAGTTTCACCACATTCTTTTTCCTCCGAAATCTGCTTGAAGGTTTTCTTTCTAGTATTCGTAATTCTAGAACATTCGCCTTCCACTACAGTGTCCAGCCCGAAGAGATACACTGATTTAGCTCGCCTTTTACATATCCACAACCACAGGTCAGATCTTCTGTCGGTTTCTTCGTCGTGGTTCCGCTGACCTCTACTCGTTGCCATGGTTACCGGATTCGTATCTCGATACACGACCAGCCTCTCTTTCAGCTGATCTTCGAGCTCTTTCACGATGGTCTTAGCGCAATCCTTGACCGGGGGTTAACGCTAACACCCGTTACGCATGGTTAGCGCGGTATTGACCACTTCAGGCTTGACCGCGTACTGAGATTTAGGGCCACTCCCCGAACGTTTAGGCGATATTCCTCCGTACCTAAACCTGTCGTACTGCTGCTTCGAAGCGTTTACAGATTTCACATGTATACAGCCGTGTTCATTTCGAGATAATAATCGTATGAACATAATTGTAATAGGTAAATGTATATAATATATATATCTATATATATTATTCGATAATATTCCACAATACATAACATACTACTGAATACCAAATGAACATTATCATATATGGTCATATTCATTTGATAGAGGTATACCATAGACATATATGTAATGTATTGTGGAATATTCACATAATCGTACAGATTATTTATATATAAATAATAGTATATTATAATTTAAGAAATACAATAATTCTTTATAATGATTTTCTAATAATATATATATATTTATTCATACTTACTTAATGATATTAAATATGTAAATATTTGTTTGTGTATAAACGTGTATTTAGTATATAAAGTTATATAGGTTATGAATATTTAAAGATATTAGGATATAAATACATATCTACATGAATTCAACATATTGTGTATTTAGTGTAAAATAAACCGTATATAATTATCATCATTATATATATATATATATATATATATGTGTGTGTATGTATGTATGTGTGTATGTGTGTGTTTACTAACCTTTATCTTTTGGTTATCATTCTTATCCTTGATTTTGTTTTCCGATCTCTAAATTAATATTAATGCTTGTTAGGTTGTTTATTATAATTTTAATTTGAACTCCTATATATTTATTTATTATAATCACCATATTAGATATAATATATATATATATATATATATGTTTAATTAAATGTTCAATAAATCTACATAAAATATTATTAGGTTATATTAGGCTTATAGATAATGATTGATATATAGTTTTTTCAAATTCCCTTTTAATAATGATTTCGATAGAGAATGTTTAAAAGAATTTTCTAAATTATTCTATAATATATGTCTGTTATAAAATATACTAAAATATTGTATTTGTGACCTATAGGTTATATGATGGTATTATAAATTTATATTGACTTCTTTGACTATAGTTATTTTTAAAAGAAAAAATATAGATTATATATACTTACTTAGTTACTTAGTCCCGTGACGTAGGCATCGTAAGGGGGAGAACATGACAATGTTTTTATTAACTTTTTCCATTTATAACGAACTTTTGCAATAACTAAAAGTTGCTGAAGAGGGAGATTAGAGTATTCAAAAATATCATTTAACCAATTTTTTTTTGGTCTTCCTCTTTTTCTATTACCTTCGACGTAGCCTTGAAGAATTGTTTTGGACATTGAATCGTGTCGAGTTATATGTCCGAATTTTGTCATTTTTCTTCGCATGATTATATCAAGAAGAGGTACATACGAGCCGACTTTCTCATTTATTAAATTATTGACCAATATATTCGTCTTTCTTTCTTTATAGCTTATATTCAAGATACACCTGTGAGCTTTTGACTCAAAACCTCTGATCTTCTTCTTTGATTCTTCTAACAGAGTCCATGTCACAGCCATAAAGCAATGTTGACAGAACTAATGAGTTGTATAATCTAAATTTAAGTTTGAAATCGATTTCTCCGCTACAACAGATCTTTTCCAGTTTTACTAGTGCTGAAACTGCCATAGCTAATCTTATATTTCTTTCAATTTTTGAGTTGCCGGAATTCGTAAGCATTGCTCCAAGGTATTTAAAATGTTCCACATTTTCAATCTGTTTATTGTACATATAAATAATTGGTGTTTGACCTTCTCCATTGACAAGAATTTTGCATTTATTATGATTAATTTCCATGCCATATGCTGTCGATGTTTTTTCTAGTGCATCAGTTATAGTTTGTAGTTCACTTTCGGAACCTTATTAAGATCAATATCGTCTGCAAATCTCAGGTTATTGAATTATCTGCTTCCTATATTATAATAGATGGTTGGTTTGTTACAGAGTCCAGCATTATTTTTTCCAGGAATATATTGAACAGAACAGGCGATAATAAGCACCCTTGCCTTACACCTACAGCAGTATTAAACTTTGTTCCAATATTATTATTTAGCAGTACGCTGCTTTTAGAAGACATATAGAGTGATTTAATACATTGAATTATATCACTGCCTATTCCAAAAGAAGACATCACATGCCATAAACCCTCATGCCATACTCTATCAAAGGCTTTCTTGTAGTCAATGAAATTATGATACACTTGACGTTGTTGATCGATGTGTTTTTCCATTATTAGTCTGCAGTTAAGAATTTGTTCAGTTGTGCTTCGATTTTTTCTAAAACCGGCTTGTTCTTCCGCATGTTTTATATATACAATTATATATATAATCACATATTAATAAATATGTAATATTTAATTATAGTATAGGCAAATAACTGAATACGTATTATTCGTATTATAAATGGTTTACATCCTGGTGGTACCACGTGATAAGTGATCTGACAGATTGACACTATAGTGTGACACTACACAGATTGACACTATATTAATTATATCAACATATCATAATCATGATCTTCGTGATCTTCACTAACGGGTTTATTCAAATGATAATTGAATGCATTTTTTGTAACGTATGATGTCGTCGACAGGAGAGATACATCTCCAAATGCTTTGCAGTTTCCAGTTTTGCATTTCACCTATTATAAAATATTAAAATAAAATATATGATTTAAATGTATAGTATTAAATTATATAAACCTCATTGCTCATCAATAATTTCTTATATATTGACGTGAATATTCTTTTAGTAGGATTATCTGAAAATCCTCCCTGTCCTCGAATAACACCAAATAATAATTCCAAATGATCTTGAGACATTTTATATGATAGTAAATAATTATTTCCTAATATCATGAATCTTCTATATACCTTTATTTAGAAAAATAAATAATTATATATAATATATATAATATTACAGGAATTTATTATTCAAGTCATTAATGATTAAGGTCATCATTATATCAGTTGACTTTATTTATATATTAATTATGTTATAAGACTAATATAGTTAATTTAATTTTATATAATAATAACAAACATTTTCTAGTGAAATTAAACCAGATAAAAAACCAAGAAAACCAGTTTTCTGTTGTGTTTTATAAATCAAGATTCCATTAGCATTTATCAATTTGATTAGATAATTATTAATTTTACTTATATTCGGTTTCCATATATTCTATTAAAATATATAATTAAATATATATAGGATTTCATATATATATATATATATCATTGCAACCTCGTTATTTGGTCTCATCGGTTCTTTGGAATATTTTCCATATGGATTTCTTACATTTAGAAGGTCAAATGCCAAATCAATAATTTTTATAAATTCTATTATGGCACTTGCATTTTTAAATTCTGCCAATTTCAAATCACCCATTAAATATTGTAATGCATCCGATACACTGCGACTGAATGTTTGTGCAGCTAAATTTACCTGTTAGAATATTACATTTTATTAAAATAATGTATTCAAATGATCAATAGATGACAAACAATTTAAATATAAACAATTTTATAATAATCATTAATAAATAAATATAACCTTCATTATCTGCTGCTTAAAATTAATGTGATTAATTGATAATTTATTGGTCAAATGTAAAGTTTCTCTCTCTTGTAATGTATTTAGCTCATAAATATATTTCCACGATATTTCCTCACCTAGTATATAAATAAATTATCTATAGATATATCATTCAAAATAATAATAATAAAATAACCATTCTCATTTCTTAAAATGTTATAATGATGTAGAGCATTTCTAATTAGTTTGAGCATGTGACAGGGATCTGATAAAACATCAACAAGTATGTCTGAGTTAGACGGATGCATAAAAGTTGGATTAATAATGACTGATATAGAGATATGATAAAAGTTTGTTGATGGTTCATAATATCTGATATAGAGATAAGATAATAATTTGTTTATATTGATGATTCGTAATATATGATATAGAGATATGATAAAAGTTTCAGCATTATAGCGAGCACATATATAGAGAGAGAAGGTTGCGGGATCACAGGTAAGATACCACAGGACCATAGTTAATCCGACAGATTTTTTGGTTACGAGCGACGCCATTCGCCGTCACGGTTCACTGGAGTCTAATAGACGACACCGCCTTAAGCTGATGTATCGCCAGCTGTACGTCCCCCACGGAAAGTATTACTCCTAAGTATAATCTCAGGTTCTCTCTTTTGAGAGTCAAATTAAAAATGGCAATTAAGATTCTGCTAATATTATACATTCTTTACTGACAAACCCATCAGCGCACATCTTACATTGTATTCCTGCGTAGAGTACTGAACATTAGTGAAGATGTCACTACTATAATTTCTTGTTCTCTCTTTTATGAGTAAAATTAAAAATGGCAATCAAGATTCTGCTAGTATTACACATTCTTTAGTGACAAACCGGTCAGCACACATCTTACATTGTATTCCAGCGTAGAGTTTTGAAATCACAGACTCGTATAGAAGTGTAGGTTTTTCAGTTCCGAATTGAGTAAGATCAGTAATAATTTCTTCCTCTTTCTTCGCTGGTTCCACTGCATCAGCACTGTTTGATGGTACATCTGTCTTTGTTACTATGGCATCGTCGTTGGTGCTGGAGGCACAGGCACACGTTCGTTGTGTATATAACCGGCTTTCAGAAGTTTCATCATCAGCGATGTTAAAAGGCATATCGTTGATGGTAGGCGAGTTACTGTTAATTTGAGGTGGTGGTGGTTTCGTATGTCCGGCATCATTACGATAGTCTCGCTAACTTTCTCCCGAGATTCTTCTCAGCTGCAGGAAATCTTGCGGTTTCGAATTCTTGAAGAGCTTCCACTCTCGAGTAGAAAAGTAGCAGCGGCGCAAGCGAGGGCAAACGGAAAAGTTCGGGAAATAAACCGTGTACCGAAAAGAAACCGCACCCGAAAAGGAAATCAAAAGTTGCCTAGTTGACGAGATCTTCATTAGCCAATCGAATTCCATTGACGTGGTGAATTCGTCGCTAACCTTCAGTGTATACTTCAATATATATACGTCACTCATTATCGCGCTCGATATATTCGCTTCGTGTGATATTAATTGCGCGGCCAGATTCGCGATGCTCGTACGTATTTCAGCGATTATCCTGACGCATTCCGTTTTATCTTCCTCGATATCAGCTTCCTCGTCGATACGTATTCGTCCCGAGGACGACGGAAAGTATTACTCCTAAGTATAATCTCAGGTTCTCTCTTTTGAGAGTCAAAAACGGAAATTAAGATGCTTCGAATATTGTTCACATTCTGTACTTTCAAACCGGTCAGCGCACGTCTTACATTGAATTCCAGCGTAGAGTACTGAACATTAGTGAAGATGTCACTACTATAATTTCTTGTTCTCTCTTTTGAGAGTCAAAAACGACAATTAAGATTCTGCGAATATTGTTCACATTCTTTACTGACAAACCGGTCAGCGCACATCTTACATTGTATTCCAGCCTAGAGTACTGAACATTAGTGAAGATGTCATTACTATAATTTCTTGTTCTCTCTTTTGAGAGTCAAAAACGACAATTAAGATGCTGCGAATATTGTTCACATTCTGTACTTTCAAACCGGTCAGCGCACGTCTTACATTGAATTCCAGCGTAGAGTTTTGATATTACTGACTCGTATAGAATTGTATTCCAGCCTAGAGTTTTGATATTACTGACTCGTATAGAATTGTATGTCCTGCCGTCGACGATAAAACGGAATGCGTCAGGATAATCCCTGATAAACGTACGAGCATCGCGAATCTGGCCTGGCAATTAATATCACACGAAGAGAATATATCGAGCGCGATAATGAGTGACTTATATATACTGAAGTATATACTGAAGGTTAGCGACGAATTCACCACGTCAATGGAATTCGATTGGCTAACGAAAATCTCGTCAACTAGGCAACTTTTGATTTCCTTTTCGGGGTGCGGTTTCTTTTCAGTGCACGGTTTATTTCCTAAACTTTTATATTTGCCCTCGCTCGCTTTTTTATATTTGCCGCTGCTACTTTTTCTACGATGACTACTAGATGAAGAGGACGTTTGTTTCGATGATCTGGGCGGGGTAGTGGTACCATTCTTTACGCTTGTATTATAACTACATCTATGCTATTTTGATGGCGCTGGTGATTTTAGGCTAATCGTTGATGTTGTTGATGATTCAACATGATATTCAGGTACATCCAACATTTCAATATAAACTTCTTTTTGTTCAGCGAGTAACTTCGCTTGTGTTCATTTTTTTTATTTGTATTATATAGCACTATAGTGAGTATATATATATATATATATATATATATATATTATCATACTATGTATATATATACCTGTATTATTTCAAGTTCCGATTTCTTTCGTTGCAATTCTAAAAATCTTGAATCTTGCATTATAATATTTTCTTGTATCAAATGTCTGTTATAAATCTTACATTGATTATTCATCAGCTTATCATTTTGCATTCTATTGTTCATATTTGTATTATTCAGCACTATAGTGAGTACATATATATATATATATATATATATACTCTCTCACTATGTTTTCATAATCTGTTATAATCCTAATATTGCCACAATTGTTACTATGGTACAGCTACATTCTTTTAATTGAGTATATTTAAGATCCTAAACGCAATTCCAAATTTCTACTTAAAATTAGTCTTAGTTCTTCTGGATCTATTTCATATTATTCTATCGTTACTTTATACTCTAACTCTATATTGTAGATATATTGTTTCGTAAAAAACGTTGTAATCTGTCTAACTTGGTCCAACACAATATTAAATTACACTGGGTTTAATACAATATCATCCACTACTATTTTATTAATAATTAAATCTTGTATATGTTGCCTTCCTCCAAAATGACCCAACATAGTATTTCTTGAATTAGGTTTAGTTTCAAAGAAGTTATTTTTTCCCAGATTACTTTTAGTTGTATATTCTTCATAAATCGAGCTATGTTCATTTTTGATATGCGTAGTATAATGATCGGTTCTAAATGGTGATATAAAATATTCATTATTTGCAGTTGCTTTTCTTTTCTTACCAATATTTTATTATCAACTTATTAATGTTTCATATTAATAATTTATAAAAATATTAAATATTAATAACAGTGTAGGTCTTTTTTTTTTCTTTTTTTATATTGTGTAATTTATTTGGTTTTTACCTATAACATTATTGATCAATATATTAATATGAATATAATATATTTCAATATAAATAATATGTAGAAAATTAGAAATAATTTATATTCCATACTTTTTTATTCATTATTCATTTTAATGATTATAAATTGAGAGATATTGATTATAAAATTATATATATATATCTATATATTCATTATGTAATAAACATGTTATGATATAATATGCACAAATAATGATTTTCATTTATAAACAATTATATAATAAGAAATAACTATAATTCACAAAACAGATTCTACAATTAATATAATTATTAACATGATGTATACTGAATACATGTACGTATACATGTTATACTTGAATAGTTTTATCAAGTTAAATTGTCTACAAAATATACCAAAAATTAAATATAATTAGTAAAAATGTATAAATAAAAGAAAAGTAAAAAAGCCCAAAATAAGTTATTTTGGGCTTATCAAAATTCATATTTTGTGCTTTTTGATAATTTAATTTATTATATTCATATAGTGTATATATTTTAGGTCCCATTTTGTGATTCAATTATTGTATGTGAAATTAATTTAAAGTTATTATTACTTATTATTATTTTTATATTTTGTATTTTTTAATTTATAAGTATGAGTATTATTCAATTTAGAGTTTTTACGATTACTATCTTCATATATATTTTAAATATTCTTGGTTACAGTATCATTTATAGTACTTTTAATGTTATCATTATTTTTAGTCACCATACTAGAATATAATAGTATTATTACTATCATTGTATTATTATTTTTAATTTTATTTTGTAAATCTATTATAGTATCTTTTAGATCTATAATAATTGTATTTTGTTGTTCAATAACATATTTAATATTATTATATCAAATATATCCTTAATATAATTTTTAATAGAACGAGATAATTCAGAAATATAACTATAACTATAACTATATATTTAAAATATATTATCTATTAGATATTGTGTACATTATAAAATGAATAACATATTGTTATAATTATTATAATATTAATCGAATATATTTTCATTCACAAAGCAACGGAGTATATTAAACTTTAATTTCAAGATAAGTAAACACTTTAAACATTAATTATAAAATATATTGTTTATATATAATAGTTTATACTATTTGATATTAATCCTATATATATATATATATATATATATATATATATATATATATATATATATATATATATGTAGAGATAGAGAGAATCAGAATATATATTAAAAGCATATTATAAAATCCTATTTATAATACATCTATATATATATATATATAAAGTTATATTCATTATATATTATGATTAATACACTAATTAATACATTCATTGTATTAAATACCTGTAATACTTGCAATTATTACTTTCATATCTTCTATTTTAATATAATATTTTTTTATCAAAATTCTTTTACTATTAATATTTTCAGTGAGATCCTTATTATATTTTTTCAATAGTAGCACGTCATAACAAGGATCTTAATTTTGGCAGCTAACATAAGTAAATATATATATATATATATATTAGTTAGAATTAGTAATATAATTGTAATTGAAATAGATTCAGAGTTACGGCTCACATTAATTCTCCATTTAGAAACAGTGTCGACACCTGGTGATAGGTAATGATCAGAGTACTGACCCTTTATCAGCTCGGTGGTAGATATACACTTGTGGCGGGGAGGGAGGGAGCGAGAGAGGGAGGAAGGCAATTATGTATATTATTATAACCGTATATCATCATCAATATATATTAAATATCCAATCAAGGGGTAGTTGCCGCCCTCCCAATGTCTTCTCCTTACCCGGAATCACGCGGTTATTACATTAATGAATTAATAGAGCGTTTTTTGATGAATATATAATTTTTTGATATATGATGAATATAATATCACTAAATAGACTCCGAATAAATGATAACCCGTTTGGATGTATAGCCAATCGGCTTAAGTCTATGTCGTATATGTAGCATGTATACATGAAAGATACCCTGGACCTGTTTGTATGAAACCGCGTGATTCCGGGTCTTCCAAACACTTGACGACGGTATCTGCTGTACAGCATCGGTGACGTCACCAATGTTATCTCACTTGAAAACTTAAAGAAATTGAAAGGTAATGGTGCAGCATCATTTGCGTGCTATCACGCCAAGGGGGCAGATAAAAGAATGCCTGAGAGACAGATATTTATTAAGTTGGTCAAAGAGTGAAATGATTGATGGCATAATGGCAAGGATAGCAAGAATAGCGCGGACAACATTGTCTGGTACGTAGTGGTCAAGAATTACTAGGGAATCAATGGCCTACACACGATGTCGGACCTGTAATCAGATTACATTAATCACCAGGTATTACGTAACCCGAGCTCAGAGGAGGTGGAGGACATAGGTAAGCCGTCCTCTGATGTCACAAATACAACCAGCGTCAGCGTCCAGCTGCACCCGACCATGACGAGGATTACATCACAGAACAAAGATCTGAACGTCAAAGAAACAATAAATAATCTGTCTAAAATAGTTGTGATGAAAAATCTTGTAGGGATTTAACAGGGGCCACCATTATGCAAATATATTCTATGAAGGGTAGAATATTAAAGAAAACATGAACCTGACCTGGATTCACTGTGCAACTATGCAGTTTTTAAAGATAGCAAACCGTCACGTTAAGCAACCAGAACTGGATAATTTAGATTGTTTCGCAGGGATTCTAACACAGCTAGGCTCCAGATAAAGAATAAGATGGATAGGCAGTCATGTATGCAGTCAGAGTTCCACTTCAAAGAGAAGTGTGTAGTACCGTATTTAGTTGCTTATAAAATCTATATGCAACTAACAGCTAAAGTCTAGAATATGAAATTTAAAAAATACAAAAAATCAGTAACAAGTCTGGAGTAAGAATGACAGAGAAATTGATATGTGGGGTGTTGAAGAAAATTATTAAACATCTCATGAACAGAATATCGGTGGATGTGGTCCGTATTCTGTTTGTCATTAAGGCCAAACATGTGATGCACTTCATGATAATACCCATGTTCCGCGATATCGTGACATGCGCAATGAACACAGGTAAGCTTAACGAGTGTATCACGTCTATGTTTATTTCATCTATCTACGAGATGAACGAGTACGGCGCAGAGTTTATGGCTGATAATACAGATACAGCGGACATCTTCCTGGTTAACAATGCTAAGTTCTAGAATCTGAGCAATAATTGTATATCAAAGGGGGGACTAATATATATTATAATTTCTCAATGTAGCAGCAATGGGGGTCTATCGGTTGAAATAGCAAAGCAAAACTTCATTAGAAGCTGCTGACTTTAATTCTTCATTCCAGGAGTCATTATTCCAATATAAACTGAAATCATCGCCTTGCTTATCATAAACTAGCAAACTTCGCATCGACGACATTAACATATCAAGACGAGAAAACATCGCGGCCGAAGAAATCGATAGAACGAAGTTTACATTGAAGTTGAACGGTATTCCCCCCGTTAAACCGACCGGCGTTCATTTTTATGAATCAAACAGAAACAAAACCATCGAAATGAACAAAAGACCGGACATCGAACGGAAAAATAAAAAGTTAATCGAAGTGAACCAAAGCCTAGCGTTTATGTAATAGAAGTAGATCAACAGTCGTAAATACATAATATTATTTTGGTTTAGAAATATCGACCGGAACACGATGGAACACGGCGGAACACGCGGTGTTGTCCTATAGGATTCATTTTCTATGAAAAGTGACTGCTAATGGAGGGGTGTTAAAGTTATCTAAGTTATGAATATGTAAAGATAGTAGGATATAAATACATATGTAATTTAATGTATGAAGCCAGCATGTTGTGTATATATATATATATTCGAAGGATTTGTTACATTTGAAATCTTATATTTCACGCAGTAACTTTAGGTTGGTCATGCATACGCTGGGAACGTTCGTATTGACCTTCACTTTGTGCATATTAATGCCGCCTTCGTACGCTAGGTGTACTCACGTGACCGGGGTGTATCGGTGTTACGGTTGCCTAGGTTACAATGGTAACGCAATTTTATATTATATTATAGGACACTTTTCTGAAAATTTTCTAATGTATAAATAGCAGATTATGCTTATAATTGTATTTAGTTAAACATAATTTATATATATATATATATATATATATAGAAAATATAATATTATATTCTTTAGTTATATTTCGATATTTTTTCAAATTATTTGATATATTTTATTTTATGCTCATATCGCATGATAATATTGGTGACAGCGGCGGGATATATTCTATATTCTACCAGCGAACGATATAGACGTCAATATGGTCATATTCTACTCTACTGGGAGTGGGCCCTGACATACTAAATAGCAGAATATGCTTATAATTTTATTTAGTTATACATAATTTATGTGCATTAATTAAACGTGCAGAAATGTTCTAAATTCTCGCATCCAATCAGATTATTATTAAAATGGAACACCTGCAATTGAGAGTATAATCGAATTGAGTAAATGCACCCAACTCCTCTACGGAAACATTCATGTATGGTCAATGAATGGCATATACATTATCGTTTTTTCCTGACAAAGGATCCAACAGCTGTCATCACATAGAGAAGACGAGAGACTCCAACAGGTAGATCGCTATAGTCTATCGTATTATTAACCAGGAAGCTGTCCGCTATATCAGCATTCTCAGCCATAAACTCTGCGCCGTACTCGTTCATCTCGTATATAGATGAAATACACATGGACGTGATACACTCGATAAGCATACCTGTGTTCATTGCGCATGTCACGGCATCGCGGAACATGGGTGTTATCATGAAGTGCATCACATGTGTCGCCTTAATGCCGAACAGAATACGGACTATATCCGCCGAGAATCTGTTCACGAGAATTTTGATCATTTTCTTCGATACCCCACGGACCAATTTCTCTGCCATCATTACCCAAGACTTGTTACTGATTTGGATTTTTTAAATTCCATATTCTCCACTTTAGCCGTTAGTTGCATATAGATTTTATAAGCAACTAAATACGGTACTACACACTTCTCTTTGAAGCGGAATTCTACCTGCAAACATGACTACATATCCATCTTATTCTTTATCTGGAACCTAGCTGCGTTAGAATCCCTGCGGAACAATCTAAATTATCCAGTTCTGGTGTGCCTAACGCGACGGTTGGCTATCTCTAACAACTGCATAGTTATACAGTGCATCCAGGCTAGGTTCATGTTTTCTTTAAAATTCTACCCTTCATAGAATATATTTGCATAATGGTGGCCCCTGTTAAAACCCTACAAGAGTTTTCATCACAACTATTTTAGAGATATTATTTATTGTTTCTTTGACGTTCAGATATTTGTTCTATGATGTAAACCTCGTCATGGTTGGGTGAAGCTGGACACTGACGCTGGTTGTATTCGTGACATCAGAGGACGGCTTACCTATGTCCTCCACCTCCTCCGAGCTCGGGTCACGTAATACCTGGTGATTAATGTAATCTGATTACAGGTCCGACATCGTCTGTAGGTCATCGAGTCCCTAGTAATCCTTGACCCCTAGGTACCAGACAATGTTGTCCGCGCTATTCTTGCTATCCTTGCCATTATGCCATCAATCATTTCACTCTTTGACCTACTTAATGAATATCTGTCTCAGGCCTTCCTTTATTTTGTAATTGCGACCATATTCTGTTCCCTTAACGTGATAGCACGCAAATGATGCTGAATCACTGTCTTTCATCCTTTTAACTTTTCACGTGAGATAATGTATATATATATATATGTATATGTTTCCCAGCGATCTATCGAGAAGCATGTTGGCGTCGTAGTCGTATAACATCCTGTTGGATGACGTTATTATAAAACTCTTATCGCTTGATTATAGAATGAAATATTTCCCAAGGATAGACATTTCATTACTATAAGAATGTCAATATTGACAAAACAACATTAATTGTATTCCATCGCACAAGATTTAAACATAAATTTAACATACAAATAAATAATATATTCATAAAATAATCAACTAATTTTAAATTAATAGGCATTCACGAAAATTTTAATTGGAAAATGCAAAAATAAATTTACTATGGATCTGTTTACTACATATTTATAAATATAAATGTATTAATATTTCAAATATGCTTTAATTTTCTTTTTTTCATAGTCTTATTAATTATTATTCTGTTCAATGGGGAAGGACTTACCCTATAGGCAATGCCTTATGCTATTAACCTTAACTTGTTAACCTGTGCCGTCGAGTTGTATCTGACCCCTGGCGACATCGATGACAGCAGCTCTCCAAATCCTCCTACATCTTGAGGTTCGAATCATGTTGAAGATATTTCTATACAAGTTTTTCTTTATGCTATCTAGCCATCTTTTCCGTGGTCTCCCTCTACTTCTTATGCTATAGCAATATAAAATTCATTCAAATATTGCAAAATAAATTTACGAGAACAATATATAAACGATGATTATATTTTTTTAAGACAACATTCTTAAATTTAAAAATGTTAAAATATATCTATTTATAAATATATGTTTAGAATATATAACAAACATTATTTGCATTGTTCAATTTGTAAGTTATTTAACCATAATTTCTCATTTTATACTTTTCGGTTAAATAAAACATTCTTAATACCAAAAATAAGATTTGATCATGAGAAATTTAATATTGTTACAAAGGCGCATAATTATGGAATTATTTGAATGAAACCATATCATCATTAAAGAATTTGAATAATTTTACAATATATATTAAAAGCATGTTTTTAAATAATGATATCTATAGATACTTACACCTGATTATCTGTATTGTTTGTTCTTATATTTACATTGTCATCATTCCTTCTTTTTGCTATTTTAAATTGTTCGTATTGTATAGATATTGTTAGCCTTACTTTGGTTTTTCTTTGATTTTTTTATAGTTTACATTATTTATTATTTTAGTAGCTTTTTACATTTTTCCTTCTTTTTAGATTTTTAATGTATTCATATTTCTTCGATATTTTTTATCTTTGTAGCTTTACTTTGGTCTTTCGTTTTCTTTAATTTGTTATAGTTTAACCTGTTTATTATTTTTAATTGGTTTTACATTTTTTAAATATTTTATTATATATTATATATTTTTATTATATTTTATTATTATTTTATTGTTAAATACATGATGATATTCTTGGTATTGAGAATTAAATTTAATTTTATTGTATTAATTTTCATAAGACAGAACACTAATGAGAAAAATATAATTTATAAAAATATGTATACTCTTTATATGTATTCGTTTATGTATTAATTCTCTCATTACCAAGATCAGGTTGGTATCTCGATAAGTTCAATAGAACTTATATGCTATACCTGGGTTTTTGATCTTGTTCATCAACTAAATCTGATAGTATTATTGTCATTATTATATATGTTTTTATATATAGATAATGTAATATATACATATAAGTAAATGTATATTAATATATGGTTATATTCACTTGGAGTGGTGTGCTATGTATTTTCGAATAGTCACCAAGTAGTGTAGGCTGTAATTTATAGAGGGTACATTGTATACCACATATGTATATACATACATTTTAATTTATATATTAAATTAAATTATATATGTATATATTAATAAATTATTAATAACATATATCATAGTATTTGAATAGCATTACTTTTAGTCTACTTAATTATTTTACTTATGTATATTTGTTTTTACCAATATTTATTAATATTTACATTTTTAACATATATCCTATTCATATTTATTTTATTGTATATAATTTTAATTAAGTAGGTATCTCTATAAAAATACAGTTTTTCCATAACATATAATCAATATAATCGTTTTAAAGTTGTTTGGAAGTTATAGAAATAATCATATATCTCAATTATATGTAATACTAATAAACCTATCAATACATATTAATGTTCGTAACCATCTTATACCCCTAAACTATTACCCCTAAGTATGTGCCATTAACATATGTGTTTACGTGCTTCAGTGTGTTATGTTCGTACTATAGATAATATACCTAGGTATACCTACTTCCTGTTAATCGTTACCCCTCCCCTCTTCCCCGGTACCCCCTACCAACCGCTGGAGAAGGAGGAGTTTACTAAGGAGGAGGCTGGCTGTCACTCAAGTGAAGATACTAGAGAGCACATGACGAGGACAAGTCGCTATCGGTCATGTTTTAAAACGTTAGTAAGCAATACTTTATTTATAGCTTATATTTTGTATAGAAATGTAATATATTTCATGTGTAACATATGTATTATATTTGATTATTTTCATAGTATTAACAAAGATTTTGCGAAGCAAAGGTATAACACAACGTTATGATGCATGCAACGTAATTTAGTAATATTCCCTGCCGCTGCTAGCAGTAGTATCGAAATCACTGAAATAGATTTAGGTTCGGCTCTGTTTGCATACAACAATGTTTTCATTGCACTATTAAATTACATGCAATATAAATTAGCTTTTACTTACTAAATATATACTTATAGCATTAAAAACATACATATCATATTTGTCTGTTATATATTAGTAATGAAAACTTAGTTGTCATCATATAAATATTAATTTAAAGCATATTATTTAACATTTTAAAAGTGTATAGTTAAATACGAATTTACATTATAAACAACACATAGTTCCTAAAAGTAACCCGCTATAGGTGGCACTGGGGTATTTTGTATACAAATTCGAATTACACGATTTCGCGTAAGTTTTATATCTTTCCTTCGGAACATCTTTGGTATTAATATATATATATATATATATATATATATATAAATTTATTTATATATTAAATATTACAGATTCTCTGTGTATCAGGTGTATCTGCAGTTACTGGAAGTTATAGAAGTCTTAAAAGTCATTAATATTGTATACAATCCTTATAAGGACATTTATATTTTAAATAATGATACATTATTGAATAAACATCTAAAGCTAAATACTTTTATTATTTATTTATAATATTATAAATATATATATGCATATTCCTTAGAGTTATTTAACAAATTTTATATACACAAGGTATTATATTTGTATAATTGTTAAAAGTAATTATATATTTATTATGGTGTATATCATTATATAGATAATGACAACATTCAGATATACCATAATCAAACTATCGCTATAATGATGCATGTTCTATAGTAGAGGTATCCTATATTTGTCAATGTATAATAGTTTTAGTAAGAGTATTATGTATTTCAAAAAATATATTTAACCGATATGAAATATATAATTATATTATACTTATTGCTAGTTATACGTAATATTAATTATACTTAACAATTATTCTAATGAAGAATATTAACCATAAGTAAAATACCAATAAAAAATGTTAAATAAAGTATTTATTTTTAAATATTATAATAAATTTAATTCATTATTTCAAATATATTAATAACAAATAATTTTTTTTCTTCTAAAATCCCTTAGTTCATGTATACACTATAATTATAGTTAGGCTTAAGCCTATAACATTAATTTAGATAAACACCTACAGTGTAGGTCCTACACTCTCTCCAATCAGCAAAATCAACATTCACCTTATTTTCCTTCCAATCGTTATGTAATACCTTAACTATCTACATAGACTCTTCTAAAGGCTCAGTCATAACACAGTCATAATACTCCCAATAGAAACTAAGCGCCTGATTTCCCTTCAAATCAAGTGAAACATCCACTACTAATACATATTAGTATATACCAAAGTATACAATGTATACTATACATGTACGTGACCTGGGCAACAAGTTCTGCCCCCTACTGTTCATATTAGACCTTGCCTCCTCATGTGATACGCTTGACCACTGTATCCTTATCAATCGCCTCTGGTCAAGCTGTATATGTGGTGCGGCCCTAGTTAGGTTCTCGACATACATTTCATCAAATCTCTCTTAATCCGTTCCATTAAATCCCGTTTCTCACAACCCCGGACTATCACATACGAATGTACTCGAGGCTACACACTTCAATACATCGATGTTTACCTTTTACACTCCGAATCTATCTTATTTAATGATATATTAACATCACCGATCAACAAAAATATCATCTCGAACCAATATTTCTATGCATTACAGATATTTCAAAATGGCTGTCATGTGAGGGTACCCCTCTCATAGTTTCCAATATTGATCAAATATGTTTGTTAACAATCATGTCTTTATTTAAAATGATATGAACAGCATGCGAATATATACATACACATATATATTTATATCAATATGATATTCAATATATTAAATAAGCTGAATAATTATCATGATTCAATATTATAATAAATATATTATTTAGTTATATTAAAATATCACTGTTGCTAATATAATACAAATAACACACATATATCCTATATAATATTAATTTAAATTTGTTTTTTATGTATAACATATAATTAACATAATTATTAAATTATATGTGGTGTATGTTTAGAAGTTCGTCATAATATATAATCAATAACATATACCACTAAATGTATATTATAATAAATAATAATTATTATTATAATTTCCTAGAAATTGTCTTTTCATTTTTATAAAAAATAAATAAGAATATATTCTGCTTTCTCGTTTCTCTTAAAATATCTTCGCGATGAGATTGATCTCTCCAATTGTTGTGGTTCTCTCATAATCTAGTAACGCTGGCCTCGATCTTATTATGTTCATCATCCGCTGTCGCAGTCTCCTCATCTCGTACCCGGTTACCACGACAACAGGACCACGACACGGCCGGAAGTGTATACGGAAGTGCCCGGGTTCCGGTATCCGGTAGCCAGAAAACGAGAACGGCGGACACCGGAGAGAAGCCACCGAACCACATGTACGATGTGGCAGAGTCCTGCGACGGGTGATCACGTAAGATGTGAAGGGTTAAGTTAAGGGGTAACGGGTAAAGTTATGGGGTCAGGAGTGATGGGTTAAGTTATGTGGTCAGGGGTGACGGGTAAAGTTATGGGGGCAGGGGTGACAGGTAAAGTTATGGGGTCAGGGGCGTAAAATATGATATAATGTTATGTACTGTGACGTAAGAAGTGACATAATGTGACGTAATAAATATACATTCATAGAGGTAGATGTAGAGGTATAGTTAGAGTTAGAGGTAGATGTAGATGTAGAGGTAGAGGTAGAGGTCTAGGTAGATGTATAGGTATGCATATAAGTTGTATGCTTATTAACTGCATTGATAATGAAATATGTAAGTATAGGTTCTCGTTATCTGAATGGTAAAAAACAATAAATGATACTATAAAAACAACCATAGTATATAGATACATTTGGTTAAAGTATACTTTATACATTATACTATATAGGTAACTAACTAACAAACGTTATTTTAATAAATAATTAATCAAATTGTAAACAGTATTTTATAAATTAATTAATATAAGTTTATAAAGTTTATTAACCTATAACTGTATACACAATACTACAGTATACTATTTTACTATATAGCACTATCAAATACGTTATATATTAATACCATTAATACCATTAATACCGCAATTTCACCTCTTATAAGATATATATATATATATATATATATAGATGTCTATTAGTATACTTATATGTATATATCTATGAGTAGAGTATATATATACTATTATAGTATACTATAGTATAGTATATTATATTTATTATAGCTGTAATACTATAATACATATATATATATATATATATACTACAACTACTAATACTACTACTACGGTATCGTAGTACATTACAAGGAGGAGAGATGCCATCACTGAAAGCATACGACTACGAGATAGAAGATGAACATTCCGTGAACGGTATCAGGATGCTGGCTTCGACGCCCGCCTCCCATCTCAAGAGGATAGCCGAGATGACCACCACCCCAGACGATGTGCTGGTGGCCACGTTCTCGAAGTCAGGTTATCTCGAGTTACGTAGTATCACACGTGTAACGTAGTCACGTGTTACGTGAGGTCACGTGATAGCGATTATAACGCGTCACGTGCCAGTGTTAGTACTAGGGGCGCTGCAACAGGGGGGCGGGGGGATATGCCCCCCCCACTTTAAAATCTAGGGGGACCTCCTATGTATTGCTTATGTCCCCCCCCACTTTTACCACAACATTTATTTTTATTGGTTGGTCCCCCCTATAAAGGGTGTATGTATACATATATGCATACAAAAGCGCCCCTAGTAAGTACGAGTAGTATTGCATAATACCGCGGTGTTGCGTCATACCGAAGTGTTGCGTCATTCTGAAGTATTGCGTCATATGTGTAATGGCCACATGCTCTCTGTTGTATTATGGTTATCGTATGTCACGTGATGCTTATACACGTATATAGTCGCTAATTCAATTATTAATAGTTTATTTGTAGGTTTATTAATATATATATATCGAAATCATATTCACGTATTTAAATAGAGATATTAAATATGATCATTGACAATTATCTAAATAATGACGATTCATCATTATTTATCATCATTTATAATACATGTATAC
Organism: Osedax fenrisi; assembly: GCA_964019155.1. Taxonomy (NCBI): domain Eukaryota; kingdom Metazoa; phylum Annelida; class Polychaeta; order Sabellida; family Siboglinidae; genus Osedax; species Osedax fenrisi. Next base: position 49,117,975 of record OZ025244.1, on the reverse strand, counting down.
TCTGCAGATTATATTGTATATTGATATTATTTAATATTCAAAATATTTGATACGAAACCTATGTAGTTAAGCGTTAGGCTAACCTATATCTCATACTTTAATATATATATATATATATATATATATATATATATATATATATATATATTCCTACCAACAGTTAAAGCAACTTATAGTTGCTTCATGTATAGTAAATTAATATTATATATAGGAATATTATACCTAGTATATTTGATTTCGATTTGATTTCTAATATTAAATATAATGTATACATTTATTATATTAACAAAATGCACAGATATATATATACGTGCATGATGAGCATCACACACCTCCATAACTCAACGATAACGCCCCCCGCCCCCGTTACGCCCCCTCAGGTACCACGTGGCTTCAGGAAATCCTATACCTGGTACACAACGAAGCCGATGCTGTGGATGCTGCCTCCCGCCCCCTTACAGAGAGAGTTCCTTTCGTCGACTACGTTAAGATGTGGCCAACTTTACAGGCGAAGGACGGGCCTAAACTCAAGAAGTCGCATCTAGGTTAACTGCGCATTCGTGACGTGGTTACAGGCGATATTACCATTGGGGTCACGGTAGAGGTCAGTGTAGTGGTCAGTGTAGTGGTCAGTGTAGTGGTCAGTGTAGTGGTGGTCAGTATAGTGGTCAGTATAGTGGTCAGTGTAGTGGTAAGTGTAGTGGTCAGTGTAGTGGTGGCCAGTGTAGTGGTCAGTATAGTGGTGGCCAGTGTAGTGGTCAGTGTAGTGGTCAGTGTAGTGGTCAGTGTAGTGGTCAGTAGTAGTGGTAAGTGTAGTGGTCAGTGTAGTGGTTAGTGTAGTGGTGGTCAGTATAGTGGTCAGTGTAGTGGTCAGTGTAGTGGTAAGTGTAGTGGTCAGTGTAGTGGTGGCCAGTGTAGTGGTCAGTATAGTGGTGGCCAGTGTAGTGGTCAGTGTAGTGGTCAGTGTAGTGGTCAGTGTAGTGGTGGTCAGTATAGTGGTCAGTGTAGTGGTCAGTGTAGTGGGCAGTGTAGTGGTCAGTGTAGTGGTCAGTGTAGTGGTGGTCAGTATAGTGGTCAGTGTAGTGGTGGTCAGTATAGTGGTCAGTGTAGTGGTCAGTGTAGTGGTCAGTGTAGTGGTAAGTGTAGTGGTCAGTGTAGTGGTGGTCAGTGTAGTGGTCAGTGTAACCTTGTAACCTTGTAACCTAATGGTTTATACACTGCCATCAACATCGTGTGAGTTTTCGGCCGTGTTTTCGTGGGTTATTTATATGCGATTTCGAACAGGTGTGTTTTTAATTTACGTTTAAAGAGTGGGGTTGAGGTGATTTCTCTTATATTGTAAGGGAGGTTATTCCATAATTTTGGGGCAGAAATTGAGAATGCGGTTTCTTGTTTGCGTGATAAGTGTTTTGGATTATGTATAAGTAATTTGTATTTATTGATTTTACGTTGTATTCTAGATGGTTTATTTTCTATTAGTATGTCAGTAAGGTAGTCGGGGTGATTGTGATGAATGACTTGGTGGGATATCAGTAAGGTTTTGTATTGGATACGTTGTGTGATGGGAAGCCAGTGAAGAGATTTTAGGTATGGAGTTATGTGAGTCCTGGAGTATTTGGGGATTCTGTAGACAGTTCGTGCAGTGGAATAAAGTAATCGGTTGAGTGGTATTAGTGCGTTTTTGGGGAGTCTATGAAGTATAGAGTTACAGTAGTCAAGTCGTGGAAGTATGAGGGATGTTGCTAGTAATTTTGATAGTTCTGTGGTTATAGATGGTCTTATTAGTCTGATAGTGTGTAGTGTTCGGTTAATGGATTTTGATAAGTCTGTTGTGTATTGAGTAAAATTCAGTGATTGGTCAATGGTAATTCCAAGATTTTTTACGTAGGGGGAGTATTTTATGTTATGGTTGTTTATCTGAATGAGTGGGACGATTGGAACAGTTTTAGTAGTATTGATTAGTATTGCTTGTGTTTTGTGGGTGTTTAGTGATAGCGAGTTGGTTGAGAGCCATAGTCGAATGTCTTCTAGACATTTGTTTAGTGTGGCTATGTTTGTTGATGGGTTGGGTAAGTTGCAGTAAATTTGTAAGTCGTCAGCGTAGGTGTGGAAGTAAATGTCAGGGTAGTTATCAAATATGTCTAATAGGGGAGATATATAAATATTAAAGAGGATGGGAGCAAGAACGGAGCCTTGAGGAACTCCATGTGATATAAGTCTGGGGTCGGTTGTGTGTGATTCGATGGAGATCGAGTAGGTACGGTCGCTAAGGTAGGAAGAGAACCATGCGAGTGCCGTACCAGTTATGCCGATATACTCCAGTCGATGAATCATGATGTTGTGACTAATGGTATCAAATGCAGCTGATAGGTCAAGTAGGATGATGATGGAGCAGTATTGTGTTGGGTACAGTCTTATTTTGTTTAATATGTGGGTTAATGCAGTTTCGGTACTTTTATTTTTAGTGTAGGCGCTTTGAAATTTATTTAATAATTTGTGTTTATCTAAGTAGTTTGAAAGTTGGGAGCAGACTACTCTTTCGAGAGTTTTTGAAATGTACGATAGGTTTGATATGGGGCGGTAGTTTGATAGGTCTGATTTATCTAGTGATGAATTCTTTATTATTGGAGTTACATGTGCATGTTTCATTGAGGAGGGGACAATACCTGATATAAGAGACCTGTCTATTATGTTTTTATAGTATGGAGTGAGATGAGTGGATAGTTTGTGTAGTAGTGTTGTTGGTATTGGATCAAGCTTACATGATGACTTGACGGCTTGAAGAAGCTTGTCGATTATTGTTGCAGTTGGGATGGTAAAGGAATCTAATTTGTATATAGATGTTGTTAGTGGTGGAAGCGTTAGAGGAGGAAGGGAATTGATTATTATCTGTACCTTGTTTTTGAAGTATATATCAAATAATGCAGGTAAGGAAGATAGGGTGCCCTCTGGGAGAATACGGGGGGTTATACGACCGAGTAGAGAATTTGATATCTGGAATAGTTTTTTTGTGTCGTTTCCAGCAGCTTTAATTGTGTCAGTGTAATAATCATGTTTTGCCTTCTTTATCATAAACCTATATTCACTGGAATGTTGCCTGAAAGAAATTAAGTTGTCATGGCTTCTGAACTTTCTCCATGTTTTTTCAGCGGATCTGAGTTTACGTTTGTATAAGGAAAGTGTGGGGTTGAACCATTTTATATTATTACGTTTAGTGATAATTTTTGTTGTGATGGGTGCATGTTTGTCCAGTGTTTTAAGAAGAACTATATCAAGGTTGGTAGTGTCAGTAGGGTCTTTGGAAGTATTTAGTAGATCAGTAAAATCACGCATGTAATCAGTAATATTTATGTTGTTAGATTTTCTGTAATGTATAGTTTGTGATTGTCGTTTAGGTTTGGGAGATTTAACAATGAATGTAATAATGTGATGATCTGTGATAAGTCTATTAACGGATGTATTTGTGATGGAGGTATTCGTATTATGTGTTATGATCAGATCAAGAATATTGCCTGATGAATGAGTAGATGATGTAACATATTGTGTGCAGTTGTGAGAGTTTATAGTTTGATTAAGTAGTTTGGAATAGTGCGATGAAGGTGATATTGGAATGTTAAAATCACCTAGAATTATAGTGTGCTTATTCGTTGTTATGAGTAGTTCATTCAGTTCATCAATAAAGAGAGGGATAGATTGATGTGGTGGTCTATATATTGTGATAAATGTAATGGGCTGTGAGTTAGTGGGGTGGAAAGTGCATGATAAGGCTTCGGAATATATTTGTTTCAGGTCTTTGTTGTTAGTCAGTTTGATATTTTTGTTATAAAGTAGTCCGATTCCACCACCGAGATGGAGACCATCCCGAGGTAGGTGGACAAAACAGTGTGTATCAGTATTCAGTGAGGAAATAATAGGTGTATCATTATTAGATAACCAGGTCTCTGTAAGGCATAACAAATCTAGATCTAGATCATTGAATAGGTCAAGGATGATTTCAATTTTGTTTCTTATTGATCGGATATTAAGAGTGGCAGCTTTAATATTCTGTGTGGAAGATGAAGTTACCATTGGTGGTGAATGCATAGTTATGGCGGTAAGTGAGACACTGGTGTGGGGTTGGATTGGGAGATGGTGCAGTCAGGCTGGCGGTATAGATGAACTGGTGTTATGAGGTTCATACGATTTGGCTTTAATGTAAGATTCATAAGAATGTTCCCAGGTTTTATAGGTATGAGGAGTTATATTTATGGGACTTGATTTCCAGTCAACCTTTGAGTTGATTATGTTTCTTAATTCATAGGTTTCGTTGGAGTTATTGTAAGTACATTTAGTATTGGGTGGAGTCAGATTTGCTTTTGTGGCGTGGTATAATAATTTACCTCGTACTCTTTCAAGTAGAATACGTTGTTTACGAAAATATAAGTTTGTATAGTGGGGATGTTTCATAATATTCTGTATTTTTGATGTAAATGTGTAGTAGGAGTTGTCGGAATTAAAGTATATTATGACTATATTATTGATGAATTTATAGGTAGATATTGCATTAGATGGGAGGTGTACATACAAGAGTAGATCGGTTAAGAACAATTTTGTCGTTTGTTTACTATTTAGGTGTTCAATAACAATAGAATTGTAATTAGGAGAGATGGATGGAGGTAGTGGTCGAGTATGATTTATGTGGGTTATTTGGCAATTTGGTCTACTAATATATGGATTGGAGACAGGTCTAAAATGCATATTGATGGGTAATTCTAGGAGACTAGGGATAGGGGTAGGTGGTGGGGGAGGGGGAGGGAGGGGGATTGAGGAAGTAGAAGGAGGAGGAGGGGGAAGAAAGGGGATTGAGGAAGTGACAGTAGGATGAGTGATAGTTGAGTATTTGTAGTTTGATTTGATATTTTGTAATTGTGAATATATGTTGAGTAAACATGTGTCTTGTTTGTCAAGGCGGGAGGATATATCTTTAATAAGGAAAGGAATAGTATTTAGTAAGTCAGTCATGGAAGTAGAAAGCGGAGGGATTGTAGATGAAGGAATAAGGTTGGGTTTTTGGAGGCAAGTCTGGCATGAGAATTTAAAAGAAGGAGATTTAAGTACACTGACGACATGCTTATGTACTGCACTGCTTGTTATCCAATTATATGGCAAGCTATTATGTGCATTTAGACATTTAAAGTGTATAGCAGAGTTACATAGACAAGTGACAAAGTTTGTACAAGTAATTGTAATATTACATTGAATGCATGTATTAGTCATATTGATGTGTAATGTAATGAAATATATTGAAATCAAAAGTAGAAAGCTATAAATAGATAAATATATGAATACAGAAATGTAAACAAAATATAATAGAAAATTGTAACGGTTCAGTGATTTTATGAATTTAGGATATATAAATGATATAAACGTCAATAAGTGAAAAAGTTATGAATGAAAATTATAAATAATATATGTAATAGTTAGAGTGTGATGACTTATCTTATTGTTCGATTGATGGGATAATGTTGTAATATGAATTTATTAATGTTGACAGGATGTAAACAGGAAGTAAAAAAAAAGTGTAGTGGTCAGTGTAGTGGTCAATGTAGTGGTCAGTGTAGTGGTCAGTGTAGTGGTGGTCAGTATAGTGGTCAGTGTAGTGGTCAGTGTAGTGGTAAGTGTAGTGGTCAGTGTAGTGGTCAGTGTAGTGGTCAGTGTAGTGGTGGTCAGTATAGTGGTCAGTGTAGTGGTCAGTGTAGTGGTCAGTGTAGTGGTAAGTGTAGTGGTCAGTGTAGTGGTGGCCAGTGTAGTGGTCAGTATAGTGGTGGCCAGTGTAGTGGTCAGTGTAGTGGTCAGTGTAGTGGTCAGTGTAGTGGTGGTCAGTGTAGTGGTCAGTGTAGTAGTGGTCAGTATAGTGGTCAGTGTAGTGGTCAGTGTAGTGGTAAGTGTGGTGGTCAGTGTAGTTGTCAGTGTATTGGTCAGTATAGTGGTCAGTGTGGTGGTCAGTGTAGTTGTCAGTGTATTGGTCAGTGTAGTGGTCAGTGTAGTGGTCAGTGTAGTGGTCAGTGTAGTGGTCAGTGTAGTGGTGGTCAGTGTAGTGGTCAGTGTAGTGGTGGTCAGTATAGTGGTCAGTGTAGTGGTGGTCAGTATAGTGGTCAGTGTATTGGTCAGTATAGTGGTCAGTGTAGTGGTTAGTGTAGTGGTCAGTGTAGTAGTCAGTGTAGTGGTCAGTGTAGTGGTCAGTGTAGTGGGCAGTGTAGTGGTGGTCAGTGTAGTGGTCAGTGTAGTGGTCATTGTAGTGGTCAGTGTAGTGGTCAGTGTAGTGGGCAGTGTAGTGGTGGTCAGTGTAGTGGTCAGTGTAGTGGTCAGTGTAGTGGTCAGTGTAGTGGTAAGTGTGGTGGTCAGTGTAGTTGTCAGTGTATTGGTCAGTATAGTGGTCAGTGTGGTGGTCAGTGTAGTTGTCAGTGTATTGGTCAGTGTAGTGGTCAGTGTAGTGGTCAGTGTAGTGGTCAGTGTAGTGGTCAGTGTAGTGGTCAGTGTAGTGGTGGTCAGTATAGTGGTCAGTGTAGTGGTGGTCAGTATAGTGGTCAGTGTATTGGTCAGTATAGTGGTCAGTGTAGTGGTTAGTGTAGTGGTCAGTGTAGTAGTCAGTGTAGTGGTCAGTGTAGTGGTCAGTGTAGTGGGCAGTGTAGTGGTGGTCAGTGTAGTGGTCAGTGTAGTGGTCATTGTAGTGGTCAGTGTAGTGGTCAGTGTAGTGGGCAGTGTAGTGGAGGTCAGTGTAGTGGTCAGTGTAGTGGTCAGTGTAGTGGTTAGTGTAGTGGTGGTCAGTGTAGTGGTTAGTGTAGTGGTGGTCAGTGTATTGGTCAGTGTAGTGGTCAGTGTAGTGATCAGTGTAGTGGTTAGTGTAGTGGTCAGTGTAGTAGTCAGTGTAGTGGTCAGTGTAGTGGGCAGTGTAGTGGTGGTCAGTGTAGTGGTCAGTGTAGTGGTCAGTGTAGTGGTTAGTGTAGTTACCTGTTACCTGTTACCTAATTGGTTTAGGCACTTCCATCAACTTCTTTATTGAAGTTTTCGGACGTGCTTTCAATATTATTGGGCAAAAAGGTATGTTTTTAGCTTTGATTTGAATGTTACAGTTGAGTCAATTGATCGGATATGGTGAGGTAGATCATTCCAGATTTTTGGAGCATGGATGGAGAAAGATTTATGTTGGGAAGATGTTAAATGTAATAGAACTGGAGTTTTTAATTTGAATTTGTTTATGTGTCTTTGTTCGTAAATAGTTGTGTTGGGAGTTAGTAAGTTGGCAAGATAGTCTGGTGTGTTATGATGTGTAGCTAAATGTATGGTGAGTGCAATTTTGTAAATTATACGGGATTTTATTGGCATCCAATGTAATTTGGTTCTCAAAGGGGATATATGTTGTCTGGAATATTTAGTTATGTTGAATATAAATCTTATGGCTGAGTTCTGAAGGCGTTGGAGTTTATTTATTATAGATTGTGAGGAGGCATATAGACAGGAATTACAGTAATCAAGGCGGGGAAGAATGAGGGATGTAGCGAGGAGTATTGCAGTATTAAAATTAATGAAGGGTCTTATTGTTCGTAAGTTGTGTAGTATGTAGTTAATTGACTGTGATAGTGATTTAGTCTGGATGTTGAATTGTAGTGTTGGGTCGATTAATATACCAAGATTTTTTATTTTATTAGCATAAGAAATACTCAGATTGTTAATGGTAATTTGTGGTGGAATGAATATAGTGGTAGATGTTTTAATATGCATTGATTCAGTTTTAAGACAGTTTAGTGATAATGAGTTGTTGGTGAGCCAGTTATGTATATCAGTAATGCAGTTGTTAAGTAAATTTATGTCATTGTTAGGGTCTATCAATCTACAGTGTAACTGTATGTCATCAGCATACGAGTGATAGTCTATAGTGGGGTATTTGTCAATAATTTTAAATAAGGGAAGTAGGTAGATATTGAACAGGAGTGGACCAAGGACAGATCCTTGAGGTACTCCATGAGTAACTTTACGAGGTTTAGAGATTAGAGAGTTTATACTAATTTGGTAAAAACGATCAGTTAGGTATGAGATGAACCAATCGAGTGCGGTATCAGAGATTCCGATAGAAGTTAGTCGATTTATAAGGATATTATGGTCAAGGGTGTCGAAGGCAGCTGATAAATCAAGGAGAATGACCACTGAACCATGTGGTGATGCAGCAGATAAGTGAATGTGATTAAGGATATGTATTATTGCAGTTTCAGTACTTTTGTGCTTGGTATAGGCACTCTGATATGGGTTTAATATATGATTTTTATGGAGATAAGAATTTAATTGACGAGCAACAACTCGTTCTAGGGTTTTGGAGAGTGTTGATAAGTTGGAGATTGGTCGGTAGTTGGAGAGGATTGCTTTGTCAAGGTTTGGTTTTTTTATGATGGGTGTAACATATGCTGTTTTCATATAGATTGGAAAAATGCCTGAGGTAAGTGAGTTTTCTATTATTTCTTGGTAATAAGATGCTAGATAAATGTGGTACTTATTTAATATAGAATGAGGAATTGGATCTAGTTCGGAAGATGTATTTACTGCACTGAGGAGTTTTTCAATGGTAGTAGTTGATGGTAATGTAAAGGAGGAAAGAGAATATAGAGGTAGATTATATGGTTCATTGAGTGGTGTAGGGAGTGATTTAATTATATTCATGACTTTAGTATTGAAATATTGGTCAAATGTATCTATTAGCGTTGTTATGGGTTCATTTGGTAGAACACGTAGTGATATTCTACCAAGTAGCTGGTTAGAAATGGAGAAAAGTTTCTTAGAATTAGTTGATGCTTCTTTTAATAGATTATTGTAGTATGATTTCTTAGACTTCTTGAGTAGGGTTCTATATAGGCTACGTTGTTTGATAAATATATTGTAATTATTGGGAGATTTAGATTTTCTCCAATAATTTTCATATAGTCGTAATTTGCGTTTTGATGATGAAAGTTCAGAATTAAACCATTTGCAATTTGGACGTTGTGTTATATATTTATATTTGATGGGGGCAAGTTCGTCAAGGGTTCTTGATAGAGATGTTTCTAATTTGGATACTGAGTTTGAAAATTGTGTGTTATTAAATTTTTTAGAGAATTCAGTGATGAAAGTATTGGTGTCAATATTGTTATATTTTCTATATTTAATATTTATAATGGGTCGAGTTGGTCTTGGTGAGCTAATATGGAAGAATACTAAATGATGATCAGAAAATAGATTCTTTATTGAATGGGAATTGGTGAGGTTAGAATGTGCATGGGAAATTATAAGGTCAAGTGTATTGCCTGCTATGTGAGTTGGGGATGTTATATGTTGGACAAAGTTAAATGAGTCTATTAATATATTGAATTGCCTGGTATAATTAGTGTCAAGATTAATTGGGATATTTAGGTCTCCGAGAATGATAGTATGGTCAGTGGATGTAGTCAGGAGGTGTTCTAATTCAAGGTGAAACTTAGGAATTGACTTATGAGGTGGACGATAGATAACTATGATGGTGAATTGACGTGAATTAGCCGGGTGAAATGTACAAGAAAATGATTCTGAGTTTTCTAGTGCAAGATCAGTACTGTTTATTAGATTAATATTTGTCTTATATATGATGCCAACACCACCACCAAGATGGGGGCCGAGTCTATTAAGTTGTGCAAAACTTAGATTATTAATATTAAGGGATGCAGATATTGCAATATCATTATCCTTAAGCCACGTTTCTGTGAGACAAATAAGATCAAGGTGAAGGTCATTAAATAAGTCAAGTGTGTGATCAACTTTATTGCGTATGGAGGAAACATTAAGGATGGCTGCATTAATCTGAGATTGTGATGTGTTGTGAATAAATGGTGGAATTGATAGTGCGGTATCTATTGAGGTGCTACGAATTGAGATTGTTCTGAGATAATTAGGTCGAGTGGTTGAAGGTCATTGTGCAGATTGGTGTGATGATTGAGAATCACTGATTGATGAATTCAGTGATTTAATATGTAATTTATATGTATTGTAGGATGTAGACCATGTATTGTATGTATCATTTGATATATAAACTGGGTTATTATTCCAGTCTATATTAGAGTTGGTAAAATAGCGAAGTTCAAATGAGTTAGTAAAGTTATTGAAGGTACATTTGACATTAGATGGGGCTAGGTTAGATTTTGTTGCATGGAAAAGAACTCTACCACGTGTTCGCTCAGTGTTAGATCGTTCAGCACGAATGTATAGGTGATTGTATATTGAGTTACTGCGGATGAATGGAATTTTTTAGTAAAAGTAGGAACACTGACTTGGTGTATTAAAGAAAATAATAACAGTTGCATTAGAAAAATTATATGATTTTAGAGCATGTGTAGGTATATTGATGTAAGTGAGTAATTCTAGAAGAAATTCACGAGATTTTTCAGATGGTTTAATATGCTCAATAACTACAGAAAAGGGGGATGGGTGGTTAGGTGAGTAATGGTTGGTAGTGGAAGATGGATTAGGGACTGGTCTAAAATGCATATTGATGGGTAATTCTAAGAGGCTAGGGATATGTGTAGGTGGTGGGGGAGGGGGAGGAAGGGGGATTGAAGAAGGAGGGAGAGGTGGGGAAGGAGGAAGAAGGGGTATCGAGTGAGAGACAGGAATGTTGGGTGAGTACTTGTAGTTTGGTTTATTGTTTTTTAATTGTGATGATATATTGAGTAGGGATAGGTCCTGTTGGTCAAGACGGGTTGATATATCTTTAATAAGGAAGGGAATAATATTTAGTAAGTCAGTCATTGTAGTAGATAGTGGGGGGATTGTAGGTGATGGGATGAGGGAATGTTTTTGGAGGCAAGTATGACATGAGAATATGAATGAAGGAGATTTCAATACGCTCACAACATGCTTAAGTACCGCACTACTTGTTATCCAATTATAAGGCAAGCTGTTGTGAGCATTGAGACATTTAAAATGTATAGCTAATTTACATGAACAGGTGACATAGTTTGTACATGTAATTATGGAATTACATTGACTGCATGTATTGGACATGTTGATGTTTAATTTAATTAAATATATTGAAATTAAAAGTAAAAAGTTATAAATAGCTAAATGTAATGAATACAGAAATGTAAACAAAATATAATAGAAAAAGTGTAACGGTTCAGTGATTTTGTAAATTTATTATATATAAATGATATAAATGTAAATAAGTGGAGAAGTTATGAATGAAAATTATAAATAATAAGTAGAGAACAAAGAGTATAAGTTCATAAACAATATATGTGATAGTTGGATTATGATGACTTATCTTATTATTCGATTGATGGGATAATATTGTAAGATAAGTTTATTAATGTTGACAGGTTGTAATCAGGAAGTAAAACAGTGGTGGTCAGTGTAGTGGTTAGTGTAGTGGTTATCAGTGTATTGGTCAGTGTAGTGGTCAGTGTAGTGGTCAGTGTAGTGGTTAGTTTAGTGGTTAGTGTAGTGGTCAGTGTAGTGGTTAGTAGTAGTGGTCAGTGTAGTGGTCAGTGTAGTGGTCATTGTAGTGGTCAGTGTAGTGGAAAGTGTAGTGGTATATGTAGTGGTCAGTATAGTGGTCAGTGTAGTGGTCAGTGTAGTGGTCAATGTAGTGGTTAGTGTAGTGGTCAGTGTAGTGGTCAGTGTAGTAGTGATCAGTGTAGTGGTCAGTGTAATGGTCAGTGTAGTGGTCATTGTGGTGGTTTGTGTGGCGGTCAGTTTAGTGGTCAGTGTAGTGGTTAGTGTAGTGGTCTATGTAGTGATCAGTGTAATGGTCAGTGTAGTGGTCTATGTAGTGGTCAGTGTAGTGGTTAGTGTGGTAGTCAACGGAGTGGCCAATGTAGTGGTCAGTGTAGTGGTGGTCAGTGTAGTTGTCAGTGTAGTGGTCAGTGTAGTTATTATTATGTTGGTCATTGTTTTGGTCATTTCTCTAGCGATATTATAGTATCTAAATATATATCAAAGATTTTTCTAATGATTTCTTTGCAAAACCTTCGTATATATATATATAAATAGGTACGTATACATACTATGTATTATATAGTATACGTAGTTATTCGTGTATAGCAATGCCACGTGATCTTCAAACATTACGTAACATTACGCAATATCGAACATTTAGGCGCCGACTATTTCTCGGACAAGTTAAAATGCGACCAACTAAAGGCTATTGTGATGATGAGGAATCCCAAGGACACTTTGACCTCTTACTACAACTTCTACAGATAGGCGTTCTATAATCGGTGTAGTATTCATATTATCGTTAAATAACCGTCTCATTATCTACCCAATAAGTATCGTTGTTAGTGATAATCATCAACAGGATATTAACTGGCCATCACTGATGTTCACAAATACCAGCATTATTAACTATAGTTAATTAAATATCAGGGGCCCTCCTCGATATACCTATGAACCCCCCCCCCCCACTTCCTTCGTTTTACAGGAGCAATAGAGCTTTCGGATGTTTCGATGGAACCTGGAATAATTTCTTTCAACTAATCAAGGTATACCATAACATAACTAGAATAGTATATTTAATGTATTGTATACTATGCTATTTATATAATATACTATAGTATATCATATATGTTATCATATGTATTGTATATATACAATAGTATTTTATATAAAAAAACTTCAATAAAATATAATACAAATATAAAATAATAATTATTATTATCGTTATTATTATTTTTTATTTACATAAATATTTATATCTAGTATACTAGAATATATTTAATATCTTAATAGTGTTATGAAACTAATATAATAGTAATAGTATTATATATAATATATGTAAACGCCTATTATGTGTGTAGGTTTGTGTGTAAACATATATAATATAATTTGTAATGTATAAAGCTTAGACCGCATTAGCGAATAATCGCTCAAAATCTCATTATCGAGCAATATTAATAAATATCTAACATGTTGAATCTATAAAAACTGCGCAATAATATTGGCGAATTGTGGCGAATATTGACGAGTATTGACGAGTATGGCCCAGTCTAATACTTCGATACCACTCGGGTAGACGAAACATCTGATATACGGAGACTGGTTCGACTACACGCTGGGCTGGTGGGGTCTGCGGGCCTGTAAGAATGTGATGTTCCTCAAGTACGAGGACATGCTGAAGGACGTAGAAACAGGCATTAGACAGGTATGACATGCGCATAGAGTTAGATGTAGATGTAGATGTAGATGTAGAGGTAGAGGTAGAGGTAGAGGTAGAGGTAGAGGTATATGTAGATGTAAAGGTAGAGGTAGAGGTAGAGGTAGATGTCTAGGCAGATGTATAGGTATGCATACAAGTTGTATGCTGCATTAACAGCATTGATAATGAAATATGTACGTATAGGTTCTTGTTATCTGAATGGTAAAAAACAATAACAGATACTATTAAAACAACCATAGTATATATATGCATTTGGTTAAAGTATACTTTATATATTATATTATAGTATGCTATATATTACTAACAAATGTTATTTAATAAATAATTAATCAAATTGTAAATAGTATTTTATAAATTTATTAATATGAGTATATGTATATATATTGATAATGTAGAAATATCATCAAATATAAATATGTTTACATTTACTATTCTATAGGTAGCGACGTTTTGTGAGAAGGATTTAACAAATGGACAAATAAAACGAATTGTAAAATTGACTTCTTTTGATGTAATGAAAGGTAAATATATAATATATATATATATATATATATATATATATATATATTAAATATGCATAGGTGTACTGTAGTAAATAATAATTGTTTGCATAGTAAGTATTACAATTAATTATTTTATTTATTTGTTAATATCATAATAATAATAATTAAGAGATTAATTGAATAATACTAATAACTATACTAACTATAATAACTATACATAAGTGATAAGTTAACGCGTATCACGCCTACACATATGTCACATGACTATTGAGATCCGCGCGTGCGCAGGAAACAAATCTGTGAACTACGCGGGTGCCGAGTTCTTGGATGCTTCTAGACCGGCGTTCATGAGGAAAGGGGTGTCCGGAGACTGGCGTAACTATTTCACCGTCAACCAATCAGAATACTTCGATAAGTGGTATCAACATAGGATGAATTTGAGCGGACTCGACTTCTCTTTCGGTTAACGAAGCGACTGTTTCGTTGTCGTCGACGAATTCGCCCAATTACCATGCGCGCATTTATCCGTAATATTATATTTGAAATTATTATTTTGTAATAAATTATATAAATTAAGTTGTTTAAATGAAATGTTATTTCGAACGTCTCTCATCGAATTCCTTTTCTTCAATTCCTAAAAGACTTATCTTTATTTCTACATCGACCTCTACGCAATAACCCTTCACCAACTAGACCACATATCATCCGGTATAGTTCTACTCTTCAATATTCATCTCATATCCGAAACCTTGGTGTAGTATTTGAGCATGCATATTTCTCTATCGACATCAATATATATATATATATATCATATATCATAAAGAACACAAAAATTCATCACCACTCTGCCTGTGTGGCTCAGTTGACAAATTCGTCAGACAGACAAGCAGTAGGACACGGTTCAATGTCGGGATCATTAAAATAAGTCTTAAAATAATATTAAGAAGTGATATATAATTTTATATAAATAAATGATAGTCTCTCGTTAAAACCATGGATGCCTTAACATGAGAGCGGCTTCGAAGAGACATTAGAGACATATGGTTATAAGTGAAAACTCTATCTAAATTCCTGGATAGGATGAAAGGACTTCACCAAAAACAACAATAATAAACAATATGTATGTATGTATGTATACCGAATAAACTCAAGAACTGGGCTTACCCTGTCTCACATTAACTACTCATTGGGGTATTCGTATATCTGTAGTGATCGATCAGCGTTATTAAAACATTAACATATTGATATATATATATATAGATAGATAGATAGATAGATAGATAGATTAAAAGTTTATTGCATTACTGGTTATAGGTATACCTATATAAAGAAATTTCTTTTAAACTTAAGTTATAATTATATATAAACATATAATTATATAACATATAAACAAAATATATAAATGTGATAATAGTAATACAAAACGACACGATACAAAAACAAGAAATAAACTGAGAAGTAAAATAAAAATAAAACATTGGATTATACGAGCCGTTGAATCAATATATAGTATCTGACAGTGCAAGTTGTCAAACAGGAGAGGTAACAAAACCGAAGGTCTCGGGTTGGCAAGGCCCATATGGGATGGATCAATTCCCAAGGGTGGATGAGTCCCTAGTAAGTAATTTGGTTGACATCTCCTGGCGTTAAGCTACCGTAAACTGCTGACAGCAAGTATAATATCAGATACTATATATTGGTACAATTAATACGGAATAACAATAACATGATTGATACATTTGGTGTGAATTAATTTTTCACGGAAAAGTGTTACGGTTTTACAAGATGTAATTGTAAAGGGTAACGCGTTCCAGGAAGAGCAAACTCTATTTCCAAAATAATTCAGATGGGTGTTTGTTCTACACTTTTTCTTTCGTATCTTCACTTTAGGCCCTCTGCAATTGTTGCTATATAGATCAAATATATCAGTTGCATCCACATCGACAAGTCCGTTCAGTATCTTATATGTCAGGGTAAGATCAGCTAATAACCTGCGATGAAATAAAGTTTTAATATTGAGAAAAATAATTCTATCTTCATAAGACCGTTTAGTAAGGTTAAATCTATAAAAAAGTATTTTAGTGAAATAGATTTGAATATTTTCTATATTGTTAGAATTGCATATGAAATTGTCTGGATTCCAGACAGATGAATCCGATTCCACAATAGGGCGAACGTATGATATATAGGCTTTAAGCAAATATATATAATCATTGGTGATGAAACATCTAAATAATCTATTAATAATTAAGTGTGCATTTAATTTAGTACATATAGTATTAATATGAGTATTAAAACTCATATTATCATTAAATGTTATGCCTAAATCCTTGAATGAGGTGTGTATAGGCAGTTCAAAATCATTAATGAAATATGAATGAACAGGGTTTTTATTACCAATTCGCATGACAACACATATATATATATATATACCATAGTAGAGATAATATAGATAAACAAACCGAAAACGAATATAATATAACTTTAGGACTGTTAATATATATTATACGAAATACAAGAGAATACATAATTTTCAAAATACGCAGTAAAATGATAGGAAAATGAAGACAACATTTATAAGTTGTATTGTTCTCAGTAATTTGATTTTCTACCTAGTCTATTTTTGTTTAAAAAAATTGTATACCAATAATTTATTTGAATCAAATAGTAATACCATATAGGTTATTGTTTGGTTACCTAAATATGTTAACGTTTTATATACATTCTATATATTTATTAGTACTATATATCTATATCAGAAATACATTACATGAATTATTAGATTTGAACGGTATAAATATGTCTTATTAATATTTATATTGTGAATTTTACTAAATTTATAATATATATAAGACATTTGTTGTTGTATTCATATATTTCTTAATGAATTATTAATGTATTGTTAAAATATTTAATATATTTAGAATATATTTTGATTTAATTTACTAATCAAGTAAACTAATTAAGGAGGGAGAGAGGGCAAAGGAGCGTATATTTTAAAAATGAATTTTGTAAAAATGGAGAGTGTTAAGGATAAAGGTGATGGAGGAACGGGTCTGGAGTGTAGTGATAGTATACGAATATACACCTACTGTTAGAATATAGGATCTGTATAGATACAGTAGTAGCCTAACTATTTCCTTAATCAACATAGAAGTAAACGTAAAATAGCTGAATATTTATAAACTTTTAAGAAGTATCAAATAATATATCATTTTGTATATTAATTATATGAATATTACATTTTTCTAACATCTTATAAAAAATATTTTGTATGCGAAATAACTCCAGGCAATTCTCGATAATGGATTAATAAACTTATTGTGATAATTTAGATTTTAGTGAGTCTTTTTTGTAAATTATCTTGTAGTTTATTATATAACCTATTATTTTAGGGGAGGGAAGGGAGTAGCTACTCCCACTAGTGGCTGATAATTAATATGCTTCAGAAGATTTCTAATATATCGATAAATACTGAATTCTAGGCTCTTATTTTTTTGAATAAACTAGAAATCATATAGTTCTAGAATAGGTGATCCTACTGTGATTTCACTTTTATATATAAAGTGTTTAACCTAATAATATAAACGTTTGATTAGTTATTACAAAAAGCACTCAAATAAGGAAAGGCCGTACTAGTGGCCGCTAGTACCAGAAAATGCGATAGGTGTCTCGTAATGTATTCGATTTATATTTTTTTTATTATGTAATATTAAATAATTATATTTATGATGCATACGCACCTTATTTGATTCAATGATTTAATTATATATACACATACTCATACTCTTACACATAAATAGGCAAACATATATATAATCATGTTGTTTGTCAAAATTTGACAAAAAAATTATTATATAATAAATTAGAGTAATTAATTAATTATTTAAAAAAAATGTTTACTATATATTATAGATATTTTTATTATCTAAATAGTGTATAGAACTTTTTATCCTATCACGCACCATTTAAGCGTTAATTAAAACGGCCACTACCCCCTTCCCTCCCCTACTTGAATTTTAGACAATTAAGGTGTAGGTTATCAAGATTTATAATATAATTATTATGTATAAACTTTTATTACTTAATTAAATAATAGTAGGATATTTAATATTGCAATAGACACGTCTATGTTAAGCTCTTTTTGTACAATTTCATGTAGGTAATATTTAATTTGTTTAATAGGAAATTTGTAATATTTATTAGATTTAAAATATAAACCCATATAATGGATATATAGGGATCATAATGTAATGAGGCGTAGTGATTTAAACAATAGTTTAAAAACTGTACATTTTAAAATACTAAGATATATATAAATATTAAAATTCTAGTATTTTTATTTATGTCATTATTTATATATTATTTTTATCATGGTTCGATAACAATTGTATTACCATATCATAGAGCTAGAGAGAAAGAATACAGATAATTTCTCTCTAGATTATACCATATACAATGTATAACATATTGAATTATTGTGTAAATTATATTGTGTAAAATATCAAAGCGGTGCCACTCCCTATCTCGCAATGGTAATATGAGAAAGTTTGTTTATTTACATTAAAATGTAAACAAACAATACTTTGGGCCTTGGACTTTCGGACTTTGGGCAGATAATTCAAATTTGTATGATTATCATATCCTAGGTATCCATGGTATCATATATGATTATCATATGATTATCATAATGATATTTGAAAATAATGTCATTACACTTTATTGAGTTATTATACAGCTTTAATAGTTAATATTTATATTTAATTAATGTTATAATTTATAGTAATTATATATTTATTATTAGGACCCTTATTATTATAATACAAATTATATTAAGTCAGGTATAAGTGATGTTATTAAACAATATTTTCGGCAGATATTAAAATATTTATGGTATTTATTATAGTTATTATAAAGCATTAATAGTTAATATTCATATTAAATTAAAGTTGTAATTTATATTAATTATATATTTATTATTTATACTATTATAATTATAATAAATATTATATTAAGTCAGGTATAATTAATGTTATTAAACAATATTTTCGGCAGATATTAAAATATTTAGGGGGATGCAATTGAGGCGGGCGCCGAACGCGCGAGCGCGCGACGCACGTATATAGTTGTAAATAGAGTATATGTTTATATTCACGCATCAATGCATACACCATATAATAATATAATGAATAATATAGTTTATAAATCATACAATGTATAATACATATATTGAATCAGTAATTGATAAAATGTGATTACTATTAGACTAAACACACATGTGTATATTTAGTTATATTTTACTAGGTAATTTAACTATACATCTATAATACACACACTCACATATATATATATATATATACACACACACACACACACACATATATATATATATATATATATATATATATATATATATATATATATATATATTTAAATACATACACATACATACATACACATATACATACATACATACATGCATACACACACATACCTACATACTTGTAATGCAAATGATGCTCAGATTAAGTTAAGGCATCGATGCAGTCTCAGTCATAGTTACACGAAGCATCATTGTGCTGATAGTACGATATCATGGAACATTACAGTATATTATGCTGGAAGGTGATAGTATGATATGATGGAACATTACACTACATTGTGCTGGAAGGTGACAGTATTATATGATGTAATGTGACAGTACAGTGTGCTGTAAGGTGATAGTATGATATAATGGAACATTACAGTACATTGTGCTGGAAAGTGATAGTATGATATAATGGAACATTACAGTACATTGTGCTGGAAGGTGACAGTATGATATGATGCAATGTGACAGTATATTATGCTGAAAGGTGATAATATGATATGATGGAACATTACAGTACATTGTGCTGGAAGGTGATAGTATGATATGATGTAATGTGACAATACAGTGTGCTGATAGTAAAGTATCATGGAACATTACAGTATATTATTCTGGAAGGTTATAGTATGATATGATGGAACATTACAGTACATTGTGCTGGAAGGTGACAGTATGATATGATGTAATGTGGTAGTACAGTGTGCTGGAAGGTGATAGTATGATATAATGGAACATTACAGTACATTGTGCTGGAAGGTGACAGTATGATATGATGTAATGTGACAGTATATTATGCTGAAAGGTGATAGTATGATATGATGGAACATTACAGTACATTGTGCTGGAAGGTGACAGTATGATATGATGTAATGTGACAGTACATTATGCTAGAAGGTGAGAGTATGATATGATGTAATTTTACAGTAGTGTGCTGAAAGTAAAATATCATAGAACATTACAGTATATTGTGCTGGAAGGTGACAGTAGGATATTATATAATGTGACAGTATAGTGTGCTGAAAGAAAAAGATAGATCATAGTCAAAAACTTTGATAATAAAAACATTTATATAAATAATGTATACATATAATATTATACTTACTTATTAAATTTGTATACTAGTTTATTATATATTATATAGTATAATAAAATATAATAATTGAGATTTTATAGTTATATTTTTCATTAGAACAAATATCCAATGATTGTTTATATATATATAATATAGTATATACACATACACACACACACACACACACACATATATATATATATATATATATATATATATATATATATATATATTTATGAACATATTGACATATGAAACATATATGCATTTATATCACAACATATATTTATATATATATATATATATATATATATATATATATATATATATATGTGTGTATGTGTGTATGTGTATATAATACATTCAATTTTACATTGTATACTAGTTTGTTATTTATTATATAGTATCATACTAAGTATGATATAATATAATTAATTGACATTAATAGAATTATTATATATATATATATATATCACATATATTATATGTGTGTATGTGGTCAAACATAACGAGTTTGTTATCTTATATACGAGTGTATACTCTATTCTTTATCTATTAACTATTTATGCATTGATACGTGTATATAAGCTAATTTATCTGCTCAAATGGCGGCCAGTCAATCTGTCAATCAAAACACATATTCTCAAATATTGCGTAGTGGCAGCGCTTTAATATAATTATTATGTATAACCTTTTATTACTTAATTAAATAATAGTAGGATATTTAATATTGCAATAAACACGTCTATGTTAAGCTCTTTTTGTACAATTTCCATGTAGGTAATATTTAATTTGTTTAATAGTAAATTTGTAATATTTATTAGATTTAAAATATAAACCCATATAATGGATATATAGGGATCATAATGTAATGAGGCGTAGTGATTTAAACAATAGTTTAAAAACTGTACATTTTAAAATACTAAGATATATATAAATATTAAAATTCTAATATTTTTATTTATGTCATTATTTATATATTATTTTTATTATGGTTCGATAACAATTGTATTACCATATCATAGAGCTAGAGAGAAAGAATACAGATAATTTCTCTCTAGATTATACCATATACAATGTATAACATATTTAATTATTGTGTAAATTATATTGAGTAAAATATATTGAATAATCAAAGATTATGAATTATTATAGAAATAAATACTATGTTTTCCTTTATCATCAATTTCATTCGCTAGGTGATCACGTGTTCATATTTATAAATAAAACGTAAATTATAATTGTATATTCATTATTAAGTATGCATTTATCCTGTAAGGTACGTTATTAAATTAATTTACTTTAATAAATATATATATAATTATATATTTTATAGTTATGTTTAATATATAATATATTTTATAATTCCTCTCTTCTAATATTTAGTATTGGTAATTTTTTCATTTTGTTATTTATTGTTTACATGACAACGAATATATTGCATACATGCATTCATAGAGAACGAAGTGATAGAGAGGAAGCTTATATCTAAATACATTGAAAATTATGGCCAGGATTTCGGTCCCTATCGGTGGATTTTCGCACCATATAGTTGTACCGAGGACAAAATGTCCTTGCAAATATGTTTGTCTTTATTTTATTTGTTTTTATTTTGATTTTTTTTAATTTGAAATTATTTAAATATATTATTTATAAATGTATTAAATTCAATAGTTATTTGACAAAACTATCATAACTACTTTACAAATTTGGATATTATGAATAAACTGGTTAGTTTTATATTATTCAACAGTAGTTTATAATACGTAAAATGGATAAAATAATCTAAATTTTAAAATAAATTCATTTTAAATGCGATTTATAATTAATAGAATATGAATATATTGTATACAACAATTATTATTATACGAAATTATATTTTAATACATGCTTAATATCAGTATATTTATTTTTAACAATATTTATAAATGTAAACCTTAAATACTATTTAAAATAAACGTTACATAGACACTTTCAAATCGTAATTAATTTATTAACTCTAGTAGTCATTTTTAATAATATTTATCGTATTTATAATTTTTTTAAACAAAATAAACACTATGAGATATACACTGTATATATCATATACAGTGCATTAATAAATATAATACTTTATTATATGTGCGTTACTTTTAAATTAATAAATGAAAAACTAAATAAGTTATTTGTTTTAAAATAAAATTTATATTATATTTGCCAAATGATAATCATTTAATTACTTTTAAATGTAATATTATATTACTTATATTAAATAAAGGTTATAAATGTTATAAATGATTTGGAGTATAATATACTCAGTATATGGATGACAGCCACACTAAATTATAATAAAATATAGTTATTTTTAAAATTATAGCATTATTTTTTAAACTAGAAAATAAAAAACATAAACACCCAAATATGTATAATTATATAAATAATAATTATATTGTATTCAATTTAAGATTTTTTAGAAACCTAAAATTAAAAAATAAGTATATGTATCCATGTAAATGTTCTTACAATAACACTTCTTATATTAGTTCCCAAATCGCTTGTCTATATTTATATTAATCTGATTCCGTGTGCCCATCAGTACATATTATATTTATCCTATTATATTGTATATAAATTACCCTACAGTAAGTTAATTTATCAAAGCAGATACACAATCTATGTATTTAATTATTAAGTTAATACAAATGTATTATCTACATAAATATAATAATTGTACTTTTCTATAATTAATTAATAATTTTACTTAAATATAATCACAAGTATTATAAAGTAGAGTCAGTGATGGGCACCGATCCTTTTTTCCTTGATCGACGATCCCGATCCTCTATTTATTCTCTTATGCGATCCTTTAACCGATCCCGATCCTCCATTCGTTATCCGATCCTTTGCCGATCCTATCTTTCTAACCCGATCCGGATCGGATCGCCGAAATATTTTTTAACCAATTACTATTACATATATATTCTTTCTTATTGAAATATTAATAATTAGCTTTAAATATAAATTAATTATCACATTGTAAATATAATTGTCATATATTTACATATAAATAATATACTGTAGAGTTAGTAAGCTAATTACAATGATTTTACTATAATAATTCTTATTATTTATGCGGAGTTATAACTTCACATATACCCACAATAATTCTTTCATTTAACATAGTTATAATGTATTTTTACAACTCATGTCACTTATATTATAACTTCAATATAAATAGAAATCGCTAAATAATAAAATTATTCCATTTCTTTAATGATTATATAAAATATTGCATTTTTTGTTATCATTTTAGAATCTATACTATCTACCGGGATAATAAATTGTAAATTTAAATATTAATTTAATATTTATGTTTCCGTTTATATACAATATAAAGATTTATCTTATATTTATATTTGATTAAAATAATTATAACTAAATGATACATCTTTGATACTATACTATAGTATAATAAATATTATACTATTATACAATACTACACTACATTCTACAGCATACGTAACAGTACACGACATGTCAGATCACTCTGAACCCATCATCAAGAAGTTCCAGGACGAGGCGTTATGCATGCACAAGTTTAAGCAAAAGAACATCATACATTTTATAGGTGTGAGCATGGAGACCCACAAGGGGGCCATACCCTGTGTTATACTGCCCTAAATGACGCACGGAGATCTGCTCAGATACATTAGGAATGAGAAAAATGTTAGTTCTCGTAATTGACTAAAAATGGTATATGTACATTATACATACCACATTACAATTTAAACTATACGTAATTGTTTATTATTTAATACTCGCATATTAATTAGATTGATTAGTTATTTATTTATTATTTATTATTAAGACATACACGTTTTATGTAATATTCTAATTATATTTTTCGGATATCTAATAATAATTTATAGTTATTATTATGTTATTAAGTTAATTAAATAAAATATAAGTATATCATATATATGATACCAATTAAGCTACATATATACTGATAGATACAATAATACTATGATAGTTACCACCCACTCTTAACTGACACATCCACAAATAAACAGACCCCCACCATTAAAGAACTGATAACATTCGGCATACAAATAACTTAAGGCATGAAGTTCCTGACCAACTTGAAATACGTTCACAATGATCTCGCAGCTCGTAACTATATGTTAGTCACCGTGATAACTAGGGGGGACGGGGAATACTATTGTATCTAGTTATTTAGCTGCGATAGTTTAATACTATGCGTTGTATTCTATATTGATAATCACTAATATGGAATGGATAATGTTTATTATTGTATATATTTTTTTATAAATAAATTATATAGAAACTGGTACTAATACACTATTTAATACCAACATATTGATCTATTTATTTTATATTTTTAATTTAATTATATATTCAATAATTTATTTTATATAAGATTATTGTAAATAAATAAATAATAGTAAAGCTTATTAATTAAAATTTATTGTCAAACAATTATTCGATTTCATCTATATTCGATTTTCTAATTTAACAAAATTAGCGTGCTATATGATTATAATTGTATTTATGATGTAAATTAGTTTTAATAAATGTATTTAAGTAAAATGCTAACATTATCATAACAAAGTACTTTAATTGATACAGCAAATATATTCAGATATTACTTTATCATATACATTACATCGGGTATATAAAACAGTTCATTATTATTAATATTTATTTGTGTACCTATTAAACATTAATATACATATACAATTATATACAAACTCTAGTTATGGGAAGACAAATTGGCTCCGAAATGTCTAAAGGTACTGATGTCCGACGCATGTTCATCAGTAATCACAGCTACACAAATCAGAGTCATCTCTTTCAGTTTATTAATAATTGAGGTTATAAATAATATTAGATTTCATGATATTGAACCTATACAAAATAATAGTAATTATTTATGATGATGATGATGAAATATAGTTTATTAGGCACCGTTACAAAGTGATAACACTCCTCGTAAGTGCACGTAAAATAAATAATATAAATAAAACAACCACAACAACAAAGTGAAATAAACTAACTAACAATGTGGAAGTAATAATAATGAAATATAAAAGTTAATAATAATATAATGAAATTAGATACTGGATAAATATGACTTGAGATGAGAATTAAAGGAGGTGGGAGATTGAATAGATCTTATAGATGAAGGGAGTGCATTCCAGATAGATGGGACAATGTAGGAGAAAGAGCGTTTCTGGAATTTAAGGGAGGATGGCTGTGGGATAATTAGATTGATACTGGAAGTTGAACGTGTATTGTGGGTGGTGGAGCGAATTAAAAGTAGGTCAAATATATATGAAGGAATGGAAAAATATATAGATTTATGGGTAATAGAAAGGAGTCTAATTAGAGATCGTTTTCTATAGGAAACCAGTTTGGTATAATTTGAAATGAGTCAGTATAGGAATGGTCAGATAGTTTAATATTGAAAATGGATCGTATAGATGATCTGATGATTCTATTTAATGGGGCAATTGAAGAAGCAGGAAGGATATATAATAAAGAAGAACAATAATCAATACGAGAAATTACAAGTGAATTAATAAGGACAGCACATAGGGGACGAGTAATATGTTTACGGATACATTTGATTCTAAATAAATGATAATTAGCTGCTTTAGAAATTTTAGAAATATGGCTAGAAAAAGATAGATCAGAGTCGAAAATAACACCAAGATTGAGGACTGAATTGGAAGGTGAAATAAGAATTTTGTCAAGATAAAAAGAAGGGAATGATGGGGAGTTCGTAGGTATATTGAGGAGGGCAGTTTTTGAAGTATTTAGTAAAAGGTTATTGGAGAGAAGCCAGTATTTAATAGAGGAGGCACACGCAATTAGTTGAGAATTATCTGGAGTAGAAACAGAGAGGAATGAGTAGAGTTGGATATCATCAGCATATATATGATAGAAAACGTTAGGGAATTTGGATATAATAGACCGTATAGGTGCTATATATATGGAGAATAGAAGTGGGCCTAGGACAGAACCTTGTTGGACACCATAGAGTAAGGGACGGGGATCAGAAAAGAAATCACAGAATTTAACAGAGGATGATCTATTCAGGATGTAAGATTTAAGCCATTTGAGGGCACTACCATTAATTCCAATCATCTCAAGTCTTGAGATAAGAATATCATGGCGAAGAGAGTCAAATGCACAAGATAGATCAAGTAGAACCATTTGACAACATAGTGAGGGAGAAACTTTGGTATATATATTATTTAAGATTTGAAGGAGGGCAGTCTCAGTTGAATGACCTTTACGAAATGCACTTTGCAGAACATCATGGGAAGAGTTTAGTGACATAAACCTATTTATTTGATGGACAACTATTTTTTCAAGTATTTTACTAAAAATAGGAAGTTGGGAGATAGGACGGTAGTTACATAAGAGATTAGGGTTGGAATAGGTTTTTTTAAGAATGGGAGTAATGATAGCATGTTTAAAAGAGGGGGGTAAAACTCCATTGGAGAGAGAAGACGAGAATATAGTATGCAAATAAGGGGATAGGGTACTAGCGAGACTTTTAACAGTATAAATATTGATAGGATCAGATGGAGAGGAGGAATTGGATTTTAGTATTAGGTCGTAAATATTAGATATTGAGGGAGTAGTAAATATAGATAAATACTTATCAATTGGTTTACTGATTAATATACAAGGGATGCTATATTTTTGGTGAAGGGAAGTAATAGTTGAACAAGTAGATAGGATTTTATTCGAGAAAAAGTTAGAAAATTCATTACAGAGTTTATTTTTAGGAATATTTGGTATGTAAGGTATGTGTAAAGGGGGATCAGGTGCAATAAGTTTTCTAGCTAAGGCAAATGTGGCACGAGGATTGGAGGAAAGGCTATTGATTTTATTAATATAGTAAGAAGAATTTGCTTTACTGATTTGTGATTTGTAGAATTTGCGATGATTAGTAAACGATAAAAGGTTTTCAGGTT
This sequence comes from Osedax fenrisi, assembly GCA_964019155.1. Taxonomy (NCBI): domain Eukaryota; kingdom Metazoa; phylum Annelida; class Polychaeta; order Sabellida; family Siboglinidae; genus Osedax; species Osedax fenrisi. Next base: position 49,090,851 of record OZ025244.1, on the reverse strand, counting down.
ATAGTTATATAGTTATATTTATAGTTATATATGTACATATATTATATATATATATATATAATTACTAGTGTAATATTATATTACTTACATAATTTAATTCTATAGAATTCTTTGTAAAATAATACTGGACTATATTGTTATCATTTATAATTGTTATATTACTTATTTACATTATATAATTTATTACATATTGAATTATAGTTAGATAAATTATCTTCAATTATAATATAATCTTATAGAATTAATCATTAGAACAAACAAATATGTTCTTTCTCTTTGATAATATATTATTATATATGAAAAAAATTTAATAATTTAAGTATATGAAGTATATAAGTATATGAATTAAGGTATAACAAATTTGTCATTTATATAAATATTAATCTATTAGAAATAAAAATTCAAATTTTCATTCAATATTTAACAATACAACGCTATGTTACATTATTTGTATAAATTTAAAATTGATTGTCAATATAATATATATATATATATATCAGATTAAATATATACAAATAATTTAAAGAATTTAGTGTATATCACAATTGTACCCTATACTATCGACCACAATACCCACATATAGGTCCAAATTAGGATAAATTGGATTTCACACCAAAAATAACAGCCTGATATCAGGCTATACAAATTAGATATTATTTATTCATTTTAAAACTTTTACCCGATATCTGACAAGTCAAAGATTTAATAGGTAATTTATATATAACCGCACTCACAAAGTGTGTGTTGACCATCGATATTAAAAAAGTGGATAAGCAATTGAATGTATTATTGGCACTATTCGCTACGGGCGCTGCAGTCGAAACCCACTATCTGGCCCACTACTTTTTTATTTATAATAATATTTATTTATACATATATATATATATATTGATAATTACTAGCAATTTTAATGTACTATCTATACTAAAAATAAAATTATATATTTAAAATACATCATATCAACATTCATCGTAATGTTGTGTATTTAAAGTGAAGATTTGATATAGATAGAAGTCACTTTAATCTATTTCGACGAAAAGGCTACTGTTTTAATATTTGACATACTATGGCTAATATCCAATCAAAATCACTGATACTATTTTGTTAATTTATCGATAAAAGTGCCATTCGCGTATCTATCTTTTACATGCATTTCGTACGTCAATTGCTTATCCACTTTCTTTATATAGACCTGTTCGAAATCTGTATAACCTTTCACACCGAAACTGCCTAATATTTATATGCCGCGATATCAAGCTGTTATTTTTGGTATGACACCATCTTAGATCATCTAAATTTACATGGACAATTATTTTATAATATAGGTATTCTAATTGCATAATAAGTGTAATTGTAATATAAGACTCGATATCCATTATTTAGAACTACGTAATGCAGTCATATATAAAGATTATGGAATTATTATTTATTATATTAATTGATATTTAATGTATTGTTTGGTTATAAAAACATAGGTCTCAATAACTTTCCCTCCTCAATATATAATTATATTTTAGCAGAATATATAATATAAATATATAAATTCTACTATATAAATAACTATAAATAAGATATAATTATAATTACTAACATCAGTTATGTTCTGTATTTCATTATTCTGCTAATCAATAGTATGGTTTTGATTTAAGTTAACATTCTGTTTTTATAATAGAGAATTATATAAAATTAATTAATATAATATCCGAATAGTTTAATCTACTTATTATTTAATAACATCAGTAATTAAACATTTAATATGTTCTATTTCATTAATATGTAGGTAAATATATTCCTATAGCAGTAAATTGTAAGTATTTTATTTTAATATTATTGTTTATTGATTTCACATAATTCAATACAATATGTTATATCATTATATATATATATTTTAACTTATTAATATATGATAAGAAGTAATGTTTATTTTTATTTACAGATAAGATTCTCAATATCAATATGAAATTTGAAAGATTATAAGAACTTACCGTGGATACTACTTCGTGAGAAGAAACTGAATTTGGATAATGAATATGATCTGCCTAAATTACATAATAAATAATTAATTAATAATTGTAATAAAATAAATTTACTACTAATTTGAATTACTATTTTTTATATTATTTATAAATAAATTATATAATATTTTTACAATTTAAGTATCATTAAAAATAAATAACACAAACATGTTTTGGATATGCTTTATTTGTTAATTTACATCTCTTTGTAGTATAGTAAAAATTATTTGCGGAGAATTGTTTGCTACATATCATATCCTATAAGGTTTAATGTTATGAATAATGATTCCAATTGAATTTGTCCAAATATGTTGTCTTCAAATAGAACGTGGAAATCTAAATCATTTAAAATATTAATTATTTATAATTACTGAAGTAGATGTAACAATTATATCATTATATATATTACAATAATATACATAACATTCAAAATAATAACTTAAGGAATAAATAATTTACAGTATATATATCATATACAATATATTATACTTTAATGTAATATTTAATCTTGTACTAAAATTATTAATTTATAATATATTTATAATTAATGAAATATTTAATCTTATACCCCAATAATTAATTTAACATATATTCAAATATTAATAAGTATATATTTAATAATTTGACAAAATAAAAGTATATTTTCCAAACATTACGATATAAATACATATTTATTTTTCCTAATAATACATATTATAAAATATATATTAAATTAAATATTTAAATAATTTATTAAAATAATATAGTATTGATATTGTAAGATATACATATAATAGACAAATAACGTTGTTCATTCTCTATTTGTAAAGTGTATATGAATTTAATATATCATAATATAATTTAGAATTTTACATTCAAAATCATGAAATATATAATTCAATTCTTTCTCTTTTTTTATATGAAATATACAATATAATATTATTTAGAATTTAACATTTTAAATCAATTTAGATATATCAGGGAGATATCCCTGGATATACTTAATAATAATATTCAAATTGTATGATATTATTTCTTATAAATTATGTAATATAATTTACACTTTTTTATTTAAAATCAATTTCAAATATAATTATTAACATACAAATTATATGTGAAAACAAATATATTATTTAAACTATGTAACATTTATATTAAATATACCACATATATACCTAATATTAGTATATTATATGCACATATTATTTTAAATAGTGACGGTATTATTTCTTATAAATTATATATGAAATATACTATATAGTATTATTTAGAATTTTACATTCAAAATCAATTTAAATATACTTATTAATAGGTATATTTATATTAGGTATATAATACTATATTCAAATACTATTTGAAATAGTGACGATATTTTCCCAAATTATATAATAATATTTAAAAATTATCCATTAAAATCAATTTAAAATATAATTAGGAATAATAATAAATATTAATACAAACAGGTGGTAATTGTTATTCTTTCCAGTTATATATTGTATTATTACAATGAGGTTTAATACATGAATATACTCTCGGAATTTTGTAATATATATTTATTCAAATAAATTCAAATATATTTATTTAAATTCTAGGATATTTGAAAAAATCATAGAAATGGAATTTTGTTTTAAATGTTAAAAATCTTTGCAATAATTTATTTATTTCAGTGGATTTGTGGAACACATATATAAATTATTTTCTATCAACAGGGGAGCTAATTTCCAATACATTATTATAGCGAAGCTTCTTCTCTATCACTTCGTTCTCTATGCATGCATTATTGTTGTAGGGCGAATGAAGGTATCGTAGTGTCATTACTATTTGGACTTTAAACCAAGATGTATCAGTATCATCAAAGGAAAAGGTATACATAGGTTATAATACCTACTTATATATATTATTATGTATCATTATATAATATATTATTATTTATTTTATTATCAAATATTAAACATATTTAAAATTCGTTTAATTGATATTATTCAATGATTTAACTAAAACAACAAATGTATTTATTTATGAATACATTGATAGAATACAAATATATTTATTAATTAATTATTTATTGAAATGTTCGTAATTTTTTGGTTTTATTGTTGTCGTTATTTATATATCACATAATATATTTTAAACATACATCATAAAGATATCTTTATGATCATATGATAATTATTTTAGGACGAATAGTTATGAAGTTGTCGTTGTATCATCATGATGTACTCTAAACCAAGCTTGCTTAGTATCGTTAAAGGGATTTGGTATCATTAAATATTATTATATATCGTATATTATTTTATTATATTCTCAATAATAATCTAATTATAATTTATTTAATTTATAATCTAAATAACCAATGTATTTTAATTACATACTTTATAATTTATAAATATAGTGATATATATATAGATATAATTTTAGATAAATATACTTATGCAAATATATATACACACATATATATATATAATTAATATGTTCGTGATTTTTTAATTGATGTTATTATTGTTTACATAGCAACGAATATATTTTAAATATTTTAAAATCTATACTATTGTAGATTAACGTTTTTGAAGTTATCATAGTACCTATCATACCAATAACTCTAAGTCAAGCTTAGTGTCATTATATATTATTATTTATATAATATATATATTAGGCCTATATATTATATTTATATATATATGTATATATATATATATATATATATATATATATATACATATAAATATACATTAGTTATCCTATTTATTATAAGTTTATAATCATATATAATTTGATATTAATAATACATTAATCAGTTATAAGAATGACATTTTTCATATTGTCTTATTATACAAAAATTGGTAGGGCCTACTATTGGAAAGATTATCAAATTCTATCATCAAAGTTGTATAGTACTTTTTTTTAAACTGTATTTTTGAAATAGTTATGATCACAGCTATTGAAACCAAATTTCTTGAAGTAATATTAATTTTTTAATTTATTTATAATATTTTTTTGATTATAATTAATTCAATAATTTATATTTTTAATAATATTAGTAATATATATGTTAAAGATATATTTAAAAAAATGTATTATCCAATATAGGGATGGTATGGAATTTTTTTCAATCCAATATTTATATCAACAATTAATATGATTTATATTTTTAGAAAGCTCTTTAAATTCTATTATATAAATTATATTTTATTTTTTACTATTTTGTAAAGAAAAAAAAGTTATATTAAAAAATATAAAAATAAAATGTAATTAATTAATATGTAACTTCACTCATTTTTAATTTATAAAAAAATAAATAAAATATGATTTAAATCATATTTTATATATTTATTATTTAAAATAAAATTATACATATTTAATATAAAATATATTTGTATATTACATCATAATATATTATATACATGCATTTAACTTACACCAAAAACTTAAGTTCAACTTAAGTCGATGGTAACTAATTAACTTAAGTTCAACTTAAATTTTAAACTTAATTTATAAGTTCATAAATATATAGTTACCAATTCTATTATATTTATTATTTTATTATCAACAAAGTATTTACTCAGTACAATATAGTATATAATTTCATTTAAGTTCAATAATAATATTTTAATATTGAATACAATATGCATATTGTACATTACATGTAATACAAATTCAATTGTTTTATATTCAATAGTGAGCAATTAGTGATTTACAATTGTATTATCAATATAATTATGACTAAAATTGTAGTTCAACGTGTCACTTGATGAGATTATGCTAATTTTGAAAAATCAATAGGATTACGTTAATTTTAGTTTTTTAAATAATTACTTAATATTTATTAAATTTAGAATATTAACCTAAATAAATAATTAAAATATTTATTAATAATTAATTTGCATTAATA
>OZ025244.1:48779968-49079968 GCA_964019155.1 Osedax fenrisi | reverse complement strand
AAATTAAGAATGGTGTTTAAAGTTATTAGAAATATGAGCAGATTTCCATGACCTCGACACTACACGAGAGTACTTATAAAATGTTAGTATAATATGGCAATAATATATACGGATGTCAGTAATATTGGACAACTTATTTAGTAATTTCTAAAATATTTTTAATTAATCTCTGATGAATTATTAAATTCCAAGTTTATTCCATATTCAATTATTCAAATATTTATAATTTATTTATTAAATATTGATTAAAAATATTAAAAATTTATAAAAACTTCACTATCAAATATATGTACAATACTTATAAAATAAACTAAATTTAATAAGTCGTACGAGATTACTTCATCCGAGATTATTGCTAATATATATATATATATATATATATATATATATATATATATACCTTAATTAATTACCTTCTGTATTGATACATAATTCATAAATAAATATTTCCAAAGAACAAATTATATTTATATATATAATTAAAAGTCCTTTCATATAATACATTATTTATTCTAAGAATATATTATAAAATAAATATTGTTAACTATTTTTTAATATTATTTAATCTAATCATATTACAGTGTGCAGTGCATACCATGCACCCATGTAACTAAGAATGGTGATATCCAAATGGTGGTGAAACTTCTTTAAAATAGGAGCACATGTCCCTGACCTCAACACATAAGATGAATTATGAACTGTTTGTATTTCAATGAATAATAATCTATATCTTAAATAAAATACATATCTTAACTTAAATAGAAAAAACACGCATTCATCTACTATTGAAATATATAAATTAAAAAAAATATATTATAATTTAATTTATAAAATAATTAATCTAGTAAATATAATATCAATAGTTTAATATAAGTATGATTTTTCTATAAATAAATTCATTATATATACATATATATATTAATAACAAAATATTAATTAAAATATATATATATATATATATATATATATTTAAAAATACTAGGATACTAAAAATACTACCTATATCCATTATTTTTCAATTTGGTAAAATAAACAAATTCTTATTATACATAAATAATAATAATATTAATTAATTTTAATTAAATTTAATTAATTTACTCTTTAAGTGCATTTTTGTATTGTGTACATTTTATTAATATATTAATTAAATAACATGCATGTTTAATAAAAAATCATGATTTGTTATGTATTGAATACATGGTTATGTTTAATTGTGAATTTATAAGACTTGGGTATTTTTAAATAAACAAATTCATAACATAAAATTCTGTGTTACCTAATTAGGCCCACATTCCATTCTATGATACCAGGGCCTGGGTACATGTGTACATTACTAATATAGATATATCACACCAGAGTATAAATATATTTATAAATTAACACTATATTATAAGATGTATTATATATATATTATATATAATATAATATTTATAAATTAATTTATCTATATTTTACAGATATACTGAACATGAATAGAGAAGAAAACATTTCATTTGTTTTTTTATAGCATAATACCTGCATATTTTAATATTGTTATATTTACTAGTGTATTGTTTGTATATGTACAAATATATGAGATATATGTTACGAATGATATATATGCATATATTCATATATGCTTATTTTAATATTGGTATATTCACTATGTATACTTAAGTATAAATATCGTTATTGCATAATATATGCATCTTTAATATTGTCATATTTACTAGTGTATTTTTAAGTTATATAGGTAATGATATATACCTATTGAATATACCTATTGTATGAATGATATATAAAACATTTCATTTGTTTTAATAAATATGCCCAAACAATAATGTATTACCTTCATAATATATAAATATAATAATATTACGAAAGAACAATAATGTATAGTATATATAATCAGGTAACAATATATACTATTGAATCTCAATGATATAGTAGCTACTACCTAGGTAATAATAATAGGCTAACACTAATATAATATTTATTTATTGAAATCTCGTATATATAATATATACAATACAGATAGAATATAAATGGTATCAATAATGTAACATATGTTATTCTATATAGGGGAAAGTCTCCGATTACCGACCCCTAAATGATTATTTGTAATAACTTATTCATTATTAAATATATTTATTTGAAATTTTGTAATTAGGGTAATATTATGGCAATGAATAATGTGCCTATTTTAAATTTTTGATATAATTATATTTACAAGAATAAACAGGGGGTCGGTAATCGGATACATGTGCCTAATACCGATCCCCTTCTCCTATTACCGACCCCCTAAAATAATCGTTATATAAATAATTGTAGTATTATAATATCCAATAAAAATAGTTCAAATAACATTATCGCAATTTATTTTGTCTTGAATTTATGTTTTAATAGTAATATTAATTTTAAATTTAAACTTTATAGTAATTATATTAAAATAGTGTATATTATTATTTAATATTTATTTATTAATCAGTATGTATATAATCAACTGGAATCATGAATCCTAAATCTATATCAATGATACACAAACAACTTTCGACATATTTTAAAGTAAAATACGGATCTCTTTTGATTGGATAGTATAAATCACATGGGGTCGGTATTAGGGTAATTTAGGGGGTCGTTAATATGAAAATCATATGGGTTGCTATAATTAAGATATATTGGTTAATAGTTATTCAAATTAAATTATTTTTATAATAATTATAAACATTTTATTGATCTACAATATTATGCTCAGTATTAAGTTTTCTTTTAAATAATAAAGTATTTACATTGATTTAAAAAAAGTTATTATTCAAATATATAATAAGTAAAAACTGAATAATACATTTTATCAAATAACAATTTTAGGATTAAATATTTTAAAAACAAAATACTTAGGTCTTAGACCTATTCATATTTTTTTATAAAATTACTAACAGTTCGTGTATATATTATTTTTTTATATCTCTTATAGTTACTGAGATACGAGAGGGGTCGGTATTAGGAGGGGGTCTGTAATCGGGGACTTTCCCCTATAGAATAAATAAATATAAAAAAGACTAGTCTTTAAAAATAATTCTGAAAAGACAAGCCCTTAATTCTGAAAAGACTAGCCCGTGTTTCTGAAAAACATAGTTTGACCGAGTCATTTTAATTAGACCTAGTATTTTTAGACCACATGAAAGACCAGCTTATTTTTCTGAGTAGAGGTACAATGGAGGATAATGCACGATTACTAAATCCGTTAAATAAAGTATTGCTCTCCAAAAGAATTACATCCTATGTTCTAATCTGAATCAGTATGCTACTACGTGTCAGTTGATTGTGTAGATAGTCAGGCTTACCTAGGAATATAGATTTATGGGATAAACAAAGTAAACGATGTTTGCATCGCTTTCTAAATAATATACATTTAAGATGATGTTGGCATTCACCGAAGTTAGCAGATGTTGAGATAGAACTAATGTGAGCATCAAAATATAATGTACTATCGAAGATAACTCCAATATTACCAACTGAAGCCGAAGGATGTCCATCAATGATTACCGGTGGAAAATTACTATATATATATATATTCGAACGAAGATGCTCACGATTTTATGGTACACTACTTTCGATCGTAAACAAAAGAATGAAATTGTGCTATTTTTAACATATTTCACGACATCGCGGTTTATTTAAAACTGTTCAACGATGATGAGTTAAAGGTCACGATTTAGAGATCGACTCTATAGAGAGGACTTTGCTATACTTTAGTCCATATATAGAATAGTAATATTAGCCAGTACAATCCATGGGTATCGAACAGATTAGAAGAGCACATACATATATGGCGATGTATATATATATATAGATAATATAGATTACGTAAAGTGTATAAGGGATATATATATATATATGTGTATTTAAATTATATTATGAATAACGCTATAGATTTTATAATATTTGATGTAGATCTATAGTTCTTTTCTATCATTATTAGTCGTGATCAGTATCTCGATATATCGATGGATCGCATATATACAGTATATATATATATATATATATATATATATATATATATATTATTGAATAGTTTGATTGAATTCCATTTTTATTTTTTTCTTACTTTATTTATTATTGTTTTCTTCCTCAATAGTCTAAAAGTTTCTCGATATAACTTATAATTGTTGCCGTCATATAATTGTATACATTATACTATATATTCCTACTAGAATACTATTATATACTAAAAAATATAATAATATGTAATCCTACTTATATTCTTCCATATATTACAAATACAATGTGCCAAAAACAAACCCATCATATATTAACTTAAATTACTTCTTAGACTATCTATAGAAAGTTCCTATCATCTTTATATAGAGTATTTTAATCATATCCAGGAACTTAGATGCAGTTTTAATTTATAACAAAATTAATATGATGTCCCTTCGAAACCCTGCTATCAAGGCATCCACGTATGTTTTAGTCATAGAGCTAGAGAGTAAGTTCTCTCTATCTCTATGGCTTTAATAACACGTAGGTTTTATAATTATTGATACGCACATTGCAATAATATTAAATCACTTTTAAATATTATGTTGAGACATATTGTATTGGTTTGGATAGGGTTTGAACACACGTTCTACTACCTGAATACATAGCGCTCTATATGATGTGATGTATGTAATATGAACAGTTGTACAGTTGGACAGTTTATCATCGTATCCATATATGTATCAACTGGTTGTTAGGCAGGGGCGGATACAGGAATTTTTCAAGGAGGGTGCTAACATTCAATTAAATTTATATTTTTTAAATAAGACATATTTACTATGATAATATATATAATTGAATATTCAATTGCATAATATGTATATATATATATATATATATATATATATATATATATATATATATATATATATATATATATATATATATATATATATATATATATATATTAAATACGTATTTAATATAGTACTATATTAAATTAAATATAATAATATTTTATATTTATTTAATAAAAATATTAATCCAATATATTAATCAATTGCATTCTTCTTGATTACGTAATGCAAATTTAGAAATATTATAATCACATTCGATATCTATGTCGTTATCTATATATAATAAAGAAAGTCCATTTAGTTTATCTTCACTCATAGTCGAACGTAATTGTGTCTTTATTGTTATTAATCGGTCAAATGAACGTTCACATTCATACTAGGTAACTGGGGTAGTAGCCATCAATAAAATCATTTAATAGATATTAGGAAAAATCACATAATATATAATAATATATAAATTATAAATTATATATTATAAATATATCCTATATATATATTTATGTAATGTAATGTAAATATAATTAATAATTTCAATTTACCTTGACATGTTATTGAGAGTACTTGTTATCATATTAGGTAGATATTTAGTCTCTGTCCATTTAATTTCCCAGCAAATCAATTCGCTTTTTATTAAATGTAACCTATCTTTGACTAATTCATAAAACTTTATTATATTTTCTTTCTGAATCCTTGTTTTCATTCATTACTTTTGGAATTAATAATGCTACAAGAGATATATACAATATGTCTTTATTGAATATTTCTTTCATCTCCATTATTAAATGGAATAGATATCATTTTTTTTTAAATACGCTTCAGCTGATGAAGTAGGTGTTATTGCATGATGTAGCTATTTTTTATTTAATCTTGGTAAAAAAATACTTAATTTGAATATGATAATAAATGTGATGCTTCTTCATTCCATTATAATTGTACTCATAAATTGTATCTCTATAAACTTGTGTCTCTTTAAATTACACTTTTAATAACTTGAATTACTATTTTTGACTTGCATTATAGCTGATTGCTTCTTATTTTCCATCACTGCAATAAAATGAGAATTTTCTTCCGAAGAATTCGTGTGGTAAATAGTAGATTCGTGTTTTCTTAAATCAGCAATCGCACCTTTAAACTTAATCAAGGGTGAAGTGATATATTTTCCAATCTGATTGTGATTAATTTTTAAATTAAAAACACATGATATACACAATCCGCCATTCAAGATTCACATTAGGGTAACCAATAATATGTGTATAACCACTTCATTTGAAATGTACGAGTATTTCTATTCTCTTTATGTGGTTTAAAAACGTGATCTTTGATGGATTGTTGTGAGAGTATTTTCTCTAGCAGACGATACATTTCTTCGTGTGTTTTACTTGATAATTCATTATAAATAGTGCCAATATCTTTAAATTTGATTACAATTTAATGAAATTACTTAAAATAAAATATGTATAAACCTACCTATAATTAATATTGAAGGTTTTTCTAATTTAACCAAATAATTTATATTACAATACATTATTTTACAATCATGAGGGAGGGCTAGAGCCCCCCTAGCCCCCCTGTATCCGCCCCTGATTAGGTTAGACCATTTTGGTAATTTTGTTAGTTCCCTTCATAAAAAAGTGCCAGCTAACTCGGAATAACTTCTCTAAATCATTCTAGATATAATAAACAAATAATAATTGAAAACCGACAACAATTCAGAAAGCAAAACAATATTTAAAAAAGATAGGAATTTACATTGAAAATTAACGAAAAATTTAAATTACAGATATATGAAAGGACAAATTGTGTACAAGTAAACATTGCCTTTTAGCATATGAGGTATATAAAAAATCCTTAACAAATATTAAAAAAAAAATTTTAAATAATTAAATCGATCTACGGAAATTTTAATTTAATTTTTAAATTTTTTCTAAATTATTATAAAAAAAAGATTAATGGAATAATAAAAAAAAATTAGTACATTATATATGTCTAATATCACTATATGAATACAAAATTATAAGTAAAATTATAAAAATAGTATATAATTATTCAAAAAATTACTTTTATTGAATATTTGAACAAAAAATCAATTTTCCGATAAACTATAGTTGTATATATACGTATTGACTATAGTCATCATATTTATTATGTTAGAATTTTTTTATTTTATTATGATTATTATACCTCGTAAATATCCATTATAGACTCACAAGGAAGTTTTATGCTTAATTAAATTAATTTATCAAAGAAATAAGCGAATAAATTATATTGATTAATTTGAAAATTTTACGTAATTTTTACTTTATTAATATTATAATATATTTATACATGTATTTGTTAAATATGTTATTATTATGACAACGTGAACTTGCATAAATACATAAGTAAAAATTTCTATTTATAGAAATTTACAATTAAACATAAATGAAAATATGTCTTCATTAAAGTTATTTTTCTTTATCAATATTAAATATTTTTTGATGAAACTTCAGAAATATATTTATTATGACATTTATGACCTACTGAGAGCGAGCTAGCAAAACTTTCAAAAACGTGCTACCCTATAGGGTACAGTATACACTACATATATACATATTAAATACATATTAATATTATCATTAGTAAAAGCTAAGGGTTCTTTTAAATTTACGAGTCCAAAGAACATTATATAAAAATAATAGGGTTCTTTATATTTATATCATTGAAAATAACCCATTTATCATATATTTATTTCGTATTTAAGGTTCTCATTATTTTATTATTCCAAAGAACCCTATGCCAATATCATGGGGTTCTTTGGACTAAAATGCTCGTCAAAAGAACACTTATTTCTAACAGTGTAGATGACCTGCTATATAGGGTAAAGTATACTTATAACCTTATTATATAACCCGGTTATAACCTAATACGGACACTTTAACAATAAATGGTCTTAATATTTTATGACTCAATATTTGTATTCAAAAATTAAAATGTATTAATATTTTATGATTATAGATATTATTGTGATTATAAAATTTTATGTACTCTTTTTATCCAATAGATAACGGTGGTGTCCGTATTCAGTACCCATTTCGGAATACGAACACCCTAAGTTATAATACGGACATTATATATACCACTAGATAAAATATATATTATTGATGAACCAATGAGATAAATACAATTACATTATTTATAATTAATTTTATGAATAATTTAATATAATTTAATTATTTATTAATTTGTATTATTTAATTTATTAATAATACAAATAAAGTATATAAATAATAACATTTTTTAGCTTTAAATTCATAGGTGTTCTTAATATTATAACGCCTGCGACTTTTTATGAAAATCAGAATATTTCACACGCTGCGCACTGATTGGTTATAGGGTGTCCGTTATTTTTATTAGGAACTTATATGACCTCTGTATATATGCTTATAACTTAATTAATCTTTGATAACAAATATATCAATTATTTATATAATGTTTAGAATGCTTTAGTTTTTATTAATATATTGTTGTTTATCGATACATTTTTATATTCTTGAGAAGGTTTTAAGTTGATATTTGTTTTCATAAATTTAAAAACGTAATAAAAAAATCAGTTTATTGAATATATCAGCACTATTTTGATTAATTAAAAAATAAAAATACTTATTTATACTAATTATATAATTATGAATATTTTATTCATTAAATATTTTTTTGTAGGATTTATGGTTTCTGAGATACCGAGAGTATCCATATTCGGGAACTGTCCGTAGTCAGTTACTTTCCACTAATCCCGGTAGTTATTTGTTATCTCTTGTATTTAATAAATAAGGAATTAAACCATAGGCAAATATCTTATTCTTATTGTGTATATTGTCCTAATGAACCTATATATATATATATATATATATATATATATATATATATATATATATATTATACGATATAAGAGCGTCCAATCAAAATTAACCAATATATATTTAAAAACTAGACAGCAATCAAGGAAAAATGTCCTTTGACTTAATCTGTTATTCAAAATACCATATAATAAAATACGAAAATACAAATTGTGTATATTACATGTTTATTATAATGCATAGGTATATTAGTGGATTGTAGATACTATATAATATAGTATATTTGTATAAACATATGTGTGTTTATAATGTATATAGGGACATATAGGTATGTGGAACCAACGCCGTCATGCTTCACTACACTCGTTCAACGAGTCGTTGTAATATAGATATATTAACTATAGTTATCCTTTCTCAATTTATTTTATTATAACCATATACCACATATTGTATATATATATATATATATATATATATATATATATTATATTATATATATATAGATATATACATAGCATATAGTATAGGATATAGCATATAGCATATACCTATATATAAATAAATAATTTTGTTTGTAATTAAATTATAATTATTCTATCAGAAATTACTCGATTATAATTCGAATAGGTGTTACCTATGTTACGTAAATGAAACATGAGATCGATATAATTGTAGAATTCCCGTTTAATTTCAAGTAGAACCAATATATTATATATGTATAATAATATAATCCATCGATATGTTATCCGTTATAGTAACTGTTATATACTATAGTACCTTATAATTTATAATAGTAAAAATTTAAATTTAATAAAAAAATAAAATGTAGGTAACTATTGTTAACAAATATTTAATTGTACAATTACTATAACAGATAACATATCGATGGATTATATGATTATACATATATAATATATTGGTTATACTTGAAATTAAACGGATATTCCAAAACTATATCGATCTCATGTGTTAACATATTTAAATTATAATCGAATAATTTATAATATAAATTAAAATTTAATAAAAAATTAATTTTCAATAAAGAAACTATCTTATATATAGATGGAATAATCGCGTATGAATATAAATTATATTGCAAATCATTTAAATGCAATCGAGAAAGGATAACTATAGTTAATATATATATATATATTACAATGACTCGTTGAACAAGTGTAGTGAATCATGACGGCGTTGGTTTCCATAATATTGTCCCTATATAGGTAGGGGAGAGAAGGGTATTGTGGCCGATAACGATATTTCAAGAACCATTATAGTTATCAAAAAATGATATTTACGAAAAATGTAGATAATTGAATTCTACGAATGTTAGTGTACATCATTTTTTATTTATATCAATATTATTATTGATTTTTGATTATAGAAAAAAATCGAATAATCGTAATTTTTATCGAAAAAAAACGTTTGTAGCTGAATATAAGTAAAACTAAATGGGATAACGATTAATTATTTTTATATTTAATATAAAAGTGCGTGTGTATCTTGATATCTGATATCTGATTAAAATTAATATTTTTTGTATTCAGTGTTCGGGCCTGAGGTTATAGGAGGTCTTGGTTTAACCGCCTAATAATTTCCATATTCCACAACACAATGGTTTTCGCAGAGGACACTCAACAGAAACAGCACTACTAAACGTAATTGATGTAATCACTTCTACTCTTAATACTAAAAACTGCTGTCAACTAGTAATGATGGACATATCCAGTGCTTTCTATCAAGACCTCCTATAACCTCAGGCCCGAACACTGAATACAAAAAATATTAATTTTAAAACAAAGAGGCCCGTTTTTGTCTTCATTTATTACTTCTTTTATACGTCTTTTTATAATAATATACATTTATATATAATTAATGAATAGCAATTATCATTATTATAATTAGATAATGATACAATATATCGTTAAAATGCAATAATATATACTTTAATAACAGATCTATTTTAGTATTTTAAATTATTTTCACTATTCTGATTGGTCAATAATGTATTTCTCTATGATAATTGGTTACATTTGACCTATTTTTAAAAATATTTATTTAAATTTATTTTAACAGATTTATTCCAATATAATATTTATAAATATTAACGCTATTTTGCACATATAGTAAGGAAATAAACATATATAAATGCATCCTACAATCTAAAGCCCCAACATTATTTAAAATAGTTCCGTGGTGATCAATGATTTGTAAACAAAATTACGTTATAATATAAATGTTATTAAAATATTAAAAAATAATTATAATAAATCATAATTTTAAAAGGATTTACATTAAGTATATAACTATATATTAATATATATATAGAAGTATTAAGTCAATATATGTTCTGCATTTAGAAAATATCTATTAAATATATACCTTATCAACGAAATTACGATATTTGATATATATATATATAAATATACTTTGAATATTGTTACAATAATTGTACCATAATTATTATGAGAATATGAAAAAGGTTTAACATTATGTTATTTATAACACGTTGAATATTTTTTATAAATGACATTTTTCATATTCTCACAACAAATTCTGGTATAACTATAATATAATATCAAATATATAGAATTATGTATGTCCTTTATCTGAATAATTAAATAATATTATATTATATATATATTATATTATATATGCACCCATATATATGGGTGTGTATGTTTTAAGAGTGGGTTTAAACTATTATAAATTCCTAATTACAATCAGTAACTTTTAATTTATTTATGAGGTAATATAATTTTACATAATGTATGTAATAATATTTTAGCAAATTGACTAATATAGTTATTTATTTTAAACCTACAGTATTTTCAAAATCCAAATAAAATCTTAGATGATACTTAGTATTATTTTTTAGATACCTTAGATTATTAATATATAGTTATCGTATTATTATAATATAGTGAAATCTTAAAAATATAAAAAGTATAATCTTAAAAATATAATAGAGTATAAAGTTAAAATATAATGTACGTACTATTATAATAAAGTTAAAGGTTAAAATAAAGCAACCGAACAGATGTAATAAAGTTAAAATATAATGTTCGTACTATTATAATAAAGTTAAAGGTTAAAATAAAGCAACCGAACAGATGTAATAAAGTTAAAATATAATGTTCGTACTATTATAATAAAGTTAAAGGTTAAAATAAAGCAACCGAACAGATGTAATAAAGTTAAAATATAATGTTCGTACTATTATAATAAAGTTAAAGGTTAAAATAAAGCAACCGAACAGATGTAATAAAGTTAAAATATAATGTTCGTACTATTATAATAAAGTTAAAGGTTAAAATAAAGCAACCGAACAGATGTAATAAAGTTAAAACATAATGTTCGTACTATTATAATAAAGTTAAAGGTTAAAATAAAGCAACCGAACAGATGTAATAAAGTTAAAATATAATGCTCGTACTATTATAATAAAGTTAAAGGTTAAAATAAAGCAACCGAACAGATGTAATAAAGTTAAAATATAATGTTCGTACTATTATAATAAAGTTAAAGGTTAACATAAAGCAACCGAACAGATGTAATAAAGTTAAAATATAATGTTCGTACTATTATAATAAAGTGAAAGGTTAAAATAAAGTAGGCATAAAGATATAAAAAAAGTTAAAATAAGAAATGTAACATTATAATATATTAGCAAGTTATTATATAGTATACATACTATTATAATGTTTATCATCATGACATGCATACAATAAATTAGTTATCAGTATTATCAATGTTTTTATTTAATTATCTTTAAATATTTAGTCACCTCTACATTAAATAATAACTCGACAGCTAACTTCGATATAATCCAATATATATATATATATATATATATATATATATATATATATATATATATATATATATATGTATACTAAACTTATATTATATGTGTATCATAATTAATTGCATATTATATTTGAATTATTTTATAAGGAACGTATGCACTAGATAAATAATGATGTATACAATTTCGTAATAGGTATATATATATATATATATATACCATATAGCATTAATGCTGTTGAATACATATGTATAGTTTATATCCTAGGATTTATATTATGTATGTAACATAATTATTATGTTAATGTATCCTTGTATGTATATAGGTTACATTATTTAACTTACTTACTATGTATATAAACATGTGTACATGTATGTGATAAAAGTGTAACACGTAATATGTTGATCTAACAAATAAATAATATGTATTAGTAATATAAATATGGCGCCTCTAATACATAACAACATTTTATAATACTCACGGTTATAACATATATTGTATTATTCAGATAATTAAAATGTATTTAATTAGTCACTTATTGAAAGTAAATAAATATAAATGTAGGATATGATTTAATATAAGCAGTTTATTTAATATATATTGCTTTTAAAGTTTTAATAATTTATAAGTTAATTTTATTAATATTTCAGAATAATAGTATATTAAAATACGTTATTTCATTGATATTGTATATATTTAACGTATTCTTTTTATTTAAATATAACCTATATAAACTTAATAAAAGTATATATATATTAATAAATAGTTATACCATTAATTTAAATACTTAAACGTGATGATTTATTAAAATATTTTTTAAATATAAATTAATTTTATTAATATTTCAGAATAATAGTATAATAAAAGTCGTTATTTCGTTGATATTGAATGTTTTTAACTTATAATTTTTTAAGCATATAATATTGACAAACTATGAGCAAAGTATATATATTAATATATAGCGATATGCACAATATTAATCCATAAAAATGATAATCTAGTATAATATTTTATTTATTTACATTAAAAAGGCGGGTTTATTTTAAAATTATCGGCCTGATTCTACGCCATCTTAATTCAGTGTTCGGGCCTGAGGTTATAGGAGGTCTTGTTTCTATACGCTTGATCACAACATTCTACTATCCCGTCTACACCTGCTTGGAGTTAGAGACCTTGCTCTCTCATGGTTTACTTCATATCTATCCTACCGTAGTAGCAGTGTAAAAATATATAATTATTTGTCTTCCTCTTCTCCTATGAAATATGGTGTTCCCCAAGGATCAGTACTCGGTCCTTCACTTTTCTCAATATATTTATACCCATTACCATCCATAATATCTAAATATCCAAATATATATTACCATCTTTATGCAGATGACATACAACTATATATGTTTCTTCCAACTAATTCATCACCAGGTCTCAATAATCAACTCTCTAATTGTGCTAATGACATTAAAGAATGGCTTATTTCTAATAATCTTCTCCTTAATACCTCCAAAACTACATTGTTAAATCTTTCTCCATCACCAACTTACTTCCCTCCTTTTCTTATTGATAATATTGTAATATCTCCTTCTTCTACTGCATCTAACTTAGGTGTACTTTTTGATTCTACTCTTTCCTTCATTCCTCATATTACTACCATCACTAAATCTGCAAATTATCATCTATTTAGAATTAGAAAAATACGAAAATCAATTACTGTATATCTTACTAAAACTCTAGTTAATTCCCTTGTACTCTCACCGTGAGAGTCTCACGTATAGATTACTGTTCATCAATACTTATAAATCTTCCATTATCATCTATCTCTCCCCTAAATCGAGTTATTCGTTCATTAATCCGTACAACATATAACCTACGTATTCGAGATCATTCCTCTACTTCCTCATACCAACACCTATGGTTCACATTTAACAAACGCTCTGCTTATCGCATATTATCTATTGTTCATTCCTCAATATACTCTGCAAATTGCCCCTCGTATATTTCTGATTCTCTAGTACAAAGATCTTCCCTTACATCACTTAAGAAACCATGCATCTCATCTTCTATCTACCCCTATTCTACATCCCTCAAAAATGAATACTCGGGCACTGAGTTATATTGGTCCTAAGCTATGGAATTCACTCCCGCCTTATATTAGATCCATAAAACATTCATGAAATATATACAACAATTGATCTCAGGTGGGAACATGAAATACTAATATTGTTTGTCATTATTATTTTATTTATTAATTTCCGTACGGCTTATTCTATTTTATTTTATTATTATTAATGGTATTTATTGTTTACCTAATTTTATTATTTGTATTCTCTTATATACACTTTTGAGAAATCATTTATGATTTATTTAAGAGTTTAAATAAACATTCAATCAATCAATCAATCAATATGTGTAATATATATAATTAATATTACACTATAGTATGTATATACAAACTATAGTTTGTATTTATAAATTATTTTCGTATTTTATTATATGGTATTTTGATTGACAGTTTAAGTCAAAGGACATGTGTCCTTGATTGCGGTCTAGTTTTTAAATATATGTTGCTTAATTTTGATTGGCCGCTCTTATCGCGTATACACCGTATATGTATAATATACGTCGTCTATGTTCATTTGTTCATATGCATAAGTGGTGGTTAGTCGTGTTTCTCTGAATAATGTATTAATATAACTATTAAATATTTGTATATCTAAAGCTTATTCTATTAGCTTATCCTACTTACTGATATAATTGTACAGTAGTACTTCATGGTACGTAATATATTTAATATAATATTAGTCTTTCTATTTGTATTATTGTGAATATATACATATTATTACAATAATATAAACATTTTATAGGTCATCAATAAATAATAAACCTATGCATTGATCATCTACAGTGTAGATTCTACAAAATAAGAAGATTTCAAATAGACCAAGGTCACCATCAATTCGGATATGAAGTTAGTAATAGCATGTAGACCTATATTATAACGTACATTATTATTATTATTACTAATTAATTGATAACTACTAAATATATATATATATATATATATATATATATATATATATATATATAATAAAATTAACAGATAAATGAGAATTGTTTTAACTAAATTAAGATAATAAATAATTATCTATAAATAATTGTAAATATATTAATTTAATTGTATAATAAATTTACAAAATGTACATGAATGTAGTACCTAATCTATTTTATAATGTATCGTATATAATTATATGAAATACGCATAGTTGGAAAAAGCCTTTTTTTTAACTTAACGTTTTTGGTTTTTTGGTTTTTTCCTAGTTTTTATAGTTTTTTTTGCTAGTTTGGGTTTTTCCTGGTTTTTTGGTTTTGCCAAGGTTTAAAATGAATGTAGTGAGTATTCAGATATATAGATTATTTACAACTTGTATAATAAAAGTATATACTAATATATTGTATATCGTTCATTTAACATATAGCATATTGTGTTACGTATAGATATTATTTAAAATGTCTTAATAATCACATTTAATAAAATAAATACGGAAATATCATATAAGAATTATTCTTCGAATGAATAACAAAATACGCATATACACTTGAATAACAATTATATGATAGTATATATGTTATATATATTATGTTATATATGTTGTTTATGATTCATTTAACATATATTTTATGATAATAAGTTTAGATATTATTTAAAAGGAAAAATATTCATATGTAATCAATATAATTACGGAGATATTGTATAAGAATAAATAAACAACTATAGTTGACTATATTGAATATATTCAATAGGTTCTTATATAAACTTGAATATTCAATATATTACTATGAATTAAATTTATAATACTTATATAGTATGTTATTTATTACACTTTATTAAACATTTACGCCTGACTATGTATTTTTTTAAATTTACTAAATATAAATTGTACAATCATAATTACACATATGGAAATATTGTTGTGCATTATAGGCGCTAATTAAAATTAAAAATGATAATAACATCAATATAAAAGATATAGTATAAAATAAAAACTATAAAATAAATAATAAAATATAATATAAATAAAATATAAAGTGAAAAATCAATAGTCAATGACTATTAGTCATACATAATAATCATTAATATCATTAATCAATATATATATATATCATTAGTCAATTATTACTGATCATTATCATTAGTTTATTATATTTAGTCAAATATCATTAGTATAATTATCATTAATTTGTTATCACAAGTCAGTTATCATTAGTCAAATTCGTATCATTAGTTAATTATAAATAAAGTTAAAATTAAAATTAAAGTAATTAAATTCACTTCCTCATCCTAAAATATAAAAACATAATATTTATATATATATATATATATATATATATATATATATATATATATATATAATAATATTATGAACACATAGGCATATATTGAAAAAGACTAAATAAACTAATATCATACTAATCTGTATACAAATATATATTTAATTTAAAACTCTATTTAAATGTACAATGTTGTACAATTGTAACATTTATTTGACCCAAATAATAGACACATGTATATTATAGTATATTATATACTAGCTATAGCTAATTTTATTGCTAGTAATAAAAATAGATTATTCCTAGAAAAATAATACTATTATTATGTTGGCACTATAGTATATATTATATATATATATATATATATATATATATATATATATATATGTATATATGATTTATATATATATATATGATAATATAAATATGATATTTTAATGTAGTTAATACAATTCTTACACAATTCATATATTGTTTGGGTTATATTGGTTATTATAATTCATGAATATGCTTATAAATATCTATAGAAGGAACTTAGTTTAATTTGTAATTTTTATAAAATAAACAAATGTATATGTTGTAGGATGTATATAAATACAATATAATAATTATGTTATTAAGCTAGTGTGTTCATAAATTAAAATATTAACAATTGTTTAATTGATAAATATGGTTACATTATTGTTACTTATTATTACTTACATAACACAATGGTATAATATTTGGGTGAAAGTCGTCAAAACAATAGATGATACTATTCATCTATAGGGTTACTGTTAGTAGATGTGTGTCTCTTATGTAAATATGTCAATATATCTGGACTAGATGTGTATTACATTGTATACAACACCAGATTCGAAACATACAATACACATCATATACATTATCACTGACATTTACATAGAACAAATTGCAATATTACATTGGAAAGTTAACAAATTAAACCTATTTATCATATGAACATAATATATTTATTATCATATTATCAAATTTATGATCACTTAAGTGAACATTCATATTGCTATTAGTATTATAATTAGATATATATGCATATAATTTAAATACAATATTACTAAAGTAGTATATACCTAATATTAATAAACAGATCAGATCAGATCAGATAAGAATCTTATCATAAGATATCACCTGAAGTAAAGGCACTGTTACCCTACGGAAATATTGACAAGATCTGCTGCAGATGAATTACTGGGAACCTATATGAATTATGGTAGACATCTCGGCTGGCTGGCACACTATTTCTGACTCATCAGCATAGCAGCACAAGTTACAGATTAGTTTAATATATATATATATATATATATATATATATAACATTGTATCACTAACAAAGATTTTGTGAAGTTTCCTTAGAAAAATCTTTGTCACAAATAAGAATTTCGATTATCTATATTATTCTATAAAATTAGATATTTTATTAGATTGTGTATTGCTGATTTACAATTTATAAAAATTCAAATTAACATTAGAATTAATAGTAATGTATTTATCAACAATATTTATATTGTTAAATACATCAAAAAGTGTAAAAAGTACTATAATTATAATTAATAAATAATTTTATAAATTATTATATTTTATATACCGTGAAATATAAAAATATATCTCTATAGATATAATGAAATTGTAAAGAATAATTAATTCATTAATTTTGAAAATAATATAAATAAAATATAATATAAATATCAAAGTTCAAATATAAAAGCAATTATTAATATATACATATAAGTTCTCTATATATATATATATATATATATATATATATATATATGTATTACAAATTATAATTAATTAATATTAAATATTAAAATACTTACAATTATATATTATAATAATATTATTAAAATAAAGTCTACGTTAGGTAATTATTATGTTAATGAAATTGATACACACATGTGTATTCATGTATGTACACATGTACATATCATATGTAACACTGTGTACTAATGTTGCCCCCATATAAGGCAGTTCCCTCGTACGAGAACATCCCAATAACGATGTACAATATCTTATTATATAACGAACCAATTTAAATAAATAACGACAACTTATTACTTAGTTATAAGGCTATAATTTATCATAAATGGTTTAACAAAATATTTCTATACTAATGAATAAAGTATTTATTTAGTTAAACATTAGAGTCACTTATAACTTGTAAAATTATTATTTTATAATATTATTATAATAATATATTTTTTTAATAATATATCTATAATAATATATATATTTATAATCTATATATATATATAGATTTAGAAAAGTTTATTTTCTATTTAATTATGTCAATTATAAATGGAATATATGTTTATAAGAAAAAATGACGTGATAAATTATTAATAATTAACTAATATAATTTATTTTATAATTTATAATATAATTGTAATACAAATTATTATTTAGAAAAATTGCATGTTAGAATAATAATTAACTAATTATGTTAAAAGAAAGTTTTTTTAAATTATTTTATTATATTATTTATATATATAATTAGTAAAATGCGTTTAAATAATTTTACATATTATAGAAAAATATTGTTTGTCCAAGATAGAGGTTAAACCTACAATATTAATATTAAAAATTAAGTACTTATTTTGAAATTGTCAAAATAATATGTAAATTCTTCTGTTATAAGTTAAACTTATAACTAATATATATTTACATTAAAATTTTAGTTTCGTGTTCATATATTAAGTAATGATTATATTAATACATTTTTAATGACAAACTATCTATAGACCCATAAAATAATAGTAATATGATAATAATTTAATAATAATATACATTGAATATACCATGGACAACAATACTAAATAATATAAAGGACTATTATATACTACAGTCTGCATTGATATGGTGTAGTGTTATATACTACAGACTGCATTGATATAGTGGAGTGTTATATAATAATAAGATAATAATAATACAATAACAATTTAATAATGATATACATTTAATATAACATGGACAAAAATAGTAAGTTGGATGATTTAATGATTATGGGTAGAGAGAAAAGAAAAAGTAAGATTTATAAACCTTTTGTGGGATCTAATAGTATGAATGCTAGGAATGAGGGAATTCCATAGGGTTGGACCGGAATTTTTAAAAGCTCTAGAATTTAGGGAAGTTTTACTAGAGTTCTGGGAGATAAGTAGAGGATAATTTTGGTAACGAAGATAAGATAATATAGTACATTTTTTAATTATATCAGATATATAGCTAGGGGTGAAAGAAAATATTGATTTATGGATTATAGATAGTATAAGTAATTTACACCTGAGGGAGAAGGGTAGCCACATACGAGATGATTGATGATATGTTGTAGTAGAGTGATCCAGTCGTGTTAAACAGTAAGTAGTACGTATTGAGGAACGGATAATCCGATTAAGTGGAGCAGGAAGTAAATTCAGTAGTGAAGAACAGTAGTCAATTCACGAAAGTACAAAAGCATTAATTAGAGTTTTAGTAAGGTTTCTGGAAAGTGATATCCGTATTTTTTTAATTCTGAAGAGATGAAAGTGTTTTGTAATGAATGAGATGAGGATTTTGTAATGGATGATATGTGATTCTTAAATGATAATTTGTCATCAAATACTAATCCTAGGTTTTTGGAGGAATGTGAAGGAGAAATAATCATGTTATTTATAGTAAAGTTTGGAAAGGTTCAGAAGTAGATATGTTAAGTACAGTAGTCTTAGAGGAATTAATTAGTAGTTTATTGGAGAGGAGCCATAATCTTATGGAGTTAGCACACTCGATTAATTCAGAGTTAATGGTATGAGAATTTATAGGGAAAAGGGTGAACAGTTGAATATCATCAGCAAAAATATGGTAGTGAATATTTGGAAATTTCTTAATTAGATCAGCAATAGGGCGGATATAAATAGAAAAGAGGGATGAACATAGAACGGATCCTTGGGGAATACCATGGTTAAGATGAGAAAGAGGCGAGTAAGATTTTCAATCATAATATTTCGGTTAGTAAGATATGAAGTAAACCATTTTAACGCTAAGCCAGATATACCCATCAAAGTAAGTCGCGAGATTAATATGTTATGGTCCAGGGTATCAAAAGCAGATGAGAGAACAAGTAGGATTAGCTGGCAACACGTGTTGCTATTTAAGGTAGATAATATTGTATCAGTAATATGGAGGAGAGCTGTTTCGGTTGAATGACCCTTACGATAAGCGCTTTAAAGTGTAGAAAAGATTATTTTTATTTACATGGGCGATGAGTTGTTTGGAAACAATTCTTTATAATATTTTACTTAAAAAGAGTAGGTGGGAGATCGGGCGATAATTGCTAAATGAGTTTGGGTCTAGGTTTTGTTTTTTTTAGAATAGGGGATATTATGGCAGTCTTGAGACAGGGTGAAACTTTGTCAGAGTTTAGTGAGTTCGCAATAATATCCAAGAAAATAGGAAAACATAAGGGTGAAAGTGTGTGATATAATGATAAAGGTAGGGGATCAGTGGGGGAGGTACAGTGAGATTTCATGAGTAGGTCATTTACTTCATACAGTGAAGGGATAGTGAATGTACTTAATGAGTCAATATGATGGGTCAATATGAATGTACTTAATGAGTCAATATGATGGGTATAGTAGGATTGAGTATGGATGGAGTAGATGGGCAAATAATATTATTAATGCTTGAAATTTTATTTTCAAAGACTTTTTAAAAAGAGAACACAGTTGAAAATTTGACGTGTTTGGTAAAATAGGGAGGATTTTTTCATCTGGAAGGAGAGATTTTATTTGCTATTTTAAATAATTTGCGAGGATCGGAGGCGATCAATGATATCTTTTTGTTATAATAGATAGATTTTGAACGAGATATAGTAGATTTGTAATTTTTTCTAGCTAGTGATAGAGCTAATTTAGTTTCAATAGAAGGTTTTTAAGAAATTTCTTCTCTAATTTGTGAACACTCTTCTTGAAGATGAAAAGTTTGTGGGAGAACCATGGAGAAAAAGGGCGATCGGTAATTAATGTAGTTTTTGTAGGTGCATGTATATTGATAATATTTAGTAGAGTGGAGTTTAAGAGTATCGGACAGAGGGAAGTTGAAGAAGAGATGGTTCATAATATCTGATATAGATATATGATAAAAGTTTGTTTATATTCATGGTTCATAATGTCTGATATAGAGATATGATAAAAGTTTGTTTATATTGATGGTTCATAATGTCTGATATAGAGATATGATAAAAGTGTGTTTATATTGATGGTTCATAATGTCTATCATACCTTTGATACAATACAAGACTGCAGTGCAAGATTTAGGATTTTTAGAATTGCAACGAAGGAAATCGGAACTTAAAATAATACAGGTATATATCATAGTCATCCACAAAATCAATTTTTAGCTCAAAATGATCAACCCCATAAAAATTGCATAGATATAGTTCTATACAAGCGTGAAGAATGGTACCACTACCCTGCCCAGATCATAGAAACAAACATCCTCTTCATGGTAGAAAAAGTAGCAGCGGCCAAAGCAAGGACAAACAGAAAAATTCGGGAAATAACCTCGCACTGAAAAGAAACCGCATCCCGAAAATAAAATTAAAATGAACCAAGTTGACGAGATCATCGTTAGCCAATCCATTAAAGTAGTGACATATTCACTAATGTTCAGAACTCTACGATGGAATTCAATGTAAGATGTGCGCTGATGGGTTATTCAGTAAAGAATGTGTTATACTAACAGAATCTTGATTGCCATTTTTAATTTGACTCTCAAAAGAGAGAACAAGATATTATAATAGTGACATCTTCACTAATGTTCAGTACTCTACGCTGGAATACAATGTAAGATGTGCGCTGACCGGTTTGTCAGTAAAGAATGTGTATTACAAGCAGAATCTTGATTGCCATTTTTAATTTGACTCTCAAAAGAGAGAACAAGAAATTATACTTAGGAGTAATACTTTCCGTGGGGGATGTACAGCTGGCGATACATCAGCTTAGGGCGGCGTCGGCTATTCAACTCAAGTGAACCGTGACGGCGAATGATGTCGCTCGTACCAAAAAATACGTCGGATTAATCATGGGTCAGTGGTATCTTACCTGGGATCCCGCACCCTTCTCTCTCTATATATGTGTTCACTCTAATGCTGAAATTTTCAAATTCAGCACTATAGTGAGTATATATATATATATATAATAATAATATTTATTTATTGAAATCTCTTATATATATTGAATACAATACAAATAGCGGATACAAATGGACCCCTCAAGAAGTCATAGACTTGTACATGTTATAAATAACTGTGAGAGGCCCCGGACAATACAATACAAATAGTAACATTTTTTTTCTTGTGTTTTGATTTATTGTTTATTAAGTTCTTTATAAACACAATAGAAATTCAAGAACTGCCTGGAGTCGAACCCGGGACCTCTGGCTTACTAGCTTTTGGTTGTCCCATTGAGCCATCGACCCCAGACTATATATATATATATATATATATATATATATATATATATATATATATATAGTGTATCATTATGTATATATATCCTTGTTACTTCAAGTTCAGATTCCTTTCATTGCAATTCTAAAAATATTAAATCTTGCATTATAGTATTGTCTTGTATCAAAGGTCTGTTATTGATCTTACATTGATTCTTCATCAGCTTATTATTGTACCTTCTATTGTTCATATTTGTATTATTCAGCACTAAATTGAGTACATATATATATATACTCTCTCACCAGTGATGGGCATGATCACGATCGTCGATCTTTAGAAAATGATCGAGTAAAATGATCGACGATCGTCAGAAACTGATCGCGATCGACGATTATGAAAAAATTTAAACATAATTTATATATATTTATATCAAGAAATAACAAAATAGTGGATATAATAATATCTTTTATTTATGAAAATGTTGAAATACGATCAAATTAATAATAAAATAATATTAATATAATGAATTTGCTTTCAATAGAACTAATAATGCAAAGTTAGTATCATTTAGTTTATTGCGTTTCGGTTTATTTATATTGGTAGCAATACTAAACATTCCATAAAACATTTCCACCAGCGCGGATGATGGGTGTATAGAATTGTATTTTATGAATACAATTTTTATAATAGGATAATTATTAAGCATATCTAAATTAGTATTTTTACTATTTATATAATTAAGTATTTATATTTCTACCGTTGATTTAGAAGTCCATTATCATCAATAACATAGAATTCATCTGAATTAGTTTCGCTTTGTTCTGGTGTAGTTATCTGGGATATGCCTATTAACATATTTCTTAAATGTAGATAACAACATATCTTTTTCTTCTACGTAATTACTTAACCAATTTAACTTAAATTTTGGGTTAGATATTGTTGCTATAATGTCACTATTGATAGAATACTCAAATGAAAAATAATCGTTAAACCTACGTTTTAATCCTTCCTTTAATACATCTAATAATGGTTGACAATAAACTAATTTAGTATACATTTTTAATAAGCGGAATTCTATTGAAAATAGTGTTGGGAATAAATCTCCATAAAAACAATCAATGTCCCCTTGTAATCTATCTATCTCTATTGCTAATGATCTTGCATGTCTCGCACGGTAAAATATTACGATTACATTAGTAACAAAGATACATTGGTATATATATATATATATTTGAATTCATACGCTTATATAATAATACGATCGAGATCCATGATCGGTGATCGATGATCGGTATCGCGATCGACTATCAAAATAATTACACGATCGACGATCGTTAAAAAATGATCGAGTATAAAGATCGACGATCGTTAGAAAATGATCGACGAAATTGATAGTCTATCGGCGATCGTGAAAAGTCGTGATCGTGCCCATCACTGTCTCTCACTATGTTTTCATAATCTATTTAATCCTAATATTTGCAAAATTGTTACTATGGGACAGCTACATTCTTATAATTTAGTATATTTAAG
Organism: Osedax fenrisi; assembly: GCA_964019155.1. Lineage (NCBI taxonomy): Eukaryota > Metazoa > Annelida > Polychaeta > Sabellida > Siboglinidae > Osedax > Osedax fenrisi. The sequence goes on along the minus strand of OZ025244.1, from coordinate 49,055,221 downwards.
ATCCTAAACGCAATTCAAATTTCTACTTAAAAATAGTCTTAGTTCTACTAGCTCTCTTTCATATTATTCTAATGTCAAAATCCTATTTATATATAATACATCTATATATATATATATAAAGTTGTATTCATTATATATTATGATTAATAGACTAATTAATACTCTCATTGTATTAAATACTTGTAATACTTGGAATTATTACTTTCATATCTTCTATTTTATTATAATATTTTTTTATCAAAATTCTTTTACTATTAATATTTGCAGTGAGATTTTATTTATTTTATTAATTTTAAAATCAAATGAAACAAACAAATCAGATTTTGTTGATTATTTTGATGATATTTTAATTTATAAATCATCAATTACATTTTTTGCCAATGATTTAAAAAATTTTTTTTTATATAATCTTCATGCTTAATATATGTTACACCAATACTACCAAAGAAAATTTCTAATTTTTAAAATAAAAATGTTTACATATATATTTATTTTCAACAGCATATTTTATATTTTTAACATAAGAAATTGATTATTAGTATTATTGTTAGTAATTTAAAAAAAAAATTCTTGATTATATTACAAAATTATAGACATAAATAAATTATAAAAAATAGCGACATCTAACATGCGATTTATATAGAAAATAATAAGATTTTTTTTTGTAATTTTTTTTTGCCAATTTACAAATGGCCAGGGAAATGACAAAACATAATCGTATCAAAAAAAAAAAAAATACCATATATTTTAAATATATATGTTAATTATTTGCAGAGTGAGACATACTATTATGAGACAACCGGCTCACCATTGTACGTCATGTAATGAAATATATATATGATGATGATGATAATGGTTTATTATACACAAATATATATATATAATAGCGACCGCTATTATCGAATGTGTTTAGGTAAACTATAGTATGTTACTTATATATAATAATAAAAATAATAATAATAATAATAAATAGTGTGTATTTAATAGCATAACAATAAAAAGGATATATACAGCATATTCTCTCGATAAAAAGAATAAAATATAATAAAATAAAAACGAAAATAAAATGTGTTATGAATTATAATATATAGTTTATTAGGTAAACACAAATAATGAAGACAAAACAGATATGAATTGATACCCAAATCGATATGGTACCAAAATTAACATTGGGTTTAAATTTAATAACAAAACACTTAGTTTATGTATGCCGTATATAATAACATATATATATATATATATATATATATATATAATGTGTGGCATAATTATAAGACATTTTTGTATTTCTTATATTATAATATATGATAATTATAATACGTATAAAATACGTATATTAATTATACACAAACATATACATATATCTATATAATAATTAATATTAATAATTAACTAATATTTAATTAGTATATTTATTAATACTTACTTAATGATATTAGATATGTAAACATTTGTTTGTGTATAAAAGTATATTTATTATATAAAGTTATATAAGTTATGAATAATTAAAGATAGTAGGATATAAATACATATCTACATGATTTCACCATTATTTTAACACAATTTAATATTGTGTATATAGTGTAAAATAAACCGTATATCATTATCATCATTATATATATATTAATACTATAACATATAACATACCCTTCCTAAGTTGTTATATTTCCATGATTATTATTTATAGGCGTAACCCTAAATAATTGGTTGTACGAATAATTTAATATATTAGTATTAAATATATCTATATATTTATATATATATATATATATATAAATTGCTCATACATTCGCTTGGGAAATGTGTATTCATCTTCACTTTATGCATATTAATGCATAAAGGGGTATGTCATGTGACCGTTGTGTATCTGTGTTGTTGTTACGGTTGCTTAGGTTACAGTGGTAACGCCATTTAATATTATAGTATAGGAGAGTGGTGGGTTTAATTTCTGGTGTGTATATAATGTATTCACCAGTATATGCATATATGATGGTTTTTAATTATACATAATTTATTCATGTATATATTATTCCTGTTCACCAGGTATATGATAGTTATAAGTCAATGATCTTTTAACATGTGGATTACATTTACGGTTAATCCCTTAAAATCAATACTTCTAGAGTCGGTAAATTTGACACATATTTTTCGCAAATCAAAGTCTCCAATCTCTTCAAAAAGTGTTATGTGTTCGTTAGGCTTAACGGGAACTCTATTACTAAATAATCTACACCAGTCGTGCTTCTAGTGGTATCAGAGTAGGTCAACTGACAAAGTAGCATAATGAACTTTCAGTATATTCATCTTGTTATTGTAGCTATAGGAATCCTGTGGTTGTATTACGTTCTATATGTGTATACAGTATTTTGAGATATTTAAGCAAATCACTGAACTTATATCGATCTACAAACTTAGTAATTGAAATATATGTAATAAAATAAATATATATATATTGAATTAGAATATATATTTATTTGAATTAAATTTATTCAAAAATATTTAATATTCATCCCTTAAAAGTAGCATATATATGCTACTTTTAAGGAATGGATATTAAATGTAATATATATATATATATATAATGTATGTATATATATATATATATATACAAATACAAAAATTACTTTGGTTGACCTCAGTTTCACCACATTCTTTTTCCTCCGAAATCTGCTTAAAGGTTTTCTTTCTAGTATTCGTAATTCTAGAACATTCGCCTTCCACTACAGTGTCCAGCCCGAAGAGATACACTGATTTAGCTCGCCTTTTACATATCCACAACCACAGGTCAGATCTTCTGTCGGTTTCTTCGTCGTGGTTCCGCTGACCTCTACTCGTTGCCATGGTTACCGGATTCGTATCTCGATACACGACCAGCCTCTCTTTCAGCTGATCTTCGAGCTCTTTCACGATGGTCTTAGCGCAATCCTTGACCGGGGGTTAAAGCTAACACCCGTTACGCATGGTTAGCGCGGTATTGACCACTTCAGGCTTGACCGCGTACTGAGATTTAGGGCCACTCCCCGAACGTTTAGGCGATATTCCTCCGTACCTAAACCTGTCGTACTGCTGCTTCGAAGCGTTTACAGATTTCACATGTATACAGCCGTGTTCATTTCGAGATAATAATCGTATGAACATAATTGTAATAGGTAAATGTATATAATATATATATCTATATATATTATTCGATAATATTCCACAATACATAACATACTACTGAATACCAAATGAACATTATCATATATGGTCATATTCATTTGATAGAGGTATACCATAGACATATATGTAATGTATTGTGGAATATTCACATAATCGTACAGATTATTTATATATAAATAATAGTATATTATAATTTAAGAAATATAATAATTCTTTATAATGATTTTCTAATAATATATATATATTTATTCATACTTACTCAATGATATTAAATACGTAAATATTTGTTTGTGTATAAACGTGTATTTAGTATATAAAGTTATATAGGTTATGAATATTTAAAGATATTAGGATATAAATACATATCTACATGAATTCAACATATTGTGTATTTAGTGTAAAATAAACCGTATATAATTATCATCATTATATATATATATATATATATATATATATATATATATGTGTGTGTATGTATGTATGTGTGTGTGTGTGTGTGTGTGTTTACTAACCTTTATCTTTTGGTTATCATTCTTATCCTTGATTTTGTTTTCCGATCTCTAAATTAATATTAATGCTTGTTAGGTTGTTTATTATAATTTTAATTTGAACTCCTATATATTTATTTATTATAATCACCATATTAGATATAATATATATATATATATATATGTTTAATTAAATGTTCAATAAATCTACATAAAATATTATTAGGTTATATTAGGCTTATAGATAATGATTGATATATAGTTTTTTCAAATTCCCTTTTAATAATGATTTCGATAGAGAATGTTTAAAAGAATTTTCTAAATTATTCTATAATATAGGTCTGTTATAAAATATACTAAAATATTGTATTTGTGACCTATAGGTTATATGATGGTATTATAAATTTATATTGACTTCTTTGACTATAGTTATTTTTAAAAGAAAAAATATAGATTATATATACTTACTTAGTTACTTAGTCCCGTGACGTAGGCATCGTAAGGGGGAGAACATGACAATGTTTTTATTAACTTTTTCCATTTATAACGAACTTTTGCAATAACTAAAAGTTGCTGAAGAGGGAGATTAGAGTATTCAAAAATATCATTTAACCAATTTTTTTTTGGTCTTCCTCTTTTTCTATTACCTTCGACGTAGCCTTGAAGAATTGTTTTGGACATTGAATCGTGTCGAGTTATATGTCCGAATTTTGTCATTTTTCTTCGCATGATTATATCAAGAAGAGGTACATACGAGCCGACTTTCTCATTTATTAAATTATTGACCAATATATTCGTCTTTCTTTCTTTATAGCTTATATTCAAGATACACCTGTGAGCTTTTGACTCAAAACCTCTGATCTTCTTCTTTGATTCTTCTAACAGAGTCCATGTCACAGCCATAAAGCAATGTTGACAGAACTAATGAGTTGTATAATCTAAATTTAAGTTTGAAATCGATTTCTCCGCTACAACAGATCTTTTCCAGTTTTACTAGTGCTGAAACTGCCATAGCTAATCTTATATTTCTTTCAATTTTTGAGTTGCCGGAATTCGTAAGCATTGCTCCAAGGTATTTAAAATGTTCCACATTTTCAATCTGTTTATTGTACATATAAATAATTGGTGTTTGACCTTCTCCATTGACAAGAATTTTGCATTTATTATGATTAATTTCCATGCCATATGCTGTCGATGTTTTTTCTAGTGCATCAGTTATAGTTTGTAGTTCACTTTCGGAACCTTATTAAGATCAATATCGTCTGCAAATCTCAGGTTATTGAATTATCTGCTTCCTATAGATATAATAGATGGTTGGTTTGTTACAGAGTCCAGCATTATTTTTTCCAGGAATATATTGAACAGAACAGGCGATAATAAGCACCCTTGCCTTACACCTACTGCAGTATTAAACTTTGTTCCAATATTATTATTTAGCAGTACGCTGCTTTTAGAAGACATATAGAGTGATTTAATACATTGAATTATATCACTGCCTATTCCAAAAGAAGACATCACATGCCATAAACCCTCATGCCATACTCTATCAAAGGCTTTCTTGTAGTCAATGAAATTATGATACACTTGACGTTGTTGATCGATGTGTTTTTCCATTATTAGTCTGCAGTTAAGAATTTGTTTAGTTGTGCTTCGATTTTTTCTAAAACCGGCTTGTTCTTCCGCATGTTTTATATATACAATTATATATATAATCACATATTAATAAATATGTAATATTTAATTATAGTATAGGCAAATAACTGAATACGTATTATTCGTATTATAAATGGTTTCCATCCTGGTGGTACCACGTGATAAGTGATCTGACAGATTGACACTATAGTGTGACACTACACAGATTGACACTATATTAATTATATCAACATATCATAATCATGATCTTCGTGATCTTCACTAACGGGTTTATTCAAATGATAATTGAATGCATTTTTTGTAACGTATGATGTCGTCGACAGGAGAGATACATCTCCAAATGCTTTGCAGTTTCCAGTTTTGCATTTCACCTATTATAAAATATTAAAATAAAATATATGATTTAAATGTATAGTATTAAATTATATAAACCTCATTGCTCATCAATAATTTCTTATATATAGACGTGAATATTCTTTTAGTAGGATTATCTGAAAATCCTCCCTGTCCTCGAATAACACCAAATAATAATTCCAAATGATCTTGAGACATTTTATATGATAGTAAATAATTATTTCCTAATATCATGAATCTTCTATATACCTTTATTTAGAAAAATAAATAATTATATATAATATATATAATATTACAGGAATTTATTATTCAAGTCATTAATGATTAAGGTCATCATTATATCAGTTGACTTTATTTATATATTAATTATGTTATAAGACTAATATAGTTAATTTAATTTTATATAATAATAACAAACATTTTCTAGTGAAATTAAACCAGATAAAAAACCAAGAAAACCAGTTTTCTGTTGTGTTTTATAAATCAAGATTCCATTAGCATTTGTCAATTTGATTAGATAATTATTAATTTTACTTATATTCGGTTTCCATATATTCTATTAAAATATATAATTAAATATATATAGGATTTCATATATATATATATATATCATTGCAACCTCGTTATTTGGTCTCATCGGTTCTTTGGAATATTTTCCATATGGATTTCTTACATTTAGAAGGTCAAATGCCAAATCAATAATTTTTATAAATTCTAGTATGGCACTTGCATTTTTAAATTCTGCCAATTTCAAATCACTATTAAATATTGTAATGCATCCGATACACTGCGACTGAATGTTTGTGCAGCTAAATTTACCTGTTAGAATATTACATTTTATTAAAATAATGTATTCAAATGATCAATAGATGACAAACAATTTAAATATAAACAATTTTATAATAATCATTAATAAATAAATATAACCTTCATTATCTGCTGCTTAAAATTAATGTGATTAATTGATAATTTATTGGCCAAATGTAAAGTTTCTCTCTCTTGTAATGTATTTAGCTCAGAAATATATTTCCACGATATTTCCTCACCTAGTATATAAATAAATTATCTATAGATATATCATTCAAAATAATAATAATAAAATAACCATTCTCATTTCTTAAAATGTTATAATGATGTAGAGCATTTCTAATTAGTTTGATCATGTGACAGGGATCTGATAAAACATCAACAAGTATGTCTGAGTTAGACGGATGCATAAAAGTTGGATTAATAATGACTGATATAGAGATATGATAAAAGTTTGTTGATGGTTCATAATATCTGATATAGAGATAAGATAATAATTTGTTTATATTGATGATTCGTAATATATGATATAGAGATATGATAAAAGTTTCAGCATTATAGCGAGCACATATATAGAGAGAGAAGTGCGCGGGATCACAGGTAAGATACCACAGGACCATAGTTAATCCGACAGATTTTTTGGTTACGAGCGACGCCATTCGCCGTCACGGTTCACTGGAGTCTAATAGACGACACCGCCTTAAGCTGATGTATCGCCAGCTGTACGTCCCCCACGGAAAGTATTACTCCTAAGTATAATCTCAGGTTCTCTCTTTTGAGAGTCAAATTAAAAATGGCAATTAAGATTCTGCTAATATTATACATTCTTTACTGACAAACCCATCAGCGCACATCTTACATTGTATTCCAGCGTAGAATTTTGAAATCACAGACTCGTATAGAAGTGTAGGTTTTTCAGTTCCGAATTGAGTAAGATCAGTAATAATTTCTTCCTCTTTCTTCGCTGGTTCCACTGCATCAGCACTGTTTGATGGTACATCTGTCTTTGTTACTATGGCATCGTCGTTGGTGCTGGAGGCACAGGCACACGTTCGTTGTGTATATAACCGGCTTTCAGAAGTTTCATCATCAGCGATGTTAAAAGGCATATCGTTGATGGTAGGCGAGTTACTGTTAATTTGAGGTGGTGGTGGTTTCGTATGTCCGGCATCATTACGATAGTCTCGCTAACTTTCTCCCGAGATTCTTCTCAGCTGCAGGAAATCTTGCGGTTTCGAATTCTTGAAGAGCTTCCACTCTCGAGTAAAGTTCGGGAAATAAACTGTGTACCGAAAAGAAACCGCACCCGAAAACGAAATCAAAAGTTGCCTAGTTGACGAGATCTTCATTAGCCAATCGAATTCCATTGACGTGGTGAATTCGTCGCTAACCTTCAGTGTATACTTCAATATATATACGTCACTCATTATCGCGCTCGATATATTCGCTTCGTGTGATATTAATTGCGCGGCCAGATTCGCGATGCTCGTACGTATTTCAGGGATTATCCTGACGCATTCCGTTTTATCTTCCTCGATATCAGCTTCCTCGTCGATACGTATTCGTCCCGAGGACGACGGAAAGTATTACTCCTAAGTATAAACTCAGGTTCTCTCTTTTGAGAGTCAAAAACGGAAATTAAGATGCTTCGAATATTGTTCATATTCTGTACTTTCAAACCGGTCAGCGCACGTCTTACATTGAATTCCAGCGTAGAGTACTGAACATTAGTGAAGATGTCACTACTATAATTTCTTGTTCTCTCTTTTGAGAGTCAAAAACGACAATTAAGATTCTGCGAATATTGTTCACATTCTTTACTGACAAACCGGTCAGCGCACATCTTACATTGTATTCCAGCCTAGAGTACTGAACATTAGTGAAGATGTCATTACTATAATTTCTTGTTCTCTCTTTTGAGAGTCAAAAACGACAATTAAGATGCTGCGAATATTGTTCACATTCTGTACTTTCAAACCGGTCAGCGCACGTCTTACATTGAATTCCAGCGTAGAGTTTTGATATTACTGACTCGTATAGAATTGTATTCCAGCCTAGAGTTTTGATATTACTGACTCGTATAGAATTGTATGTCCTGCCGTCGACGATAAAACGGAATGCGTCAGGATAATCCCTGATAAACGTACGAGCATCGCGAATCTGGCCTGGCAATTAATATCACACGAAGCGAATATATCGAGCGCGATAATGAGTGACGTATATATATTGAAGTATACACTGAAGGTTAGCGACGAGTTCACCGCTTCAATGGAATTCGGTTGGCTAACGAAAATCTCGTCAACTAGGCAACTTTTGATTTCCTTTTCGGGGTGCGGTTTCTTTTCAGTGCACGGTTTATTTCCTAAACTTTTATATTTGCCCTCGCTCGCTTTTTTATATTTGCCGCTGCTACTTTTTCTACGATGACTACTAGATGAAGAGGACGTTTGTTTCGATGATCTGGGCGGGGTAGTGGTACCATTCTTTACGCTTGTATTATAACTACAGCTATGCTATTTTTATGGCGCTGGTGATTTTAGGCTAATCGTTGATGTTGTTGATGATTCAACATGATATTCAGGTACATCCAACATCTCAATATAAACTTCTTTTTGTTCAGCGAGTAACTTCGCTTGTGTTCATTTTTTTTATTTGTATTATATAGCACTATAGTGAGTATATATATATATATATATATTATCATACTATGTATATGTATACCTGTATTATTTCAAGTTCCGATTTCTTTCGTTGCAATTCTAAAAATCTTAAATCTTGCATTATAATATTTTCTTGTATCAAATGTCTGTTATAAATCTTACATTGGTTCTTCATCAGCTTATCATTTTGCATTCTATTGTTCATATTTGTATTATTCAGCACTATAGTGAGTACATATATATATATATATATACTCTCTCACTATGTTTTCATAATCTGTTATAATCCTAATATTGCCACAATTGTTACTATGGTACAGCTACATTCTTTTAATTGAGTATATTTAAGATCCTAAACGCAATTCCAAATTTCTACTTAAAATTAGTCTTAGTTCTTCTGTATCTATTTCATATTATTCTATCGTTACTTTATACTCTAACTCTATATTGTAGATATATTGTTTCGTAAAAAACGTTGTAATCTGTCTAACTTGGTCCAACACAATATTAAATTACACTGGGTTTAATACAATATCATCCACTACTATTTTATTAATAATTAAATCTTGTATATGTTGCCTTCCTCCAAAATGACCCAACATAGTATTTCTTGAATTAGGTTTATTTCAAAGAAGTTATTTTTTCCCAGATTACTTTTAGTTGTATATTCTTCATAAAGCGAGCTATGTTCATTTTTGATATGCGTAGTATAATGATCGATTCTAAATGGTGATATAATTCATTATTTGCAGTTGCTTTTCTTTTCTTACCAATATTTTATTATCAACTTATTAATGTTTCATATTAATAATTTATAAAAATATTAAATATTAATAACAGTGTAGGTCTTTTTTTTTTCTTTTTTTATATTGTGTAATTTATTTGGTTTTTACCTATAACATTATTGATCAATATATTAATATGAATATAATATATTTCAATATAAATAATATGTAGAAAATTAGAAATAATTTATATTCCATACTTTTTTATTCATTATTCATTTTAATGATTATAAATTGAGAGATATTGATTATAAAATTATATATATATATCTATATATTCATTATGTAATAAACATGTTATGATATAATATGCACAAATAATGATTTTCATTTATAAACAATTATATAATAAGAAATAACTATAATTCACAAAACAGATTCTACAATTAATATAATTATTAACATGATGTATACTGAATACATGTACGTATACATGTTATACTTGAATAGTTTTATCAAGTTAAATTGTTTAAAAAATATACCAAAAATTAAATATAATTAGTAAAAATGTATAAATAAAAGAAAAGTAAAAAAGCCCAAAATAAGTTATTTTGGGCTTATCAAAATTCATATTTTGTGCTTTTTGATAATTTAATTTATTATATTCATATAGTGTATATATTTTAGGTCCCATTTTGTGATTCAATTATTGTATGTGAAATTAATTTAAAGTTATTATTACTTATTATTATTTTTATATTTTGTATTTTTTAATTTATAAGTATGAGTATTATTCAATTTAGAGTTTTTACGATTACTATCTTCATATATATTTTAAATATTCTTGGTTACAGTATCATTTATAGTACTTTTAATGTTATCATTATTTTTAGTCACCATACTAGAATATAATAGTATTATTACTATCATTGTATTATTATTTTTAATTTTATTTTGTAAATCTATTATAGTATCTTTTAGATCTATAATAATTGTATTTTGTTGTTCAATAACATATTTAATATTATTATATCAAATATATCCTTAATATAATTTTTAATAGAACGAGATAATTCAGAAATATAACTATAACTATAACTATATATTTAAAATATATTATCTATTAGATATTGTGTACATTATAAAATGAATAACATATTGTTATAATTATTATCATATTAATCGAATATATTTTCATTCACAAAGCAACGGAGTATATTAAACTTTAATTTCAAGATAAGTAAACACTTTAAACATTAATTATAAAATATATTGTTTATATATAATAGTTTATACTATTTGATATTAATCCTATATATATATATATATATATATATATATATATATGTAGAGATAGAGAGAATCAGAATATATATTAAAAGCATATTATAAAATCCTATTTATAATACATCTATATATATATATATATAAAGTTATATTCATTATATATTATGATTAATACACTAATTAATACATTCATTGTATTAAATACCTGTAATACTTGCAATTATTACTTTCATATCTTCTATTTTAATATAATATTTTTTTATCAAAATTCTTTTACTATTAATATTTTCAGTGAGATCCTTATTATATTTTTTCAATAGTAGCACGTCATAACAAGGATCTTAATTTTGGCAGCTAACATAAGTAAATATATATATATATATATTAGTTAGAATTAGTAATATAATTGTAATTGAAATAGATTCAGAGTTACGGCTCACATTAATTCTCCATTTAGAAACAGTGTCGACACCTGGTGATAGGTAATGATCAGAGTACTGACCCTTTATCAGCTCGGTGGTAGATATACACTTGTGGCGGGGAGGGAGGGAGCGAGAGAGGGAGGAAGGCAATTATGTATATTATTATAACCGTATATCATCATCAATATATATTAAATATCCAATCAAGGGGTAGTTGCCGCCCTCCCAATGTCTTCTCCTTACCCGGAATCACGCGGTTATTACATTAATGAATTAATAGAAGCGTTTTTTGATGAATATATAATTTTTTGATATATGATGAATATAATATCACTAAATAGACTCCGAATAAATGATAACCCGTTTGGATGTATAGCCAATCGGCTTAAGTCTATGTCGTATATGTAGCATGTATACATGAAAGGTACCCTGGACCTGTTTGTATGAAGCCGCGTGATTCCGGGTCTTCCAAACACGTGACGACGGTATCTGCTGTACAGCATCGGTGACGTCACCAATGTTATCTCACTTGAAAACTTAAAGGAATTGAAAGGTAATGGTGCAGCATCATTTGCGTGCTATCACGCCAAGGAGGCAGATAAAAGAATGCCTGAGAGACAGATATTTATTAAGTTGGTCAAAGAGTGAAATGATTGATGGCATAATGGCAAGGATAGCAAGAATAGCGCGGACAACATTGTCTGGTACGTAGTGGTCAAGAATTACTAGGGAATCGATGGCCTACAGACGATGTCGGACCTGTAATCAGATTACATTAATCACCAGGTATTACGTAACCCGAGCTCAGAGGAGGTGGAGGACATAGGTAAGCCGTCCTCTGATGTCACAAATACAACCAGCGTCAGCGTCCAGCTGCACCCGACCATGACGAGGATTACATCACAGAACAAAGATCTGAACGTCAAAGAAACAATAAATAATCTGTCTAAAATAGTTGTGATGAAAAATCTTGTAGGGATTTAACAGGGGCCACCATTATGCAAATATATTCTATGAAGGGTAGAATATTAAAGAAAACATGAACCTGACCTGGATTCACTGTGCAACTATGCAGTTTTTAGAGATAGCAAACCGTCACGTTAAGCAACCAGAACTGGATAATTAGATTGTTTCGCAGGGATTCTAACACAGCTAGGCTCCAGATAAAGAATAAGATGGATAGGCAGTCATGTATGCAGTCAGAGTTCCACTTCAAAGAGAAGTGTGTAGTACCGTATTTAGTTGCTTATAAAATCTATATGCAACTAACAGCTAAAGTGTAGAATATGAAATTTAAAAAATACAAAAAATCAGTAACAAGTCTGGAGTAAGAATGACAGAGAAATTGATATGTGGGGTGTTGAAGAAAATTATTAAACATCTCATGAACAGAATATCGGTGGATGTGGTCCGTATTCTGTTTGTCATTAAGGCCAAACATGTGATGCACTTCATGATAACACCCATGTTCCGCGATATCGTGACATGCGCAATGAACACAGGTAAGCTTAACGAGTGTATCACGTCCATGTTTATTTCATCTATCTACGAGATGAACGAGTACGGCGCAGAGTTTATGGCTGATAATACAGATACAGCGGACATCTTCCTGGTTAACAATGCTAAGTTCTAGAATCTGAGCAATAATTGTATATCAAAGGGGGGACTAATATATATTATAATTTCTCAATGTAGCAGCAATGGGGGTCTATCGGTTGAAATAGCAAAGCAAAACTTCATTAGAAGCTGCTGACTTTAATTCTTCATTCCAGGAGTCATTATTCCAATATAAACTGAAATCATCGCCTTGCTTATCATAAACTAGCAAACTTCGCATCGACGACATTAACATATCAAGACGAGAAAACATCGCGGCCGACGAAATCGATAGAACGAAGTTTACATTGAAGTTGAACGGTATTCCCCCCGTTAAACCGACCGGCGTTCATTTTTATGAATCAAACAGAAACAAAACCATCGAAATGAACAAAAGACCGGACATCGAACGGAAAAATAAAAAGTTAATCGAAGTGAACCAAAGCATAGCGTTTATGTAATAGAAGTAGATCAACAGTCGTAAATACATAATATTATTTTATTTTAGAAATATCGACCGGAACACGATGGAACACGGCGGAACACGCGGTGTTGTCCTATAGGATTCATTTTCTATGAAAAGTGACTGCTAATGGAGGGGTGTTAAAGTTATCTAAGTTATGAATATGTAAAGATAGTAGGATATAAATACATAATTAATTTAATGTATGAAGCCAGCATGTTGTGTATATATATATATTCGAAGGATTTGTTACATTTGAAATCTTATATTTCACGCAGTAACTTTAGGTTGGTCATGCATACGCTGGGAACGTTCGTATTGACCTTCACTTTGTGCATATTAATGCCGCCTTCGTACGATAGGTGTACTCACGTGACCGGGGTGTATCGGTGTTACGGTTGCCTAGGTTACAATGGTAACGCAATTTTATATTATATTATAGGACACTTTTCTGAAAATGTTCTAATGTGAATGTATATAATGTATAAATAGCAGATTATGCTTATAATTGTATTTAGTTAAACATAATTTATATATATATATATATATATATAGAAAATATAATATTATATTCTTTAGTTATATTTCGATATTTTTTCAAATTATTTGATATATTTTATTTTATGCTCATATCGCATGATAATATTGGTGACAGCGGCGGGATATATTCTATATTCTACCAGCGAACGATATAGACGTCAATATGGTCGTATTCTACTCTACTGGGAGTGGGCCCTGACATACTAAATAGCAGAATATGCTTATAATTTTATTTAGTTATACATAATTTATGTGCATTAATTAAACGTGCAGAAATGTTCTAAATTCTCGCATCCAATCAGATTATTATTAAAATGGAACACCTGCAATTGAGAGTATAATCGAATTGAGTAAATGCACCCAACTCCTCTACGGAAACATTCATGTATGGTCAATGAATGGCATATACATTATCGTTTTTTCCTGACAAAGGATCCAACAGCTGTCATCACATAGAGAAGACGAGAGACTCCAACAGGTAGATCGCTATAGTCTATCGTATTATTAACCAGGAAGCTGTCCGCTATATCAGCATTCTCAGCCATAAACTCTGCGCCGTACTCGTTCATCTCGTATATAGATGAAATACACATGGACGTGATACACTCGATAAGCATACCTGTGTTCATTGCGCATGTCACGGCATCGCGGAACATGGGTGTTATCATGAAGTGCATCACATGTGTCGCCTTAATGCCGAACAGAATACGGACTATATCCGCCGAGAATCTGTTCACGAGAAGTTTGATCATTTTCTTCGATACCCCACGGACCAATTTCTCTGCCATCATTACCCAAGACTTGTTACTGATTTGGATTTTTTAAATTCCATATTCTCCACTTTAGCCGTTAGTTGCATATAGATTTTATAAGCAACTAAATACGGTACTACACACATCTCTTTGAAGCGGAATTCTACCTGCAAACATGACTACATATCCATATTATTCTTTATCTGGAACCTAGCTGCGTTAGAATCCCTGCGGAACAATCTAAATTATCCAGTTCTGGTGTGCCTAACGCGACGGTTGGCTATCTCTAACAACTGCATAGTTATACAGTGCATCCAGGCTAGGTTCATGTTTTCTTTAAAATTCTACCCTTCATAGAATATATTTGCATAATGGTGGCCCCTGTTAAAACCCTACAAGAGTTTTAATCACAACTATTTTAGAGATATTATTTATTGTTTCTTTGACGTTCAGATATTTGTTCTATGATGTAAACCTCGTCATGGTTGGGTGAAGCTGGACACTGACGCTGGTTGTATTCGTGACATCAGAGGACGGCTTACCTATGTCCTCCACCTCCTCCGAGCTCGGGTCACGTAATACCTGGTGATTAATGTAATCTGATTACAGGTCCGACATCGTCTGTAGGCCATCGAGTCTCTAGTAATCCTTGACCCCTAGGTACCAGGCAATGTTTTCCGCGCTATTCTTGCTATCCTTGCCATTATTCCATCAATAATAGCACTCTTCGACCTACTGAATGAATATCTGTCTCAGGCCTTCCTTTATTTTGTAATTGCGACCATATTCTGTTCCCTTAACGTGATAGCACGCAAATGATGCTGAATCACTGTCTTTCATCCATTTAACTTTTCACGCGAGATAATATATATATATATATATATATGTATATGTTTCCCCGCGATCTATCGAGAAGCATGTTGGCGTCGTAGTCGTATAACATCCTGTTGGATGACGTCATTATAAAACTCTTATCGCTTGAATATAGAATGAAATATTTCCCAAGGATAGACATTTCATTACTATATGAATGTCAATATTGACAAAACAACATTAATTGTATTCCATCGCACAAGATTTAAACATAAATTTAACATACAAATAAATAATTTAGTCATAAAATAATCAACTAATTTGAAATTAATAGTCATTTCACGAAAATACAAAAATAAATTTACTATGGATCTGTTTACTAAATATTTATAAATATAAATGTAATATTAATATTTCAAATATGCTTTATTTTTCTTTTTTTCATAGTCATATTTATTATTATTCTGTTCTATGGGGAAGGACTTACCCTATAGGCAATGCCTTATGCTATAGCAATATAAAATTCATTCAAATATTGCAAAATAAATTTACGAGAGAAATATATAAACTTGATTACAAAACAATATTGATTACATTTTTTTAAGACATAGCATTCTTAAATTTAAAAATGTAATAAATATATGTTTAGAATATATAACAAGCATTATTTGCATTGTTCAATTTGTAAGTTATTTACCCATAATTGCTCATTTGATACTTTTCGGTTAAATAAAACATTCTTAATACCAAAAATAAGATTAGATCATGAGAAATTTAATATTCGTTACAAATGCGCATATATATGGAATTCTTTGAATGAAAACATATCATCTTTAAAGATACTTACACCTGATTATCTGTATTATTTGTTATTTTATTAATTATTTACATTGTCATCATTCCTTCTTTTTAGATCTCTTAAATTGTACGTATTGTATAGATATTTTTTTATAGTTTACATTATTTATTATTTTAGTAGCTTTTTATATTTTCCTTTTTTTTAGCTTTTTAATGTATTCGTATTGTTTAGATATTTTTTATCTTTGTAGTCTTACTTTGGTCTTTCGCTTTCTTTAATTTGTTATAGTTTAACCTGTTTATTATTTTTAGTTGGTTTTACATTTTTTAAATATTTTATTATATATTATATATATTTATTATTATTTTATTTTTAAATACATGATGATATTCTTGATATTGAGAGTTAAATTGAATTTAATTTTATTGATTTTTTATGAATGAATGAATGAATTTTATTTACCGAATATTTGCTATAATAATCGGAGGGATACCCAGAAGCTATGTTTAGCTTATACTAAAGATACCCTTAATAAAATAATAATAATAATAATAACAACAATAATAATAATAATAATAATAGTAGTAGTAACAGTATAATGGTAATAGTCGAGATATGATAATATATCTTATATCGATAATGAAGTCACATGATCAATTAGACAATATCCCCTGGTAATAACAAACAAGCCACATGCATATCTCTATGCACTATTCAAATACGTACATACCAAAAAATAAAAATAAATCATACTTATAAGTAATAATAAATAATACAGTGAGTAAGCAAACTCAATTACTCAAATAACTCAAATACTCAACATGTTAGTAGAATTACGAAAAAAAGTTTGATATAATAAAATGTATATAAATAATAAAGGGTAATAAATGGACAAATGACTTTTCCATTCCAAGCTGCATTAACTCTGAGCTTGGATATTGAGATCGTGTAGGATCTGGTGAATAATATAATGTTAGAATATAAAACCTGTATATATTAGATTCTTAATTTTAATACAAAATTGTTTTAATGTAATACTACTATAAATAGATTTTAGAGACATTGGAAGATTGTTCCAGCATCTAGGTCCATTATTTGTTATATTAAATTGTTTACAATTATTTTTTGCAAAATGGTTTATAAATCTATATGAATCTCGCATGTTATATTTTGAATAATATCTTATGAAATAATTAGTAAGTATTTGAGGGATCATACCTTTTATAACTCTGAACATGAATTTACATGTATTAACAAATAGTAGTTCTTTAAAAGTAAAGATTCTCTGTTGTTTATAGATATAATCAACATTAGTTCTACTATTTTTCCTGAATAATAATCGTATAGCTTTATTCTGAGCTATAGATATATGTCTCGTAGTTATTTCATAATTTTTACCACAAATATGGGTACAGTAGTTAATATGACAATGAAATACAGAGTAGTATAATAGTTTTAGAATGTGAATAGGTAATATTTTATTTAATTTTCTTAGAATTGAAATGCCATAGTATAATTTAGATTTAACCAAATTTGTATGAATTTTCCAGTTCATATTAGCATCTATTCTAGTATTATAATAGTAATATTATAAAATTCTTGTAATATAATAGCTAGTTTAATTTTATCATTATTAAATACTATAAAGTTTATTTTGTTTAAATTAATTGTTAGTTTGTTAATAGAAAGCCATATATCTAGATATTTTAAAGTATTGTTCATATTAGTTTCAAGTTCAACAACATTATTTGCATGGAAAGTAATTGAGGTATCATCAGCAAATAGTACAAAATGACCTAGATATTTAATATTTAATATATCATTTATTAATATCAAGAATAATAAGGATCCAAGGACTGAACCTTGAGGTACACCATATTTAATATTATTTAGTTGTGATTTAGAACTATTATAAGATACATATTGATTTCTGTTACTCCTCGAAAACCATACTTCTCTAACTTTATTATCAGAATATCGTGACAGATGGAGTCGAATGCTTTATTTAAGTCAATCGATAGAGTAGCACAGTATTTCTTTTTATTCAAGGATATGAACCCAGTTAGATCTGATAATGCATCCGAAGTTGAAACCCCCTTTTTAAAACCGTAATGGGCATTGTTCATCACCTTGTTTTTCTCCATGAAATCTAAAAATCTATGTTTTAATACTTATGAGACAGAACACTAATGAGAAAAATATAATTTATAAAAATATTTATACTCTTTATATTTATTCGTTTTTATATTAATTATCTTATTACATTGAACAGGTTGGTATCTTGATAAGGTCAATATAATTCTACACATTACCTGGGTTTATTTTCTATACATTAAATTCTGGGTTTTTGATCTCGGTCATCAACTAAATCTGATGTAATTATTATCATTATATATATATATATATATATATATATATAATGTAATATATACATATAGTAAATGTATATTAATATATGGTTATATTCACGGTGTGCTATGTATTGTCGAATACTCACAAAGTAGTGTAGGATGTAAGTTATAGAGTGTATATTGTATACTACATATGTATATACATTTTAATTTAAATATTACATTTGAATTATATAAATTAGTAATAACATATATCATAGCAATATCACTACTTTTAATGTACATTATTTTATTTATGTATATTTGTTTTTACAAATATTTATTAATATTTATATTTTTAATATATATCCTATTAATATTTATTTTATTGTATATCATTTAAATTAAGTAGGTATCTCTATCAAATACAGTTTTTAGATAACATATAATCAATATAATCGTTTGAAAATTGTTTGGAAGTTATAGTAATAAACATATATCTCAATTATATTTAATACTAGTAAACCTATCGATACATATTAATGTTCGTTGTCTAGAAAGACAGCCTATACCCCCTAAACATATACCCCTTATTATGTGCCATTAACATATGTGTTTACATGCTTCAGTGTGTTGTATTCGTTAACTATAGTTAATATACCTAGGTATACCTACTTCCTGTTAATCTTTACCCCTCCCCTATTCCCCGGTTCCCCCTGACATCCGCTGGAGGAGGAGGAGTTCACTTAGGAGGAGATGTTCACTGAGAAGGATGGCTGTCACTCAAGTGAAGATGCTAGAAAGGACATGACGAGGACAAGTCGCTATCGGTCACGTGTTAAAACGTTAGTAAGCAATACTTTATTTATAGCTTATATTTTGTATAGAAATGTAATATATTTCATGTGTAACATATGTATTATATTTGAATATTTTCATAGTATTAACAACGATTTTGCGAAGCAAAGATATAACACTTCCTATGCATGCAACGTAATTTAGTAATATCCCCTGCAGCTGCTAGCAGTAGTATCGAAATCACTGAAATAGATTTAGGTTCGGCTCTGTTTGCATACAACAATGTTTTCATTGCACTATTAAATTACATGCAATATAAATTAGCTTTTACTTACTAAATATATACTTATAGCATTTAAAACATACATATCATATTTGTCTGTTATATATTAGTAATGAAAACTTAGTTTTCATCATATAAATATTAATTTAAAGCATATTATTTAACATTTTAAAAGTGTATAGTTAAACACGAATTTACATTATAAACAACACATAGTTCCTAAAAGTAACTCGCTATAGGTGGCACTGGGGTATTTTGTATACAAATTTGAATTACACGATTTCGCGTAAGTGTTATATCTTTCTTTCGGAACATCTTTGGTATTAATATATATATATATAAAGTTATTTATATATTAAATATTACAGATTCTCTGTGTATCAGGTGTATCTGCAGTTACTGAAGCTATAGGAGTCTTAAAAGTCATTAATATTGTATACAATCCTTATAAGGACATTTATATTTTAAATAATGATACATTATTGAATAAACATCTAAAGCTAAATACTTTTATTATTTATTTATAATATTATAAATATATATATGCATATTCCTTAGAGTTATTTAACAAATTGTATATACACAAGGTATTATATTTGTATAATTGTTAAAAGTAATTATATATTTATCATGGTGTATATCATTATATAGATAATGACAACATTCAGATATACCATAATCAAACTATCGCTATAAAGATGCATGTTCTATAGTAGAAGTATCCTATATTTGTCAATGTATAATAGTTTTAGTAAGAGTATTATGTATTTCAAAAAATATATTTAACCGATATGAAATATATAATTATATTATACTTATTGCTAGTTATACGTAATATTAATTATACTTAACAATTATTCTACTTAATTTCTAATGAAGAATATTAACCATAAGTAAAATACCAATAAAAAATGTTAAATAAAGTATTTATTTTTAAATATTATAATAAATTTATTAATTTTATTAATTCATTATTTCAAATATATTAATAACAAATTATTTTTTTTCTTCTAAAATCCCTTAGTTCATGTATACACTATAATTATAGTTAGGCTTAAGCCTATAACATTAATTTAGATAAACACCTACAATGTAGGTCCTATCAGTCTACTCTCTCCAATCAGCAAAATCAACATTCACCTTATTTTCCTTCCAATCGGTATGTAATACCTTAACTATCTACATAGACTCTTCTAAAGGCTCAGTCATAACACAGTCATAATACTCCCAATAGAAACTAAGCGCCTGATTTCCCTTCAAATCAAGTGAAACATCCACTACTAATACATATTAGTATATACCAAAGTATACAATGTATACTATACATGTACGTGACCTGGGCAATAAGTTCTGCCCCCTACTGTTCATATTAGACCTTGCCTCCTCATGTGATACGCTTGACCACTGTATCCTTATCAATCGCCTCTGGTCAAGCTGTATATGTGGTGCGGCCCTAGTTAGGTTCTCGACATACCTTTCATCAAATCTCTCTTAATCCGTTCCATTAAATCCCGTTTCTCACAACCCCGGACTATCACATACGAATGTACTCGAGGCTACACACTTCAGTACATCGATGTTTACCTTTTACACTCCGAATCTATCTTATTTAATGATATATTAACATCACCGATCAACAAAAATATCATCTCGAACCAATATTGCTATGCATTACAGATATTTCAAAATGGCTGTCATGTGAGGGTACCCCTCTCATAGTTTCCAATATTGATCAAATATGTTTGTTAACAATCATGTCTTTATTTAAAATGATATGAACAGCATGCGAATATATACATACACATATATATTTATATCAATATGATATTCAATATATTAAATAAGCTGAATAATTATCATGATTCAATATTATAATAAATATATTATTTAGTTATATTAAAATATCACTGTTGCTAATATAATACAAATAACACATATATCCTATATAATATTAATTTAAATTTGTTTTTTATGTATAACATATAATTAACATAATTATTAAATTATATGTGGTGTATGTTTAGAAGTTCGTCATAATATATAATCAATAACATATACCACTAAATGTATATTATAATAAATAATAATTATTATTATAATTTCCTAGAAATTGTCTTTTCATTTTTATAAAAAATAAATAAGAATATATTCTGCTTTCTCGTTTCTCTTAAAATATCTTCGCGATGAGATTGATCTCTCCAATTGTTGTGGTTCTCTCATAATCTAGTAACGCTGGCCTCGATCTTATTATGTTCATCATCCGCTGTCGCAGTCTCCTCATCTCGTACCCGGTTACCACGACAACAGGACCACGACACGGCCGGAAGTGTATACGGAAGTGCCCGGGTTCCGGTATCCGGTAGCCAGAAAACGAGAACGGCGGACACCGGAGAGAAGCCACCGAACCACATGTACGATGTGGCAGAGTCCTGCGACGGGTGATCACGTAAGATGTGAAGGGTTAAGTTAAGGGGTAACGGGTAAAGTTATGGGGTCAGGAGTGATGGGTTAAGTTATGTGGTCAGGGGTGACGGGTAAAGTTATGGGGGCAGGGGTGACAGGTAAAGTTATGGGGTCAGGGGCGTAAAATATGATATAATGTTATGTACTGTGACGTAAGAAGTGACATAATGTGACGTAATAAATATACATTCATAGAGGTAGATGTAGAGGTATAGTTAGAGTTAGAGGTAGATGTAGATGTAGAGGTAGAGGTAGAGGTCTAGGTAGATGTATAGGTATGCATATAAGTTGTATGCTTATTAACTGCATTGATAATGAAATATGTAAGTATAGGTTCTCGTTATCTGAATGGTAAAAAACAATAAATGATACTATAAAAACAACCATAGTATATAGATACATTTGGTTAAAGTATACTTTATACATTATACTATATAGGTAACTAACTAACAAACGTTATTTTAATAAATAATTAATCAAATTGTAAACAGTATTTTATAAATTAATTAATATAAGTTTATAAAGTTTATTAACCTATAACTGTATACACAATACTACAGTATACTATTTTACTATATAGCACTATCAAATACGTTATATATTAATACCATTAATACCATTAATACCGCAATGTCGCCTCTTATAAGATATATATATATATATATATATATAGATGTCTATTAGTATACTTATATGTATGTATCTATGAGTAGAGTATATATATATATATATACTATTATAGTATAGTAGTACATTACAAGGAGGAGAGATGCCTTTACTGAAAGCATACGACTACGAGATAGAAGAGGAACATTCCGTGAACGGTATCAGGATGCTGGCCTCGACGCCCGCCTCCCATAAAGGGGATAGCCGAGATGACGACCTCCCCAGACGATGTGCTGGTGGCCACGTTCTTGAAGTCAGGTTAACCCTAGTCACATGGTATCACTCGGTCACGTGTTGTTTATTGTTATGTGAGGTCACGCGATAGCCATTATCACGCGTCACGTGCCAGTGTTAGTATTAAGGGCGCTGCAACATGGAGGGGGGCGGGGGAATATGCCCCCCCACTTTAAAATCTAGGGGGACCTCCTATGTATTGGTCCCCCCCCCCCTTTTACCACACCATTTATTTTGATTGGTTGTTCCCCCCTATAAGGGGTGTATCATACACCGTACATATATGTATACACCGTACACCGTGTATGTATGCATACAAAATCGTTCCAGCGCCCATAGTAAGTACGAGATGGTATTGCATCATACCGCGGTGTTGCATCATTCTGCAGTATTGCGTCATACGTGTAACGGCCATGTCCTCTTTGTTGCATTATGGTTATCGTATGTTACGTGATGTTTATACGCGTATATAGTCTCTAATTCAATTATTAATAGTGTATTTGTAGGTTTATTAATATTTATATATATATATATATTATATGTATATATCGTGTATATCAACTTCGTGCGGTTAGAATACTGTACAAGCTCACACGTCGTATGGATCTGATGATTTCTCTTGGTTGGCTTCCGTTTCATTCTCACTGCAAGTTTCGTCTCTTGTGCATAACGTAAAGAGCCATTTACCGATCTATTCCCGATTATCTCGCTACGTTAATATCAATTCGTTCCGACTCCCGACTTCGCCGCTCTGGATCCACAATGGTTCTACACCAACCAATTACTTCTACGAGATTTTCTGAAGCAGCATTTGCTGTTGCAGCACCAAAATATTGGAACTTATTACCAACTGATATACGTATAACTAAATCTGAGTCATTATTTAAACGTAAATTATATAAATATTTTCTTTATTTGTAATTCCATTTAATATCATTGTTCTGGTTATTATGTATTGTTCTAGTTTTCGTTCTTTACTATTATTTTTTGTTTATTTTAATTTTATTATATATGACGCCGATAAACATATAATGTTTTGTTAGTCAATAAACTATTTAATAATAATAATAATAATATATCGCGAATCATATTAACGCATTTAAATAGAGATATTAAATATGATCATGAACAATTATTTAAATAATGAAGAGTCATCATTATTTATCATCATTTATAATACATGTATAATCTGTAGATTATATTGTGTATTTATATTATTTAATATTCAAAATATTTGATACGAAACCTATGTAGTTAATCGTTAGGCTAACCTATATCTCATACTTTAATATATATATATATATATATATTCCTACCAACAGTTAAATAAACTTATAGTTGCTTCATGTATAGTAAATTAATATTATATATAGGATAGTATATTATTATAGTAAACATTTTCAATATTATTTGTTGAGTATGAATCTCGTTAGCTCTCATAACATGTTATCGGCTAATGTACAAGTGTACTAGAGTCTGACATAGTCTGCACACTATATCATTATATCATGGAACATCATATTCTACCATAGATTTATAGTTTACCGGCGAAAATACAAATCTATGCATTCTATAGAATACTTATAGTATACATATAGTATACTCATAATTTGAATATATCATGTAAGTTGGATTTGATTTCTAATATTAAATATAATGTATAGGATCCTACATTTATAATATTAACAAAATGTACATAGATATATATATATATATATATACGTGCATGATGAGCATCATACATCTGCATAACTCCACCGTAACGCCCGCCCAAGCCCCCGTTACACCCCCTCAGGTACCACGTGGCTTCAGGAGATCCTATACCTGGTACACAATGAAGCCGATGCTGTGGATGCTGCGTCACGCCCCCTTACGGAGAGAGTTCCTTTCGTAGACTACGTTAAGATATGACCTACTTTACAGGCGAAGGACGGGCCTAAACTCATGAAGTCGCATCTAGGTTAGCAGCGCATTCGTGATGTAGTTATAGGCGATATTACCATTGGGGTCAGTGTAGAGGTCAGTGTAGAGGTTAGTGTAGGGGTCAGTGTAGGGGTCAGTGTAGTGGTCACGGTAGAGGTCAGTGTAGTGGTCAGTGTAGTGGTCAGTGTAGTGGTCAGTGTAGTGGTCAGTGTAGTGATCAGTTTAGTTGTTAGTGTAGTGGTCAATGTAGTTGTCAGTGTAGTGGTCAGTGTAGGGGTCAGGGTAGGGGTCAGTGTAGTGGTCAGTGTAGGGGTCAGTGTAGTGGTCAGTGTAGTGGTCAGTGTAGTGGTCAGTGTAGTGGTCAGTGTAGTGATCAGTGTAGTGGTCAGTGTAGTGGTCAGTGTAGTGGTCAGTGTAGGGGTCAGTGTAGGGGTCAGTGTAGTGGTCAGTGTAGGGGTCAGTGTAGTGGTCAGTGTAGGGGTCAGTGTAGGGGTCAGTGTAGTGATCAGTGTAGGGGTCAATGTAGGGGTCAGGGTAGGGGTCAGTGTAGTGGTCAGTGTAGGGGTCAGTGTAGTGGTCAGTGTAGTGGTCAGTGTAGAGGTCAGTGTAGGGGTCAGTGTAGTGGTCAGTGTAGGGGTCAGTGTAGTGGTGGTCAGTGTAGTGGTCAGTGTAGTGGTCAGTGTAGTGGTGGTCAGTGTAGTGGTCAGTGTATTGGTCAGTGTAGTGGTCAGTGTAGAGGTCAGTGTAGGGGTCAGTATAGTGGTCAGTGTATTGGTCAGTGTAGTGGTGGTCAATGTAGTGGTCAGTGTAGTGGTGGTCAGTATAGTGGTCAGTGTAGTGGTCAGTGTATTGGTCAGTGTAGTGGT
Organism: Osedax fenrisi; assembly: GCA_964019155.1. Lineage (NCBI taxonomy): Eukaryota > Metazoa > Annelida > Polychaeta > Sabellida > Siboglinidae > Osedax > Osedax fenrisi. The sequence continues at coordinate 49,029,140 of OZ025244.1, read as the reverse complement.
CAGTGTAGTGGTCAGTGTAGTGGTGGTCAGTGTAGTGGTCAGTGTAGTGGTCAGTGTAGGGGTCAGTGTAGTGGTCAGTGTAGGGGTCAGTGTAGTGGTCAGTGTAGGGGTCAGTGTAGTGGTCAGTGTAGTGGTCAGGGTTAGTGGTCAGTGTAGTGGTTAGTGTAGAGGTCAGTGTAGTGGTCAGTGTAGTGGTCATTGTAGTGGTCAGTATAGTGGTCAGTATAGTGGTCAGTGTAGTGGTGCTCATTGTAGTGGTCAGTGTATATTATAGAGGTCATTGTGTTAGTCAGTTTAGTTGTTACCTGTTACCTGTTACCTAATTGGTTTTGGCACTTCCATCAACTTCTTTATTGAAGTTTTCGAACGTGCTTTCAACGTATTATTGGGAAAAAAGGTATGTTGTGAGCTTCGACTTGAATATTACAGTTGAGTCAATTGATCGGGTATAGTGAGGGAGATCATTCCAGATTTTTGGAGCATGGATGGAGAAAGATTTATGTTGGGCAGATGTTAAATGCACATGTGATAAAACTGGAGTTTTTAATTTGAATTTGTTTATGTGTCTTTGTTCGTAAATAGTTGTGTTGGGAGTTAGTAAGTTGGCAAGATAGTCTGGTGTGTTATAATTTGTAGCTACATGTATGGTGAGTGCAATTTTATAAATTATACGGGATTTTATTGGCATCCAATGTAATTTGGTTCTTAAATGGGATATATATTGTCTGGAATATTTAGCTATGTTGAATGTAAATCTGATGGCTGAGTTTTGAAGGCGTTGGAGTTTATTTATTATAGATTGTGAGGAAGCATAGATACAGTAATTACAGTAATCTAGGCGGGGGAGATTGAGGGATGTAGCGAGAAGTTATATAGTATTAAAATTAATGAAGGGTCTTATTGTTCGTAAGTTGTGTAATATGTAGTTAATGATTGTGGTAGTGATTTAGTCTGAATGTGAAATTGTAGTATTGGGTCGATTAATATACCAAGATTTTTTATTTTATTAGCATGAGAAATACTCAGATTGTTAATTTGTGGTGGAAGGAAAATATTGGTAGATGTTTTAATATGTAGTGATTCAGTTTTAAGGCAGTTTTGTGATAAGGAGTTGTTGGTGAGCCAGTTATGTATATCAGTAATGCAGTTATTAAGTACATTTATGTCATTGTTAGGGTCTATCAATCTTCAGTGTAGTGGTCAGTATAGTGGTCAGTGTAGTGGCCAATGTAGTGGTCAGTGTAGTGGTGGTCAGTGTAGTTATCAGTGTAGTGGTCAGTGTAGTTATTAATATGTTGGTCATTGTTTTGGTTATTTCTCTAATGATATTATAGTATCTAAATATATATCAAAGATTTTACTAATTATTTATTCCCAACATATTTGTATATATAAATAAGTACGTGTAGTATACAAAGTACTATATATACGTATACGTAGCTATTCGTATATAACATGTCACGTGATCATGACACACGTGATCTACTAACATTACGTAATATTACGCGATATCGAACCATTAGGCGCCGACTATTTCTCTGACAAATTGAAATGCGACCAACTAAAGGCTATCGTTATGATGAGGAATCCCAAGGATACTTTGACCTCTTACTACAACTTCTATAGGTCAGCGTTCTATAATTGGTGTAGTATTCGTATTATCGTTAAATACCCGTCTCATTATCTAGTTAATTATTATCTAGTTAATTAAATAGCTGCCCTCCTCATAGGGATTCTGCAACAGGAGGGACGGGGGGATATGCCCCCCACTTTAAAATCTAGGGGACCTCCTATGTATTGGTCCGCCCTCCCCCACTTTTACCATAACATTTATTTTGATTGGTTGGTCCCCCATGGGGCACATACAAAATCATTTCAGCGCCCCTCTACCTCCTCGATATACCTACGAACCCCCTCCATCACCCCACTCCCTTCGTTGTACAGGAGCAATAGAGCTTTCGGATATTTCGATGGAACCTGGAATGATTTCTTTCAACTAATTAAGGTATACCATAAAATAGAATAGTATATTTAATATATATTGTATACTATACTATATATATACACTCTACTATAGTATATAATATATGTTAACATATATATATATATATATATATATATATATATATATATATATATATATATTGTATATATACACTATTATTCTATATAAAAAAGACTCCAATTAAATATATTACAAATATAAAATAATAATTATTCTTATCGTTATTATTATTGTGTATTTACTTACATGTTTATATCTTTATATCTAGTATATAAGAATATATATTATATCTTAATAGTGTTATGAAACCAATATAACAGTAATATTATTATACATTATATATGTAAACGCTTATTATTAATATATATATATATATATATATATGTGTGTGTGTGTGTGTGTGTGTGTATGTGTTTATATACACCTATAGGTGTCTATGTGTGTGTAAACATATATAAGATAATTTGTAATGTATATCTTAGACCGAACTTGCGAATAATCGCTCGCAAACCTCAGTATCGAGCAATATTTGTAAACATCTATAGATATGTTATAACAAGTTTAATCTATAAAAACCGCGCGATAATATTGGCGAATTGTGGCGAATATTTTCGAGTATGGCCCAGTCTAACACCTCGATACCACTCGGGTAGACGAAACATCTGATATACGGAGACTGGTTCGACTACACGCTGGGCTGGTGGGGTCTGCGGGCCTGTAAGAATGTTATGTTCCTCAAGTACGAGGACATGCTGAAGGACGCAGAAACAGGAATTAGACAGGTATTACATGCGCCTAGAGTTAGAGGTAGATGTTGAGGTAGAGGTAGAGGTAGATGTAGAGGTAGAGGTAGAGGTAGATGTAGAAGTAGATGTAGAGGTAGAGGTAGAGGTAGAGATAGATGTAGAGGTAGAGGTAGAGGTAGAGGTAGATGTAGAGGTAGAGGTAGATGTAGAGGTAGAGGTCTACACTGTTAAAAAAAACCCTTTAGTTTTCGTGAAATAAACCCTTTAATCGATGACCGTTTAATGAAAGGGTTTGGTAACCTTTAGTTAAGAGTTTTTTCAAACTAAAGGGTTTAGGTCGACTATTTACTAAAAGGTTTGTAAACCTTTAGTTATGCCGTTTTTCGAACTAAAGGGTTTGGTAGAATAAATTTCAAACCCTTTAGTTACGCATATTTTATACTAAAGGGTTTCGTGCGAATATCCATTAAAGGGTTTGAAACCCTTTAGTTAAGCTATTTTTATACTAAAGGGTTTCGTGAAAATATCTAATAAATGATAGAATTTCATAAAATATTATTGAATTGATTATCAGTTGTATTTTAATTTGTATTATTATAATTAATTAAATAATTAATTAATTAAATATTATAATGTTTTAAATGTTATGTTATACATAATATTTAATAAATGTATAATTGTTATATATCCAATATTGAGTATTTAATTAAACATGATTTCCAATCGTATCATCTTAATTAATATACTTAATTTCCAATGTAATACAAAGGTCTGGTTTACCTAATTCGAGTTAGGTAATTATAAAATTTGAATAGAAATATTGATTATTTATTAAAATTTCAATTTTAAAATAACATTTTATTTATATATTGACGAATATTACCTTAAATATAAAATAAAAATAATAATTGATTACTAATTTTTATTAGGGTATAATTAAATAAATATTTTAAAATAGAGAAAATTTTATAAAATAATATAGTTTTACTTAGAATAATTAATAATGTTGGCATAATAATTGTGTATATAATAATTATTCGAATCACCACTATGAATTTCGTGAAACCCTTTAGTATCTACGAAATACTATTAAAGGGTTTTGTTTAGCGAAACCCTTTAGTTATTTATATTTTATAAAGTAAAGGGTTTTGAAAGCTATTATATTAACTCATAAATAGAAACCCTTTATATATGCAAATTTAAGGTATTAAAGGGTTTCGACAAACCCTTTAGTTTCATATTAAATACGACTAAAGGGTTTGGTAAACGAAACCCTTTACGTATTGATATTTTATAAAGTAAAGGGTTTTGAATGCATTTATTTTGTATGGATAAATAGAAACCCTTTACGTGTGCATATTTAAAGTACTAAAGGGTTTCGACAAACCCTTTAGTTATATACGAAATACAAGTAAAGGGTTTGGTAAATAAACTGAAACGAAACCCTTTACTTATTGATATTTTATAAAGTAAAGGGTTTTGAACGCTATTATTTTTAACAGTGTAGGTAGATGTATAGGTATGCATACAAGTTGTATGCATTAACTGCATTGATAATGAAATATGTACGTATAGGTTCTCGTTATCTGCACGGTAAAAAACAATAACTGATACTATTAAAACAACCATAGTATATAGATGCATTTGGTTAAAGTATACTTTATATATTATATTATAGTATAATATATATTACTAACAAACGTTATTTTAATAAATAATTAATCAAATTGTAAACAGTATTTTATAAATTAAGATATGTGAGTATTAACATATGTATATATATATATTGATAATTTAGAAATATCATCGAATATAAATATGGTTACATTTACTATTCTATAGGTAGCGACGTTTTGTGAGAAGGATTTAACAAATGAACAAATAAAACGAATTGTAAAATTGACTTCTTTTGATGTAATGAAAGGTAAATATATAATATATATATATATATATATATATATATATATATATATATATATTAAATATGCATAGGTGTACTGTAGTAAATAATAATTGTTTGCATAGTAAGTAGGTTACCTATTACAATTAATTATTTTATTTATTTTTTAATATTATAATATTAATAATTAATAGATTAATTGAATAATACTAATAACTATACTAACTATAATAACTATACATAAGTGATAAGTTAACGCGTATCACGCCTACACATATGTCACGTGACTATTGAGATCCGCGCGTGCGCAGGAAACAAATCTGTGAACTACGCGGGTGCCGAGTTCTTGGATGCTTATAGACCGGCGTTCATGATGAAGGGGGTGTCCGGAGACTGCGTAACTATTTCACCGTCAACCAATCAGAATACTTCGATAAGTGGTATCAACATAGGATGAATTTGAGCGGACTCGACTTCTCTTTCGGTTAACGAAGCGACTGTTTCGTTGTCGTCGACGAATTCGCCCAATTACCATGCGCGCATTTATCCGTAATATTATATTTGAAATTATTATTTTGTAATAAATTATATAAATTAAGTTGTTTAAATGAAATGTTATTTCGAACGTCTCTCATCGAATTCCTTTTCTTCAATTCCTAAAAGACTTATCTTTATTTCTACATCGACCTCTACGCAATAACCCTTCACCAACTAGACCACATATCATCCGGTATAGTTCTACTCTTCAATATTCATCTCATATCCGAAACCTTGGTGTAGTATTTGAGCATGCATATTTCTCTATCGACATCAATATATCCTATATATCCTAAATCATAAAGAACACAAATATTCATCTCAACTCTGCCTGTGTGGCTCAGTTGACAAATTCGTCAGACAGACAAGCAGTAGGACACGGTTCAATGTCGGGATAATTAAAATAGGTCTTAAAATAATATTAAGAAATATAATTTTATATAAATAAATGATCGACTCTCGTTAAAACCATGGATGCCTTAACATGAGAGCGGCTTCGAAGGGACATTAGAGACATGTGGTTATAAGTGAAAACTCTATCTAAATTCCTGGATAGGATGAAAGGACTTCACCAAAAACAACAATAATAAACAATATATATGTATGTATGTATACCGAATAAACTCGAGAACTGGGCTTACCATGTCTCACATTAACTACTCATTGGGGTATTCGTATATCTATGGTGATCGATCAGCGTTATTAAAACATTAAAAATCAACATATTGATATATATATATATATTTATATATATACCATAGTAGAGATAATATAGATAAACTAACGGAAAACGAATATAATATAACTTTAGAACTATTAATATATATTTTACGAAATACAAGAGAATACATAATTTTCAAAAAAACGCAGTAAAATGATAGGAAAATTAAGAAAACATTTATTAGTTGTATTGTTCTCAGTAATTTGATTTTCTACATAGTCTATTTTTGTTTAAAACAATTGTATACCAATAATTTATTTTAACCAAATAGTAATATTACTATTATTAATTTACTTATTATATTTAATTATTAATATTACTGTATTAATACCATATAGATTATGGTTTGGTTACCTAAATATGTTAACGTTTTATATACATTCTATATATTTATTAGTACTATCTATATCAGAAATAGGCATGAATCCTACATTACATGAATGATTAGATTTGAACGATATAAATATTTCTTATTAATATGTATATTGTGAATTTTACTAAATTTATAATATATATATATAAGAAATTTGTTGTTGTATTCATATCTTTCTTAATGAATTATTAATGTATTATTAAAATATTTAATTTATTTAGAATATATTTTGATTTAATTTACTAATCAAGTAAATAATTAATATATATAATTAATAGATAAGTATATATTTTAAATTCTAGGGATATACAAATTAGGATGATCATGATACAAATGTGAATTATCTGAAATTACATTTAAGGATATATATATATATATATATATATCTTAAGATAATTAATAAACTGTATAATTATACAGTATATATATACACTTAATAAACTTTAATTCCGTATATCGAAAATCTTAGAGGAAGTAACCCATGTACATCTGAAAGTAAATCTTATACACACATCTTTACAATACATACTTCTTAGAAGATCATATTATATATTACTTCAGCAATGCATTCACATCATCCGTGCGGGTTTATCTGGGTCTTCACCTCTTTTCCGAGATCATTCTAACGATCCTTGAATCATATTATTTTCTGTTTTAAATTATGAACAAAACATCTTATATATAAACAATATGTATAAGTGACTAATAATTTTCTACAATTGAAATTATATTTAGTTTGACAACATTTGTGTTAATTTATTGATTGGCGTTACCAAGTATTTTCAGTGAATTTTTTTTCTAAAACTTAAAATATCGTCGAGGTATTCCAGGAAAGTGTCATATATTTCACGTTCGTACTATAGTTTATCACATGAATGTTAGCACTTAAAATGTTAGAATTTAAAGGTTATCACTTAGGTTAGCATGGAATAGATAGCATTGAACGGTTAGAATTTAAAGGTTATCACTTAAAGGTTAGCATTGAAAGAAATAAAGATTAAAATATGTTGTATATCAGTTTGAATCTCATATATTTTATTATTATAAATTATATTAAATCTGACCATTTATGTTGTTAATTCTACTGGAGTATATATATATATATATATATATATATAATTTATCAACCGAGTCCTATACATGTTAATGTTAATGTTGGTGTCTCTGTCATCGATATTTACGTAACCTTCATTAAATTTAAATAAAAGTACACATATATAAATATATATATATATTAATTATCAGACCGTGGTGGTGGGGTTGGATTCCTCGTAAAAGCTTCTATACCTTTACCATGTATATCCATATCCCATAACTTCTCCTATTCTGACTGCCTAACTATATCGTTCACTCAAAAACATAAATTACTGTCATTTATAGACCGCCTAAACCAGAATTCGCTTCCTTTCTAAGTGAGTTTAGCGATCTTACTACTGATATCATAAGTTCACCCATATACCACCCTATTATTCTTGGTGATTTCAACTATCATTTTAATGCTACCTCAAATCCACATATTGTGTTCACTAATTTAACAACTTCATTATTCCTATAACATCATGTACATTTCCCAACTCATTTAAATGGTAATATTATTGATCTTGTATTCTCCAGTTCTCTCAATTCTCAACTCATGGTGAGTAATATTTCTAGGCTTGATCTACTTTCAGATCACTTCCTAATCTCATTCAAAACTAACTTTACTATCACTCCTAATCAGAAAACACGTAATACATACAGACCCATTAAGAATATTAATTCCATGATATTCTTAGCTGACTTACATACTGCTTTAGGTGACTACTGTTATTCTCCAGTTGTATTAAATTCCATACTATCCCATCTTCTCGATAAACATGCACCTTTAAAAACTATATCAGTAACTATACATCCTAATACCCCATGGTTTACTTCCCACCTCATGTCCTTGAAACGAGAACTTCGTAAATCTGAAATAATATACATATCCTTGAGATCTTCATCTTCTAGAGCTTCATTCATTGAGCAACGTAAGATCTACAAGTTAGCAATATCCTATGCCAAATCTAGCTATTATACTCGGGTTATAAACGATCGATTGCTTCTATTAACAGACGACATTTCAGACTGGCTAATAAGTTGTTATCTCCCCCAAAACCAGCATTACTACCATCTATAAACAACATTTCTCCATTACAATTAAACAATGGCTGTCTCTTCTCCAATACATTTTATAATAATATTGACTCCAGCATAATAAATATCAAAAACCATAACCCTAATGCCAAATATCCTTCAATCATAGTTTCCCATCCTATATCTGATATCTTAAGTTGTTTTCGTCCGCCACATATATATATCTCATATCTAAACTACTATATGCGTCCACTTCGATATCTCCCTCCGATCCTGTTCCACTATCTATTTTTAAACTTTACTCCGTTTATCTATGTCCAACTATCTGTAAAATCATCTCACATTCCTTAAATGCTGGTACTGTCCCAAATAATCACTCCCATTCTTAAAAAACCTTCACTCGATCCCGAATAACTTCTCAATTATCGCACAATTTCTCAGCTACCTTTGGTGAGTAAAATTTTGGAAAGAGTTGTCTCTAGTCAACTAATCTCCTATTTAACCGCCAATAATCTCCATATTCCTCAACAAATTGGTTTTCGCCGAGGACACTCCACAGAAACAGCACTAATAAACGTAATTGATGTAATCACTTCTACCCTTAATACTAAAAACTGCCGTCAACTAGTAATGCTGGACATATACAGTTCTTTCGATACGCTTGATCACAAAATGCTACTGTCCCGACTTTACATGCTTGGAGCTAGAGACTTCGCCCTCTCATGGTTTACTTCATATCTATCTGACAGTAGTAGCAGTGTAAACATATACAATTATTTTTCTTCTTCTTCTCCTATAAAATATGGTGTTCCCCAGGGATCAATACTCGGTCCTTCACTTTTCTCTATTTATTTATATCCACTACCATACATAATATCTAAATATCCAAATATCTATTACCATCTATATTCAGATGACATACAACTATATATATATCTTCCAACTAATTCATCACCAGGTCTCAATAAGCAACTCTCCAATTGTTCTAATGATATTAAAGAATGGCTTATTTCTAATAATATTCTCCTTAATACCTCATAAACCACGTTGTTGATTCTTTCTCCATCACCAACTTACTTCTCTACTTTTTGTATTGATAACATTGTAATATCTCCTTCTACTACTGCATCTAACTTAAGTGTACTTTTTGATTCTACTCTTTCCTTCATTCCTCATATTATTGCCATCACTAAATCTGCAAATTATCATCTATTTAGAATTAGAAAAATACGAAAATCAATTACTGTATCTCTTACTAAAACTCTAGTTAATTCCCTTGTCCTCTCACGCATATATTACTGTTTCTCGATCCTTATAAATCTTCCATTATCCTCTATCTCTCCCTTAAATCGAATTATTAGTTCATCAACCCGTATAGCATAGGTATTTGAGATCATTCCTCTACCTCCTCATACCAACACTTACTTCCATGGTTCGCATTTAACAAACGATCTGCTTATCACATATATATATATATATATATATATATATATATATATATTACGATCTCATCAAACACTATAAATATGATATCAATAAATCAAACTCTTTTTTCCCCGTTGATAAATGTTGACTATTTATTATTATAATTTTAAACTTAACAATAATATTTTATTCAAAAAAAATCAGTTTATGTTTTTGTTTTTTTACTTTTAATTTTCCATGCTCGTTATAAATATATATATATACATACTCATTTACTTATTTTATTCTATATAAAACCTTCATATATGCTTTTAATTTTACAATTTTATACTTCTTTATAATCATTTTTATCTTATATTTCTATTCATATTTATTTTATACATCTTATTTACTTTTTACACCTGACCATGATTGATAATCAATTTCATAATGATCCAACTCTTTGCAATGATCCAGAGAATCTTAATTATAATTGTGACCATGTTTCTCCTTATATGTCGATGAATGAACTTAATAAATTAAAATACAACTTAAATACGTTATCAGTACTACAATTAAATGGTAGAAGTATAGTTAAAAACTTTGATAATTTAAAGTTATTACTTAAATCTATACATAATACATTTGATGTTATTTCAATATGTGAAACTTGGTTCAATGAATTTAATATGAATCTATTTGAATTACAGGGATATACCTCTTTTCACACTATTAGAAATCACAAAAAAGCTGGTGGCGTCTCTATTTATATTAAGAGTTCATTTTCTACAAATAAAATTGTCATTCTATCTCTTAGTAACCTTTACATTGATACAATTACTATAGAAATTAAACTTGATACTAGAAATATTATAATCAGTTCAATTTATAGATCTCCCTCATTGGAAAAAGATTCTTTTGTTTATCTAAATAATTTTATTGAAAAATTCAATGTATATAATGGTAAACATATATTTCTCTGTGGGGACTTTAATATAGACATACTTAAAGCCAATACTATTACAGATTTTTTGTTAAACACATTGCAATTACAAAACCTATTTAAGTCTATAAATCAACCAACACGTATCAGTAAAAATAGTTCTACATTGATTGACAATATTTTTTATAATGGAAATTTTTCTTATATTTCATCTGGTATTTTACAATATGAATTTACTGATCACTTGCCAATTTTTATCTTAATGAAATTAAATAAAATACGTTTCAAATGTAAACAAAATGTTCCAATTATAACTCACAATATAAATAACACTAACAATGTTAATAAATTAATGAAAGAACTTAATGAGACAAACTGGACATTTATAAAATCTGAAGATATTAATATTTCTCTTGACCTTTTTATTACACATTTTAGTAAAATTTATGATAAAACATGCCTTAAAAAACATAAATCTAATAATATTTTTCGCAAAAAAGATATTCCTTGGTTTACAAAAAGTTTAAAGAAAGCATGTAGAAAAAAACAAAAGCTGTATATAAAATATATAAATAATAGAAATGATAATAATCTTAGGATATATAAAAAATATAAAAATGATCTCACGAATATTATAAGAAAGTGTAAAAAGGATTTTTATACTAAATATTTGGATAACAGTAAATCCATTAAAACTACATGGTCAATTATAAATACATTGATAAATCCTATACAAAAAAAGAATACAAAAATATCAGTACTTGATATACATGGAAAGGAAATAAAAGATGAAACAATAGCAAATAAATTTAATGAACACTTTATACAAGTCGGTAGTAAACTAGCTAAGAACATTTGTTCACCTAATACATCGTTCAACGACTACCTTAAAAATAGTAATTATTATTCATTATTTTTATCTCCAATCACATGTAGTGAGGTCATTAAAACTATTGATAATTTTTCTCCAAAAATATCTAAGGATGAACTTGATATATCTATGAAACTCGTAAAATTAATCTCATCCACTATAGCTGAACATATATTTTTAATCTTTCTTTTTCAACAGGCACTTTTCCAAATTTGTTTAAAAAATCCAAAGTTATTCCCATCTATAAATCAGGTAATACAAATGACTTTAATAATTATAGACCCATATGTTTGAATATTCAATTCTCGAAAATCTTAGAAAAATTGTTTTTTTCAAGATTACTTTCTTTCTGTGATTTTCATAACATAATTAGTAGTTCACAATTTGGGTTCAGGAAAGGCCTCAGTACCCTCCATGCTATAGAAACCCTTCAAAAAGCTATTATTGATTCTCTGATCTCCAATAAATACTGTGTTGGCCTATTCATTGACTTAAAAAAAGCATTTGACACAGTCAACCATGAAATACTCTTAAAAAAGCTTGACTTTTACGGTATAAGAGGATTACCTCTATCACGGTTATCATCATATCTTAAAGACAGAAGTCAATTTACAAATTATAATAACTGTATGTCTACTACTACTAATATAGATATCTGTGTCCCCCAAGGTTCTATTCTTGGGCCGCTTCTTTTTCTTATATTTATTAATGACATGCCGACCTGCTCTATTAATAATACTTTTATACTATTTGCTGATGACACCAATATTATAATTAGTGATTGTTCAGCCAACAAACTAAAAGTTAAATTACAGCTGACAATTAATGAAATAATGTTATGGGTAAAATCAAATAAGTTGACAATTAACATTGATAAAACTCACTGCATGTCATTTAGAAATGATATAGAATTTGAAATAGAAATTGAAAATGAGCTTCTAGTTCAAGTATCTGAAACAAAGTTCCTTGGACTAATCATTGATAATTCATTGAACTGGAAATCTCATTTTCAATTTCTAAAGAATAAATTATTAAAAATATATTGGATCATAAAAAATGTATCATTCTGCCTTAATGAATCAGCTATGATTAAACTTTATTATGCACTTTTTTATCCCCATTTAATTTATTGTTTAGAAATTTGGGGGCATACATATAAATCTAATATAGACTGTATTCATATTATACAAAAAAAAGTATTAAAATTAGTTTTTTTTAAACCTATAGATTTTAGTTCAAACAAATTATTTATTGATCATAAGTTATTAAATATCTTTGATTTGTGTTAACATATAACACTAATATTTATGCATAGAATATATTATAAAACTTGTAGTCCAAGTATTTATAAACATTATAAAAGAATAACTAAAAAAAAAATTAATACAAGAAGTACTTTTGATTTCATTCAACCTTATAATAAATATAACTATATGAATAATTCTTTAATGTCATATGGACCAAGACTTTGGAATGAATTAAATATTGATAAAAGAAAATTAGTATCTATTTCCCTTTTCAGTAATAATATTTTTAATTATTTTTTAACCTTGTGATTTTTTAATCTACTATTATTTTTCTACTTCAAATTATATTTTAACATTTTTTTAATTTTTAATAAGTTTACTATTTTTAATAAATGTTATCTTTACTCAGACTTTTACATTGATTTCTCCTTTTTATCCATATTTTATACTATAATTACGCTTTTATATAATATTATATACTATTTTTAATACATTTTATCTTTACTCAGACTTTTACATTTTACATTTTTACATTAATTTCTTCTTTTTTCCATATTTTATACTATAACTACTCTTCGACTTATGAAAACTATCTAAATATTTTTTACTTTGTGTAGATAATTTGTAAATTTATTTTTGAATATTTGCCAAACATATATTTATTATTCTTTATATTAAATTTTCATATATTTACTCTTCTTAACCTTTCTTGTCTGTTTTTAGTTTTTTAGTCGTTTTAGTTTTCTTAATGTTTATTTAGTTTATTTTTATATATTATATGATGATTTTTGATAATTTTTTCAAGTCCTTCATAAGTACAATTATTTGATCTTATTCATAATTAGATTTAGTGTAAACAGGAAGTCAACTTAGATATAACATTATGTTATATATAGTTATTTCTTTTCTTCAGGAATTTATTATTCCAATTATAATTGTACTTTTTAGGACTTGTCTAAATAATAAAGGGTAATTGTCTCGATAAGCTCTGCTTCTACAATTACCCGGTTTTTAAAACCAAATCTGATAATAATAATGATAATTATATATATTGTTCATTCCTCAATGTACTCTTCGAATTGACCCTCCTATATTTATGCTTTTCTAGTACAAAGATCTTCCCTTCCGTATCTTAGAAACCATGCATCTCATATTCTATCTACCCTTATTCTCCATCCCTCATACATGAATAATCGGGCACTGAGTTATATTGGTCCAAAACTATGGAATTCACTCCCACCCTATATTAGATCCATAAAATCGCATAAAACATTCATGAAATATATTCAACAATTTATATCAGGTGGCAACCTGTAATACTAATATTTTTTATCATTATTATTTTATTTATTAATTTCCGTACGGTTTATTCTATTTTAGTTTATTATTATTAATGGTATTTATTGTTTTACCTAATCTATTATTTGTATTCTATATATATATATACATTTTTGAGAAATAATGTATGATTTATTTAAGTGTTTAAATAAACTTTTAACAATCAATCAATCAATATTAATATTCATGCACATATATCATGATTTTAACAGAATTATTAATAATAAATATAAGTATTGTATTCATAAATAATTTGATTATAATGTTTAGGTATTATAAATTAAATTATAAATTAAAAATAAAAGATTATAGAATTTATTAAAATCATAGTATATAGGAATATACACCTACTGTTAGAATATAGGATCTGTATCGATACAGCAGTAGCCTAACTATTTCCTTAATCAACACAGAAGTAAACGTAAAATATATGAAAATTTATAAACTGTTAAGAAGTATCAAATAATATATTATTTTGTATATTAATTATATGAATATTACATTTATTCTAACATCTTATACACAATATTTTGTATGCGAAATAACTCCATGCAATTCTCGATACTGGGATAATACACTTATTATGATAATTTATATTTAGTGAGTTTTTTTGTAAATTATATTGTAGTTTATTATATAACCTATTATTTTACTAGAATTTTAGACAATTAAGGTGTACAAGTTATCAAGATTTATAATATAATTATTATGCATAAACTTTTATTACTTAATTAAATAATAGTAGGATATTTAATATTGCAATAGACACGTAATAACACTTAAGCTGTTTTTGTACTGTTAAGCTCTTTTTGTACAATTTCCATGTAGCTAATATTTAATTTGTTTATCTGTAAATTTGTATTATTTATTAGATTTATAATATAAACCCATATAATGGATATATAAGGAGCATAATGTAAACGAGACGTAATGATTTAAACAATAGTTTAAACACTTTACATTTTAAAATACTAAGATATATATAAATATTAAAATTATAGTATTTTTATTTATGTCATTATTTATATATTATTTTTATCATGGTTCGATAAAAATTGTATTACCATATCATAGAGCTAGAGAGAAAGAATACAGAGAAGTTCTCTATAGATTATACCATATACAATGTATATTGTACATGTCAAATACAATCTACTATGTACAATATTGTGTAAAATATATTTAATAATCAAAGATTATGAATTATTATAGAAATAAATACTATGTTTTCCTTTATAATCAATTTCATTCGCTAGGTGATCACGTGTTCACATTTATAAATAAAACGTAAATTATAATTGTTTATTCATTATTAAGTATGCATTTATCCTGTAAGGTACGTTATTAAATTAATTTACTTTAATAAATATATATATAATTATATATTTTATAGTTATGTTTAATATATAATATATTTTATAATTCCTCTCTTCTAATATTTAGTATTGGTAATTTTTTCATTTTGTTATTTATTGTTTACATGACAACGAATATATTTCATAAATGCATTATTGTTGTAGGGCGAATGAAGGTATCGTAGTGTCATTACTATAGGGACTTTAAACCAAGATGTATCAGTATCATCAAAGGAAAAGGTATACATACTTATATATATTATTATGTATCATTATATAATATATTAATATTTATTTCCATTAACTATATAATTTATTTTATTATCAAATATTAAACATATTTAAAATTCGTTTAATAGATATTATTCAACGATTTAACTAAAACAACAAATGTATTTATTTATGAATACATTGATAGAATACAAATATATTTATTAATTAATTATTTATGAAAATTTTCGTAATTTTTTGGTTTTATTGTTGTTATTTATATATCACAGAATATATTTTAAAGATATCTTTATGATCATATGATAATTATTATATATATAACCTATAGGAAGAATAGTTATGAATTTGTCGTTGTATCATCATGATGTAGATCATCACGTTGTATCATCATCCTACTCTAAACCAAGCTTGCTTAGTATCGTTAAAGGGATTTGGTATCATTAAATATTATTATATATCGTATATTATTTTATTATATTCTCAATAATAATCTAATTATAATTTATTTAATTAATAATCTAAATAACCAATGCATTTTAATTACACACTTTATAATTTATAAATATAGTGATATATCTATAGATATAATTTTAGATAAATATACGCAAATATATATACACACATATATATATATATATATATAATTAATATGTTCGTGATTTTTTAATTGATGTTATTATTATTTACATAGTAACATATATTTTAAATATTTTAAAATCTACACTATTGTAGATTAACTTTTTTGAAGTTATCATAGTACCCTTCCTACCAATAACTCTAAGTCAAGCTTAGTGTCATTATATATTATTATTTATATAATATATATATTAGGCCTATATATTATATATATATATATATATATATGTATATATATATATATATATATATATACATATACATATACATTAGTTATCTTATTTAATATAAGTTTATAATCATATATAATTAGATATTAATAATAAATTAATCAGTTATAAGAATGACATTTTTCATATTGTTTTATTATAAAAATTGGTAGGGCTACTATTGGAAAGATTATTAAATTATATCATCAAAGTTGTATAGTACTTTTTTTTAAACTGTATTTTTGAAATAGTTATGATCACAGCTATTGAAACCAAGTTTCTTGAAGTAATATTAATTTTTTTATTTATTTATAATACTTTTTTGATTATAATTAATTCAATAATTTATATTTTTAATAATATTAGTAATATATATGTTCAAGATATATTTAAAAAAATGTATTATCCAATATATGGATGGTATGGAATTTTTTTCAATACAATTTTTATATCAACAATTAATATGATTTATATTTTTAGAAAGCTCTTTAAATTCTATTATATAAATTATATTTTATTTTTTATTATTTTGTAAAGAAAAAAAAGTTATATTAAAAAATATAAAAATAAATGTAATTAATTAATATGTAACTTCAATCATTTTTAATTTACAAAATAAATAAAATATGATTTAAATCATATTTTATTTATTTATTATTTAAAATAAAATTATATATATTTAATATAAAATATATTTGTATATTACATCATAATATATTATATACATGCATTTAACTTCCTCCAAAAACTTAAGTTTAACTTAAGTCGATGGTAACTAATTAACTTAAGTTCAACTTAAATTATAAACTTAATTTATAAGTTCATAAATATATAGTTACCAATTCTATTATATGTATTATTTTATTATCAACAAAGTATTTACTCAGTACAATATAGTATATAATTTAATTTAAGTTCAATAATAATATTTTAATGTTGAATACAATATGCATATTGTACATTAGGTATCCTACATGTAATACAAATTCAATTGTTTTATATTCAATAGTGAGCAATTAGTGATTTACAATTGTATTATCAATATAATTATGACTAAAATTGTAGTTCAACATGTCACTTGATGAGATTATGCTAATTTTGAAAAATCAATAGGATTACGTTAATTTTAGTTTTTTAAATAATTACTTAATATTTATTAAATTTAGAATATTAACCTAAATAAATAATTAAAATATATATTAATAATTAATTTGCATTAATAATAATATAATAAATATATTAAATATAATAAATAAAATATATAGATAAATCATACTATGTATTGTTTCTATATTAAAAAAAACAATATACCTATAGTAGTAAGGTATATTATATATAACCCCGGTAATATATTATATAGGGGAAATATGGATAATGTGGCCACTTTTAGATATTGTTGTATAACTTTATATATATATTAGTTCTAATTAGATTATTTTTTCAATATAGATACATCTTATGATATATAAGAGGACTGACGAATCATTTTTTCATTTTAGCGTATGTAATTGATATGATTAAGGTGGCCACATTACCCTCCATGTAGGGCTAGGTGGCCACCTATTGCGGGTAATGTGTCCCCTTTAAAATGTGGCATTAATCCACTAGATGGCGTTACTTTATATCAAGTTTAGTCCAATGATATCACATCAAGTATCATATTTAATAACACACGCAATTATGATAAATTAATGATTTTTATTTTAATAATTTTTATTTTTATTTTATTTTAATTAACTTAATAAATTACTATATTCATTAATAGGCTATATCCTAGTATACCATTACACTTACTTGTCATGTTATTATTTGGAAAAAGCAATTTCATCAGTAAATGACAGTATGTCATAACAATATGGCGTTAAAATATCTAGATAAAATAGTAATTTAGAAAGATAATTAATTTTTATTATCTGATTTATATATATATATATATATATTTTTTAATATATATTGGTGTAATATATTTAATATATGTATACAATTATATATATATATATATATATATATATATATATATATACCATTATATATATAACCATTAGCATATATACATAGAACCTATATATATATATATATACCTATACAGCTTTGCGAAACTTTACAATGTGTTATATAAAACACGTGTTGTGTGTATAAAGTATATTTATTATAAATTGTATCTAAATTATGAATATTTAAAGATTTTATGAAATAAATACATGTATATATTATATGTATAAATACATATATAACTTAATGTATGAAACCAACATATTGTGTATATATATATATATATATATATTTATTCATATAAAAAAAGCATGCTTTTTTTAAATGTTATATAATATATTATGTAATTCATTTTGATATATATGCTTAATTGGAATAATGTTGACATTTTGTGTATGAAAGGATAACATTTATTAATTTATCGAATCGACATATATGTCGTAATATAATACTATAGTAGTATGATTTCTTGTCACGGTAATTGATGTTGATGACATTCATCGGTAGATGTTTCATGTAAGAATATCGCATGTGTCGCCTTCTACATGCCATATATGTATACACTATAAGCATATAGGCCTATAGGCATAATTATTATATATATATATATATATATATATATATATATTGGGTTTTTTAAATATAGCGATAACATTCCATATATGGAGTGTTTACCAATATATATTTACTATTATATTTACCATAATATATTTACCATGGTAAATATAATGGTAAATAAATATATACATATATATAATATATATAAATAAAAAATAAATGTAAATATAATGGTATATAAATATATATCCATATATATATTTACCATTATATTTACCATAATATATTCACTATGGGAAATATAATGGTAAATACATATATATATATATATATATATATATATATATATATATATATATATGTATATATAGAGAGAGAGATAAGGGTGCGATATCCTCGGTAATTTACCATCAGTCCGTAGTTTATCCTACGTATATTCTTATTACGAGCGACGCAATTCGCTGTCATTATTCTCTGTAGCCTTATAGACGACGCCGCCTTAAGCTAATGTATCGCCAGCTGTACTATAGTACAGTGTACGACCCACACGGAAAGTATTACTCCTAAGTACAATCTCAGGTTCTCTCTTTTGATCAGAAATTGTATTTGCCTTAATTGTGTTGTATATATACTACAAAATTATAATTTGGTAAATATAATTTCTGCTCAAAAGAGAGAACACTATATATATATATATATATATATATATAACACTATAGTGTTATATAATGCTATAGCATACTCGTACTTTCTGAACTCAATTAACTATTTTAATTCATTTATATATATATATATATATATATATATATATATATATATATAAATAGTTTTAATATCTTCAATGGATCATATTATTGTACATCATTTGTTTTCATATTTACATTAGATATTTTGGATTTCACGAATGCCGTCTGCAGTAACTTTAGGTTGATCATGCACCCGTTAGAAACATTTGTGTTTAGTTTCACTTTATTCATATTAATGCAGCCTTCGTACGCTAGGGGTACATCACGTGATGGTGTTGTTACCTCGGTTGCTTAGGTTATCGAGGGAGCCACATTTAATATCATAGTATAGGATATTGATATATCACATACCTATAGGTTTATTTTCTGATGTACATGTGTATAATATATAAATACACACCAAAATATGCATATAACTGTGTTAACACCATCATAAATACATTTATTTATACATTGTTTATACATATATATATATATATATATATATGTATATATATATACACACTGAGAAAAATAAATGCATCTGATGAGTTAAATATAATATAAAAAGCTATAAAATATTCATCCTTTAAAAGTAGAATATATATATGCTACTTTTAAAGGATGAATATTAAATTTAATATACATATATATATATATATATATATATATATATATATATATATATACAAATACAAACATTATTTTGGTTGGCCTCACCTTCGCGACATTCTATTTCCTGCGAAATATGCTTGAAGGTTTTCGTTGTAGTATTCGTAATTCTAGAACGTTCGCCTTCCACTACAGTCTCCAGCGCGAAGAGATACGCTTATTTTGACTTCCTTTTATTTATCCAAGACCACGGGTCAGTTCTCCAGTCGGTTTCTCCGTCGACATCCTTCGTTCCGCTGACCGCTACTCGTTGCCATGGTTTCCGGATACACGACCAGCCTCTCTTTCAGCTGATCTTCGAGCGCTGTCAAGATGGTCTTAGCGCAATCCTTGACCGGGGCTTAACGCTAACACCCGTTACGCATGGTTAGCGCGGTGTTAGGCTCGCTGACCACGTCACGCTTGACCGCGTACTGAGGTTTAGGCCACTCCCCGCACGTTTAGGCGATATTCCTCCGTAACTAAACCTGTCGTACTGCTGCTTCGAAGCGTTTACAGATTTCACATGTTCAGCTGTGTTCATTTAGATATCATAATCGTATGAAGATAATTGTAATAGGTAAATGTATATACTATATATTATATATATATTATATATATAAATATATAACATATATATATATATATATAAATATATAATATATATATATATATATATATATATATAATATATATATATATATATATATATATATATTATTCAATAATATTCCACAATACATAACATACCACTACCAAATGAATATGACCATATATGGTAATATTAATTAGGTAGTGGTATGCTATGTATTGTGGAATATTCACATAATTGGATGGTATACCAGTATACTGTATACAGTTTATCTGGTTCAGCCTTGTTACATGTGTGTGCGACGTATACGTATAACTATAGTTATCCATGTATAAACAGTGTAGCCACCTGGTGAGCGGGTAAACATCAGAATATGACTCTTCATCAACTCGGTGATATATAGACACTGGTAGTGGGGAGGGAGGGGGAGGGAGGGAGGGAGGTGATTCTTTATATATTAATAATCGTATATTATAATTTAAGAAATACAAAAATTCCTTATAATGATTTTCTAATAATTTATTATTAGAAACTCATTATAAGACATTTTTGTATTTCTTATAGTATAATATACGATAATTATTATAATTAAAATGTACGTATATTAATCATTAATACACAAACATATACATACATCTATATAATAATTAATCTTAATAATTAACTAATATTTTAAATAATATATTTATTCATGCTTACTAAATGATATTAAATATGTAAACATTTGTTTGTGTATAAAAGTGTATTTATTATATAAAGTTATATAATTTATGCATATTTAAAGATAGTAGTATATAAATACATATCTACATGAATTCAAAATTATTTCAACACCATTTAATATTATGTATATAAGGATAAGGATAAGGATAAGGATAATTTATTATTGCAAAAAAAAATTTTAACAATAAATGGCTAAACAAAATAGTCAAATTGACTTTCGAGGTGTTTGGCCAGAGTAAATAATAATGCAATTACATATTATACATTCAAACATGTATATGTATAGAAGGATAATCAAAGGGAATATATAAGTGAAGGAAGCTTCGGGGTTGCCCAAATCCCATATGGGTAGCCCACACCCAGGAGTGTAATACTCAGTGATTTATTTAGCGTTTCAAACAATCAGAAATATAATCCCTATGTTAATCCATCTAATATTACATATTAGTAATTCATAATAATAAATAAATAATCACGGAGCTTAATAAAAGAAAACAAATAAAATAAAAATAATTTCTTTGAGGATCTGTTCCACTTCTATCAATCAGCTTGAATAGTCACCATTAGTCCATCAAACATGTAAAATAAAATATAATTAGTAAATAGCTAGGTAAGAAATTTTTAATTTTTTTATAAATAACTTAATAGGTTTTATAATTTTTAATTTGTTACTTAGATTATTCCATAATTGAATACTTGCATAATGTACAGCATAACAACTAATATTAATTCTAGATTTCGGTATAATAAATCTATGTTTAGCCCTAGTACAACTGTTCGAACAAAGTACAAACTTTTGTAATAGTTTAGTTCTGTAGACTCTATTAAAAGCATAATGTGTATTTTTTAATAATGTGACTTTAACTAAGTCAACTATTTTCAATATATTATGTCTTTTATAAATGAAGTTGATATTAGTTCTCTGGGGTAGTTTATAAATACATTTAAGTACCTTGTTTTGTAATACAATAATTTTGTGTACTACTGATTTATAATTAGAGCCCCATGACGAACAACAATAACTTAATCTAGAGTGAAATAGTGCGTTATATAATAAAATTAATGATTTTATATTAATTTTATTACGCAGTTTATAAAAGACAGCTACAATTCTAGATAAATTTGAGGCTAATAAAGTAATATACGGTTTCCAAGAAAGTTTATTATCAATGATAATACCTAGAAATTTAAATTCATTTTGACTTTTAATAAGTATTCCATTTAATGAAATATTGAAAATATAAGGTTTATGTTGACCAAATATAGTATAAGAAGTTTTAATTAAATTTAATGATAGTTTATTGTAACATAACCATGAGTAAATATAACCAATATATTTGTTAGCTTTTGACTCCAATATCGATACATCTTTATCCGCGAATACTAAGGTCGTGTCGTCAGCAAATAAGATACAACCATTGTCGTCCATAACGTTAGATATATCATTTATATATAACAAGAACAACAATGGTCCCAATACGGAGCCTTGTGGAACACCTATATTAATACCTAGTAAATTTGAATTACATTTCTGATAACAGACATATTGTTTTCTATTTGTTAGATAACTGCATAATAGATCTAGAGTTATACCTCTAATGCCAAAGTAAGATAACTTATTTAATAATATATTCGTATTTAAAGTATCAAATGCTTTTTTTAAATCAATTGATACTGCGAGACAATTAACCTTGTTATCTAAATTGTTAACTAGTATATCATTTAAATTATCAATTGCGTCAGCAGTAGATCTATTTGACCTGAAACCAAATTGATTACAGTGTAATACATTATGTTTATTAATGTAGGCATTTAGACGAGATTTTATTATTTTTTCTAAAATCTTTGAAATTTGTGGTAACAAAGATATAGGTCTATAATTTCCTAATATATCTTTTTTACCACTCTTATATAATACAATGATTTTAGAAATTTTAAGACAATTTGGAAAATAACCATCTAAGATACACTTATTAAAAATATGAGTTAGGGGAATTGCAATTAATTTACTTATTAGTTTTATATAACTCATACTAATTTCGTAAAAATCTTGTGTAAAGCTATTTTTAGAGTTTGCTATTATTTCTAAAATCTCATTTACTGAAGTAGGCTGAAAGAAAATAGATGACGATATAGACTTTTGTTTTTTATAATTTGTAAAAGTAGCCATAGACTCAATATCACTGGAAAGTTGTAATCCAATCTCACTAAAATAATCATTAAATCTGTTAGCAGTTTCATGGGAGGTAGTATCAAAAGGTGAATGGTTAACTTTAGAGGAGCCATCAGTCAATAATTTATTTAAATGTTTCCATTTGTTACTGTTCAAATTTAACATTTTTGAGTTATAAGCAATTTCAGAATCACGGATTAATTTAGTACATTTATTCCTTTGATTTTTATAACGATTTTTATTATTTAATGAAGAATCAGAAATAAATGTATTATAAAGTTTATTTTTTTTCAATAACTCTTTTTTTATTGATTTGTCAATCCATGGAAATTTATTTTTATTATCAAATTTTATTTTTTTAACAAATGAAAATTTATGAAATATTTCAGTGAGATAGGATAAAAATGTACTACATGCCAATTCAGATTCATTAATTTTGTAGATAAAATCCAAATCTGTAAATTTGAGATAATCTGTAAGTTTAATTATATTATTATTTTTTATATATCTATACGAGTTACAATTATTAACAGGATGAGTGACCTTAGAGAACATATTTAAAATTGAGATAGAGATAGGGAAGTGATCACTTATATCGATTACATGTATATAATTATTATCATAATCCTTATTTGTATTAGTAAATATATTATCAATTAGTGATAAACAATTACCTTGAATTCGTGTAGGTTTATTAATAGTGGGATAAAAACTAAATTGGTAAAATATATTAATGAAGTCGTAAATTATAGGTGATTTATTTTTATTTAAGATATCAATATTGAAATCACCACAAATAAAAGTGTCTTTATAATTAGAAATGTAATCTAAAAATGAATGCAGAAATTCATTAAAAATTAGAATATTATAGTTAGGAGATTTATATATACCAGTAATAATAAATTCTTTGATATTTGGTGATACATGTGATAATTTAATAGTTAGTATATCGCATATTGAATCAATTGATGAAGTATACTTATTAATAATATCATAATTAAAAATATCTCTAGAATAAATAGATATACCACCACCACGTTTATTATGCCTTATAGTATGATAAACATTATAACCGTCTAATAAATAAAGGTCTTTGTTACATGCTTTAAGCCATGTTTCTGTTACAACGATTACATCATATACATTATTTGTTGATAATAAATAATGTTTAATATTATCGAAGTTTTTAATAAGACTTCTAGCATTGAAATGAATGATAGATAAACAGGTAGTATTATACGTTTTCTCATTTGAATACACATATCTACTAGTGGGATAATAATCATGCATGCAATTAATGTTATCTGTTATTACATCATTATTTTCATTATATATAAAAACATCATTTATACATAAATTTAAATCTGAATACATTGAGGCTATATATAATTGTTATGTAATCAAAAATAAGTTAAATTAAAGGTTATTTAATTGAGATATATCAGAGATATATAATTGATTATTTTTATCTTTATCTATAATGATATAAACTTTGTCTATATATACCCAAGCTTTATAAATAGAATTAGATTTAACTAATTTCCTAGCTTTATAAAGAATATTATCAGTTTCTATTGAATGCTTAATATTAATGTAAAATTAGATAATTTTGACTTGTTTTTTAATATATCTATTGTTAAATTTTGATCAATCAATTTTATGAAATATTTATCAGGTTTTGATGTAATATTATTAGTGTCATTTTCATTAGGTAAGCTAGATGCATATAGTATATTTACTAATATTAACAATAGATTCTTTATTAAGAGTATATTCAAGATTTTTATTTATAAAATTAATTAAGTTATCTTTGTCTACGTAATCTATATTATCTTGTTTATTAAAGTTAGTAAATATTAAAGTACTACTATTATCATTACCAAGTTTATTTAATGATTTTGTCAACTGTTTAATTGGCAGTTCCTTTAATATATCTTTGTTTTGCTTAAATTCAGTATTTAATAGCTTATTAATATTGATATTATCTGTTTTTAGTTCTTGAATTAGAGTAGTTTGATATTTAACGATATCAGTTAACTTTTCAACTTTATTCGATAAATCACTAATAATCTTAAATAATTTATCGTTAGATATAGGAGACATACTATATAAATATTATATATTATACAATATATAAATACTAAATAATATAATATATGATATATATCTAAATTGTATATGTATATTCCTATAGAATAATAC
Source organism: Osedax fenrisi (assembly GCA_964019155.1). Lineage (NCBI taxonomy): Eukaryota > Metazoa > Annelida > Polychaeta > Sabellida > Siboglinidae > Osedax > Osedax fenrisi. The sequence continues at coordinate 49,002,893 of OZ025244.1, read as the reverse complement.
AAATAAATCTAAGTAAAAAAGTATTAAATGTCATATAATACAATTTCTATATTTATTTACATGATTTAACTTATACATTCAAACATCAAATATACAATAGTATAACAACAAAAAAATATAGAATAATGCACTAGTAAAATTGTAAAGATTAAATATATGAGAGTTTAAATATATTATGCAATAAATTACCAAATACCAACAATGAATACCAATATACCAAATTTTAAATTGTCTTCTTTATTTGAATGAAAAATCAATAATATAAATGCATATGTGTATATTTGTATATATTTTGATTTTATGGTGAATATAACATTATGTATATAAGTATAATTAGTATGCAATAAATAGTACAATGATAGTGTAAAATAAACCGTATATCATTATCATCATTATATATATATATATATATATATATACTATAACATATAAATATATGTTATAGGGTATACCCTTCCTGAGTTGTTATATTTCCATTATTATTATTTATAAGCGTAATCCTAAATAATTGGTGGTACGAATAATTTAATATATTAGTATTAAATATATATATATATATATCTATATATATATATATATATATATATATATATATATATATATATATATATATATATATATATATATATATATGTATATATAATCATTTATGATTTATTTAAGTGTCTAAATAAACATTCAATCAATCAATCAATATATATATATATATATATATAGTTTTAATATCTTCGATGTATTTACCTTATTAATCTAACATTTCACGCAATAACTTCAGATTTCTCATACATTCGCTAGGAATATTGGTGTTCAGCTTCACCTTATGCATATTAATGCATCCTTCGTACGCTAGCGGTTACGCCACGTGACAGGGGGTATATGTGTTAAGTGATGTAATCTATTAATACAATAATATTTTAATATATCCTATAGGAAAGATTTAAAAAAGATTTCTTTATATGCTTTATATCTTTAAAGGAGCTATATATATACATATTTATGAAGTGAAATTAATTTATTTGTTTAAAGAAACAGTTTGTATAATATATATATAATAAACAATTATTTGTGAATATAATAAAAATAGCTCCTTTAGGAAAAGAAATCTTTTTTAGACCTGTATGAATTATATACCAGATAGAGAATAAAAACAACAATAAACAAACAACATATATATAAAAGTATTGTTCACATTGTTTACTGACAAACTGGTCAGCGCACATCTTACATTGTATTCCAGCGTAGAACGTTAGCGACGTTGAATTCACCACTTCAATGGAATTCGATTGACTACGTGGTACTATTCTTCGCGCTTGTATTACAACTAGATCTACGCTCTTTGTGTGACGAGATGATCTAGTTAATGACTTTGAATATGATGTTGATGGCGCTGATGATTTTAGGCTAACCATTGATTGTGTGGAGGATTCAACATTATATTCAGGTACCTCCATCATCTCAATATAAACTTCTTTTTGTTCAGCGAGTAACTTCGCGTGTGTTACTTTTTGTTAATGTATATAATATATAAATGCACAGTAAATATGCATTTATGGTGGTGTATAATTATATATTATTTATACATTATATATACATTATATATATATATATATATATATATATATATATATATATATATATACATATATATATACATATATATATATATATATATATATATATATATATATATATATATTAAATAGTATCTATAGCCTACATGCTATATATATATATACGGTATTCTAACCTTTAAGTAGAGAACACAACCTGTATGATCTCGTCATTATTTCCGATAAGGATGCATTATGTCGATATTATCTCTGAAACGGGACGGTAGTTAATATTTATAAATATATATTGAATTTAATTGAATTTAATTGTTTATTTAAACACCAATATAGCGGGTATGTGTATAACAATAACTAAACATAATAAAAAACAAACGAACACAAATTACAAAATAACAAAAATTTAAATTAAATTAGATATAAAGATTAAATAAAGCGTATACAAAATAAATTAAGAAGTGTTTAGATAATGTTATTTTCTTTCTGAAACAATACAAGGATTCCGTAAGTCCAATAAATGTCCTAAATTTATAAAAACTTCACTATCAAATTTATATACAATACTTATAAAATAAACTATAGTTTATTTTAAATTTATAAATTTAATAAGTCATACGACATTACTTCATACGAGATTACTGGCTAATATATATATATAATACACCTTAATTAATTACCTTATGTATTGATACATAATAAAGAAGTATGTATTTACTATAATTAATAACTACATATTTCCAAAGAACAAATTATATTTTTATAAATAATTAAAAGTCCACTCCTATAGGAATTCCTATAATAATTATTATAATAATAAATTATTTGTTCTAATAATATGCTATAACAATATATTTTAAATGTTGCAACATGTTTAATATCATTATTACAGCCTGAACCAACGAAATTAAGAATGGTGTTTAAAGTTATTAGAAATATGAGCAGATTTCCATGACCTCAACACTACACAAGAGTACTTATGAAATGTTAATATAACCAAACCAAAGGGATTTGATATTACTATGGCAATAATATATACGGATGTCAGTAATATTGGACAACTTATTTAGTAATGTCTAAAATATTTTTAATTAATCTCGGACGAATTATTAAATTCCAAGTTTATCCCATATTCAATTATTCAAATATTTATAATTTATTTATTAAATATTGTTTATAAATATTACAAATTTATAAAACGTCAACATCAAATTTATGTACAATACTTATAAAATAAATTTAATTTAATAAGTCGTACGAGATTACTTCATCCGAGATTATTGCTAATATATATATATATATATATATATATATATATATATATATATATATACCTTAATTAATTACCTTCTGTATTGATACATAATTAATAATTAAATATTTCCAAAGAACAAATTATATTTATATATATAATTAAAAGTCCTTGCATATAATAAATTATTTATACTATTAATGTATTATAATATAACTATTTTTTCATATCTAATCATATTACAGTGTGCAGTGATTACCATGCACCCATGTAACTAAAAATGGTGATATCCAAATGGTGGTGAAACTTCTTTAAAATAGGATAACATGTCCCTGACCTCAACACACAAGATGAATCACCTATTGTTTGTATATAAATGAATAATAATATATATCTTAAATAAAATAGATATCTTAAATTAAATAGAAAAAACACGCATTCATCTACTATTGAAATATATATATTAAAAAAAAATATATTATAATTTAATTTATAAAATAATTAATCTAGTAAATATAATATCAATAGTTTAATATAAGTATGATTTTTCTATAAATAAATTCATTATATATACATATATATATATATTAATAAACAAATATTAAAATATATATATATATATATATATATATATATATTTAAAAATACTAGGATACTAAAAATACTACCTATATCCATTATTTTTCAATTTGGTAAAATAAACAAATTCTTATTATACATAAATAATAATAATATTAATTAATTTTAATTAAATTTAATTAATTTACTCTTTAAGTGCATTTTTATATTGTGTACATTTTATTAATATATTAATTAAATAACATGCATATTTAATAAAAAATCATGATTTGTTATGTATTGAATACCTGGTTATGTTTAATTGTGAATTTATAAGACGTGGGTATTTTTAAATAAACAAATTCATAACATAAAATTCTGTGTTACCTAATTAGGCCCACATTCCATTCTATGATACCAGGGCCTGGGTACATGTGTACATTACTAATATAGATATATCACACCAGAGTATAAATATATTTATAAATTAACACTATATTATAAGATGTATTATATATATATTATATATAATATAATATTTATAAATTAATTTATCTATATTTTACAGATATACTGAACATGAATAGAGAAGAAAACATTTCATTTGTTTTTTTATAGCATAATACATGCATATTTTAATATTGTTATATTTACTAGTGTATTGTTTGTATATGTACAAATATATGAGATATATGTTACGAATGATATATATGCATATATTCATATATGCTTATTTTAATATTGGTATATTCACTATGTATACTTAAGTATAAATATCGTTATTGCATAATATATGCATCTTTAATATTGTCATATTTACTAGTGTATTTTTAAGTTATATAGGTAATGATATATACCTATTGAATATACCTATTGTATGAATGATATATAAAACATTTCATTTGTTTTAATAAATATGCCCAAACAATAATGTATTACCTTAATAATATATAAATATAATAATATTACGAAAGAACAATAATGTATAGTATATATAATCAGGTAACAATATATACTATTGAATCTCAATGATATAGTAGCTACTACCTAGGTAATAATAATAGGCTAACACTAATATAATATTTATTTCTTGAAATCTCGTATATATATAATATATACAATACAGATAGAATATAAATGGTATCAATAATGTAGCATATATTATTCTATATAGGGGAAAGTCTCCGATTACCGACCCCTAAATGATTATTTGTAATAACTTATTCATTATTAAATATATTTATTTGAAATTTTGTAATTAGGGTAATATTATGGCAATGAATAATGTGCCTATTTTAAATTTTTGATATAATTATATTTACATGAATAAACAGGGGGTCGGTAATCGGATACATGTGCCTAATACCGACCTCCTATTACCGACCCCCTAAAATAATCGTGATATAAATAATTGTAGTATTATAATATCCAATAAAAATAGTTCAAATAACATTATCGCAATTTATTTTGTCTTGAATTTATGTTTTAATAGTAATATTAAATTTAAAAATAATTCTGAAAAGACAAGCCCTTAATTCTGAAAAGACTAGCCCGTGTTTCTGAAAAACATAGTTTGACCGAGTCATTTTAATTAGACCTAGTATTTTTAGACCACATGAAAGACCAGCTTATTTTTCTGAGTAGAGGAACAACGGAGGAGAATGCACGATTACTAAATCCGTTAAATAAAGTATTGCTCTCCAAAAGAATTACATCCTATGTTATAATCTGATTCAGTTGGCTACTACGTTTCAGTTGATTATGTAGATAGTCAGGCTTACCTAGGAATATATAGTTATGGGATAAACAAAGTAAACGATGTTTGCATCGCTTTCTAAATAATAGACATTTAAGATGATGTTGGCGTTCGCCTGTTTTCAAATGTTCACGACAATTGGTATTATAAATAAGGCGTAGAATATATAAACACGAATAATTCTATCAATCTGTTGACCTCTATATTCTTTAAGTCACTAAATAATGATCCGCAATAATCAATTCTGGATAATACTAGATAATTAATAAAATCTTAGTAATACGCTTAGAGTAATACTTTCTAGTTTGTCTAATCCTACGTAGATAGAAGTTAGCAGATGTTGAGATAGAACTAATGTGAGCATCAAAATATAATGTACTATCGAAGATAACTCCAATATTACCAACTGAAGCAGAAGGATGTATAGCCCACCATCAATGATTACCGGTTGAAAATTACTATATATCCTAGATATATATATATATATATATTCGAACGAAGATGCTCACGATTGTATGGTACACTACATTCGATCGTAAACAAAAGAAGGAAATTGTGATATTTTTAACATATTTCACGACATTGCGGTTTATTTAAAACTGTTCAACGATGATGAGTTAAAGGTCACGATTTATAGATCGACTCTATAGAGAGGACTATTCTATACTTTAGTCCATATATAGAATAGTAATATTAGCCAGTACAATCCATGGGTATCGAACAGGGTAGAAGAGCACATACATATGGCGATGTATATAGATATAGATAATATAGATTAGGTAAAGTGTATAAAGGATATATATATATATATGTGTATTTAAATTATATTATGAATAACGCTATAGATTTTATAATATTTGATGTAGATTTATAGTTCTTTTCTATCATTATTAGTCGTGATCAGTATCTCGATATATCGATGGATCGCAGATATACAGTATATATATATATATATATATATATATATATATATATATATATATATATATTATTGAATAGTTTGATTGAATTACATTTTTATTTTTTTCTTACTTTATTTATTATTATTTTCTCCCTCATTAGTCTAAAAGTTTCTCAATATAAATTATAATTGTTGCCGTCATATATATGTATACATTATACTATATATTCCTACTAGAATACTATTATATAACCTACCAAGAAACACATTATATATTGGAAACTATATCCTCCAGCCAACTAAGTATATTTAAAGATAGTATTTTTTGTATATTCTTAAAATTATTGGTTATATATATCTTAGTATATCATATGTATTATAAATATGTATATGTTAAATAGTCATGTATCTATCAAACACAGGTGAACATATAATCTATCTACAATGGTTAAGGGGGTATCCCAGGATAATAAAAGGTGTTCCGGCAACTTGCAGAAAAAAAATTAACTTTAAATGGAAATGATTTTAAAGTTATAATATTTCCGGCAACTTGCCGGAAAATCTTGTAGTGGGATATCCCCTTTACATATATTAATATCCTAATTCATTATACATATACTAATTATGTATACTATTTATTTTTATAATATTTATTTTTCTATATTTTTTTCATTATATCTAATTCCATTATATACAATCATTAACTAAAAAATATAATAATATGTAATCCTACTTATATTCTTCCATATATTACAAATACAATGTGCCAAAAACAAACCCATCATATATTAACTTAAATTACTTCTTAGACTTTCTATATAAAGTTCCTATCATCTTTATATAGAGTATTTTAATCATATCCAGGAACTTAGATGCAGTTTTAATTTATAACAAAATTAATATGATGTCCCTTCGAAACCCTGCTATCAAGGCATCCACGTATGTTTTAGTCATAGAGCTAGAGAGTAAGTTCTCTCTATCTCTATGGCTTTAATAACACGTAGGTTTTATAAGTATTGATATTTTGTACGCACATTGCAATAATATTAAATAACTTTTAAATATTATGTTGAGACATATTGTATTGGTTTGGATAGGGTTTGAACACACGTTCTACTACCTGAATACATAGCGCTCTATATGATGTGATGTATGTAATATGAACAGTTGTACAGTTGGACAGTTTATCATCGTATCCATATATGTATCAACTGGTTGTTAGGCAGGGGCGGATACAGGAATTTTTCAAGGAGGGGGCTGACATTCAATTAAAATTATATTTTTTAAATAAGACATATTTACTATGATAATATTCAATTGCATAATATGTATATATATATATATATATATTATGCTGATACACTGAAATCTTCAATTGAATCTTCGTTTAGTTATATGACATCTAAGATTAATAATATACCGAGTAAAATAACACATAATCAAATAGATGATTTATGTGCAATTATAAAAAATATATCGAAATCTAGCTGTAATATGGATTATATTAATGATATGTTTAAGTATTTTGGTATCGATAACGCTACTATCTCTGATGTTAAATTTATTAATGGCACTGCCATAATAAACTTCAACTCAAAATACTCTAGAGATAGGTTTTTAGATCTAAAATTTGATGATAAATATGATAAACTGTTTATATTCCAGTCATTATCACTCGATACTAGGAAATTGGGCTTGCTGTATTATCATGCTATTAAATCAGGTTCCATTAAGTCCCTCAAATCGGTGTTTAATAAAATAACTAATTGCTATGAGTTAAGAAGAACTATCAATGATAAGATTGACTGGATATCTGATAAATATAACCCTACGCAAGAGGAAATATCCGCATGGAAGATATCTTTTGCGGCTTTTTCAAAATCAAAATCTGAGACTGAGTCTAATAAAAAGTGACTATGTATGTTATCTGATGTAATTAGCATTTCCCTTATTAATATTAGATCTCTTCGCTCTAATATTGTACTACTCCTTGCCTATCTAAAAATTAAACCTATCTCTATTATTGGGATCACTGAAACCTGGATTAGCATTGATGATACGGATATATTCTCATTGTGCTGCGAGGCGGGTTATAATCTTTATCTCCAACCTCGTAATTATGGTCGTGGGGGAGGCGTTGGTATCTTAATTCATATGGATTTACCAACGCCTTCCATTTCTTCTGTTACTTTTTCTTATAGTGATTGCTTATCTTGCACATTTAATTTCCCTTTCGATATACTTCGTATTATAGTTATTTATCGGCCTCCTAGGCCTGATTATTCCATCTTCTTTGATGAATTCTCTGATTGCATAAATAATGGCTTACATTCTAGCTCTTTTAAATTCATTTGTATGGGAGATTTCAATTATCATTTTGACTCCATGTCTCAACCCCATTCCTTATTTAGGCAATTAACTGAATCCCTTGGTCTTCATCAACATATATCCTGTCCTACTCACACAAGTGGCAATATTCTTGATCTGATTTTTACTCCTAATGATACACCTACTCAGTTCATTTCACCCTGCATTCGTTCTGATCTCATAACTGATCATTATCTGATTCATACATATATTTCTCTAAGGAAACCTGTATCAACTAAGTCATTAGTTTTTTATAGGGAGTTGAGGAAATTAAACTATCATGAACTTGGGTTACAAATTGAGAATAGATTATCCAGTGATCACATATCGTTTGATTTTTTAAATTACTGTCTTTCATCTACTTTGAATAACTTCCTTTAAAATCTCGTTACTTCACTCTACATACTTCATCACCTTGGTTTTCTTCTCATCTTGCTATAATGAAACGTTCATTAAGGAAACTTGAGCGTAGAATTCATCAATCTTCTTATCATAAGTATATTTTCTTGGAGGCAAGGATGGCTTATAAGAAAGCAATTTATTCACAAAAAGCTAATTTCTATGAGCAAAAACTGTGGTTCAAATTCCCAAAAAATTTTCAAAATAGTGAATAGAATACTTGGTAGTAATGTAAATCCCATATCAAATAGACTTTCCGACTATAATATGTGCTCTTCTTTTGTATCTAGTTTATATAATAAGTTATCTAGTATTTCTAAATGTATTAAATCTAAACTCGCTTTGATACCTCCGAGTATGATTGCCCATCAAATCACTGAACCAACGTTATGTAAATTATCTAGTTTTTCCTCGCCTTCCATTTTTGAAATACACAAATTGATTATGATGTCCAATTCAACATCTCCTATTGATCCTCTTCCTTTGGTTGTCTTTAAAAATTTAGTTTTATTACTTTCGATTACTATCTCGAATTTAATTTCGGAATCACTTAATGATGGGATCATGGCTAAATCTCCAAAATATGCTATTATTAAGCCGATTCTGAAAAAATCCTCTCTCGATCCTGATGATCTTATGAACTATAGACCCATATCCAAACTTCCGATAATCAGTAAAATCATGGAACGTGTAGTCAGTAGACAATTGATATTTTATCTTGAGAATAACTATTTAATGGAACCTTACCAGAGTGCTTATAGAAAACATTATTCCACTGAAACTGCTTTAAATATTATTACTGATACGCTCTATAAATCGCTCGACTCCTCTCATTGTGCGAAACTATTGCTACTCGACCTTTCGAGTGCGTTTGATACTTTAAACCAAAATATTCTTATTGAACGCATTAAGGAACTCGGAATTGAAGGTTCGTCTCTCAGCTGGTTAACTTCATTTCTTAACGATCGAACTTCCTCAGTAAAAGTTAATGATTATATTTCGCCTCCCATTGATATACTATGTGGAGTTCCTCAGGGATCAGTACTCGGTCCTTTATTGTTTTCTATTTACTTGCGTCCTCTATCTAATATTATCAGTAAATTTCCTAATATTACCTACCATATATATGCTGATGATATACAGCTAATTATTAAAATTCCTGTTAACTCGCTTAACTCCAATTTGGAACTTCTGGAATGTGCATCTGATATCATTAATTGGCTTCTTAGAAACGATCTACTAGTAAATACATCTAAAACCGAACTACTAAATGTATCTAGGGTATATACTAATTTTCCACCGGTAATCATTGATGGTAGTGTTATACATCCTTCTGCTTCAGTTCGTAATCTTGGAGTTATCTTCGATAGTACTTTATCTTTTGATGCTCACATTAATTCTATATCAAAATCAGCTAACTTTCATCTACGTAGGATTAGACATATTAGAAAGTATTGCTCTAAGCGTATTACTAAACTACTTATTAATGCTCTAGTATTATCCAGAATTGATTATTGCGGATCATTATTTAGTGACTTAAAGAATATAGAGGTTAAAAAGATTGATAGAATTATTCGCGCTTCTATACGCCTTATTTATAATATCAATCGTAGTGAACATTTGAAAACAGATGAACACCAACATAATCTTAAATGTCTATTATTTAGAAAGCGATGCAAATATCGTTTACTCTGTCTAGCTCATAAATCTGTATTCTTAGGTAAGCCTGACTATCTGCATACTCAACTGAAACGTCGTCGCATACTGAAGAAGATTCGAACATCTGATGCAATACTGTTGGAATGCAATACTTTATTCAATGGATTTAGTAATCGGGCATTCTCCTCCGCTGTTCCTCGCATATGGAACGTCCTACCGTATGACTTACGGAAGGTCCAATCCTTATATTGTTTTAGAAAGAAACTAAAACATTATTTAAACACTTCTTAATTTATTTTTGTATACGCGTTATTTAATCTTTATATCCTATCTATATCTATTTAATTTAATTTTTTGTTATTTTGTATTTTCTATTCGTTTGTTTTTATTATTTTTCGTTATTATTATACACCAGAGAGGGCACCCGCTATATTGGTGTTTAAATAAACAATTCAATTCAATTCAATATATTAAATACGTATTTAATATAGTATTATATTAAATTAAATATAATAATATTGTATATTTTATTTAATAACAATATTAATACAATATATTAATCAATTGCATTCTTCTTGATTACGTAATGCAAATTTGGAAATATTATAATCACAATCGATCTCTATGTCTTTATCTATATATAATAAATAAAGTCTATTTAGTTTATCTTCACTCATAGTCGAACGTAATTGTGTCTTTATTGTTATTAATCGGTCAAATGAACGTTCACATTCATACTAGGTAACTGGGGTAGTAGCCATCAATAAAATCATTTAATAGATATTAGGAAAAATCACATAATATATAATAATATATAAATTATAAATTATATATTATAAATATATCCTATATATATATGTATGTAATGTAATGTAAATACATTTAATAATTTCAATTTACCTTGACATGTTATTGAGAGTATACTTGTTATCATATTAGGTAGATATTTAGTCTCTGTCCATTTAATTTCCCAGCAAATCAATTAGCTTTTTATTAAATGTATCTTTGACTAATTCATAAAACTTTATTATATTTTCTTTCTGAATCCTTGTTTTCATTCATTACTTTTGTAATTAATAATGCTCCAAGAGATATATACAATATGTCTTTATTGAATATTTCTTTCATCTCCATTATTAAATGGAATATATATATTTTTTTAAATACGCTTCAGCTGATGAAGTAGGTGTAATTGCATGATGTAGCTATTTTTTATTTAATCTTGGTAAAAAAAATACTTAATTTGAATATGATAATAAATGTGATGCTTCTTCATTCCATTATAATTGTACTCATAAATTGTATCTCTATAAACTTGTGTCTCTTTAAATTACACTTTTAATAACTTGAGTTTATATTTTTGACTTGCATTATAGCTGATTGCTTCTTATTTTCCATCACTGCACTAAAATGAGAATTTACTTCCGAAGAGTTCGTGTGGTAAATAGTAGATTCGTGTTTTCTTAAATCAGCAATCGCATCTTTAAACTTAATCAAAGGTGGAGTGATATATTTTACAATCTGATTGTGATTAATTTTTAAATTAAAAACACATGATAGGTTCATCGAGGACACGAGAGCTGACCTATATATAGATATAATTAATACGAAGAGTAAATGGTAAAAATAGTAAAAACACGACTACCCCGCCCGCCCTCCCCCACACCCATGGGTGTAAATCACAACTATTTGCTATTTGCTAACTATTATTTATATATTTCTGTCATTATTATTTATTGTTACCCATCGTTTTGAATCTATTCAATAAACTAGTATCTATCTATCTATCTATTTTCGGAAATTGGTTGGCTTGACAACCAATTACAATTATTCCATTTATTGACGCTATAAATGCATAAAATACACATAGCGATGTGTATTTAGGAAGTTGCAACCAACACCTAACAAATGACCTAATTAATCTATCCATAGTTTTTAGTGATTTTAGATAAATATTAGAAAAGGTGAGCTAATGTAACATACTTGGTAACATAAATGATTTAAGTAGTTCAAGTTTTTGTTGGGGTTTCAACAATGCTTTGGATATTAGTAATAATTTGGTTGTTAATTCTGTGGTTATTTTATTATTTTTATTATCTATAGGGAAAATGTCGATACTTAAATATTTATATGGTTAATGGTTGAAGGTAGGTATTATTAATTAGTATAAAGGATTACATATACTCTGCTTTTTTAGGGTTTATAATAATATTAAGTGTTGCACTTTTTACTGGATTAATATCTAGCACGCATTCTTTAAGTCGCGGGTGCACCCGCCCTTAAAGGATTTTTGAGCCGAGCTACATTTCGCCATTCATCGAATTATGATTAATATTACGTTATTTATTTATATCATATATCGTAATCGTAATTGTAGCGTATTTTATTAAAACCTATACACAATCCGCCATTCAAGATTCACAGTAGGGTAACCAATGATATGTGTATAACCACTTCATTTGAAATGTACGAGTATTTCTATTCTCTTTATGTTGTTTAAAAACGTGATCTTTGATGGATTGTTGTGCGAGTATTTTCTCTAGCAGACGATACCGTTCTTCGTGTGTTTTAGTTGATAATTCATTATAAATAGTGCCAATATCTTTAAATTTGATTACAATTTAATGAAATTACTTAAAATAAAATATGTATAAACCTACCTATAATTAATATTGAAGGTTTTTCTAATTTAACCACATAATTTATATTACAATACATTATTTTACAATCATGAGGGAGGGCTAGAGCCTCCCTAGCCCCCCTGTATCCGTCCCTGATTAGGTTAGACCATTTTGGTAATTTTTTTAGTTCCCTTCATAAAAAAGTGCCAGCTAACTCGGAATAACTCCTCTAAATCATTCTAGATATAATAAACAAATAATAATTGAAAACCGACAACAATTCAGAAAGCAAAACAATATTTAAAAAAGATAGGAATTGACATTGAAAATTAACGAAAAATTTAAATTACAGATATATGAAAGACAAACTGTGTACAAGTAAAAATTGCCTTTTAGCATATGAGGTATAAAAAATCCTTAACAAATATTAAAAAAAAAATTTTAAATAATTAAATCGATCTATGGAAATTTTAATTTAATTTTTACATTTTTTCTAAATTTTTATAAAAAAAGATTAATGGAATAATAAAAAAAAATTAGTACATTATATATGTCTAATATCACTATATGAATATAAAATTATAAGTAAAATTATAAAAATAGCATATAATTATTCAAAAAATTACTTTTATTGAATATTTGAACAAAAAATCAATTTTCCGATAAACTATAGTTGTCTATATACGACTATAGTCGTAATATTTATTTTGTTAGAAAAATAATTTTTTATTATGATTATTATACCTCGTAAATATCCATTATAGACTCACAAGGAAGTTTTATGCTTAATTAAATTAATTTATCAAAGAAATAAGCGAATAAATTATATTAATTAATTTGAAAATTTTACGTAATTTTTATTTTATTAATAATATAACATATTTATACATGTATTTGTCAAATATTTTATTGTTATGACAACGTGCACTTGCATAAATACATAAGTAAAAATTTCTATTTATAAAAATGTACATTTAATCATAAATGAAAATATGTCTTCATTAAAGTTATTTTTCTTTATCAATATTAAATATTTGTTGATGAAACTTCAGAAATATATTTATTATGACATTTATGACATACTGATAGCGAGCTAGCAAAACTTTCAAAAACGTGCTACCCTATAGGGTACAGTATACACTACATATATACATATTACATAAATATTAATATTATCTATAGTAAAAGCTAAGGGTTCTTTTAAATTTACGAGTACAAAGAACATTATATAAAAATAATAGGGTTCTTTATATTTATATCATTGAAAATAACCCATTTATCATATATTTATTTCGTATTTAAGGTTCTCATTATTTTATTATTCCAAAGAACCCTATGACAATATAATGGGGTTCTTTGGACTAAAATGCTCGTCAAAAGAACACTTATTTCTAACAGTGTAGATGACCTGCTATATAGGATAAAGTATACTTATAACATTATTATATAATCCGGTTATAACCTAATACGGACACTTTAACAATAAATGGTCTTAATATTTTATGACTCAATATTTGTAGTACTATACTATACAAAAATTAAAATGTATTAATATTTTATGATTATAGATATTATTGTGATTATAAAATTGTATGTAATCTTTTTATCCAATAGATAACGGTGGTGTCCGTATTCAGTACCCATTTCGGAATACGAAGTTATAATACGGACATTCTATATACCACTAGATAAAATATATATTATTGATGAACCAATGAGATAAATTACAATTACATTATTTATAATTAATTTTATGAATAACTTAATATAATTTAATTATTTATTAATTTTTATTATTTTATTTATTAATAATACAAATAAAGTATATAAATAATAACATTTTTAGCTTTAAATTCATAGGTGTTCTTAATATTATAACGCCTGCGACTTTTTATGAAAATCAGAATATTTCACACGCTTGGTTATATATATAACCCTATAGGGTGTCCGTTATTTTTATTAGGAACTTATATGACCTCTGTATATATGCGTATAACTTAATTAATCTTTTATAACAAATATATCAATTATTTATATAATGTTTAGAATGCTTTAGTTTTTATTAATATATTGTTGTTTTATATCGATACATTTTTATATTCTTGAGAAGGTTTTAAGTTGATATTTTTTTTCATAAATTTAGAAACGTAATAAAAAAATCAGTTTATTGAATATATCAGCACTATTTTGATTACTTAAAAAATAAAAATTATGAATATTTTATTCATTAAAATTTTTTTGTAGGATTTATGGTTTCTGAGATACCGAGAGTATCCATATTCGGGAACTGTCCGTGAGCAGTTATAACTAAGTATACTTTCCCCTAATCCCGGTAGTTATTTGTTATCTCTTGTATTTAATAAATAAGGATTTAAACCATAAGCAAATATCTTATTCTTATTGTGTATATTGTCCTAATGAACCTATATATATATATATATATATATATATATATATATATTATACGCGATAAGAGCGTCCAATCAAAATTAACCAACATATATTTAAAAACTAGACAGCAATCAAGGAAAAATGTCATTTGACTTAATCTGTTATTCAAAATACCATATAATAAAATACGAAAATACTAATTGTGTATATTACATGTTTATTATAATGCATATGTATATTAGTGGATTATAGATACTATATAAAATAGATTTATTTGTATAAACATATGTGTGTTTATACTGTATACATATATATATAGGGACACATAGGTATGTGGAACCAACTCCGTCATGCTTCACTACACTCGTTCAACGAGTCGTTGTAATATATATATATATATATATATATATATATATATATATATATATATATATAAACTATAGTTATACTTTCTCGATATATTTTATTATAACCATATACCACATATTATATATATATATATATATATATATATATATATATATATATATATATACATAGCATATAGTATAGGATATAGAATATAGCATATACCTATATATATAAATAAATAATTTTGTTTGTAATTAAATTATAATTATTCTATCAGAAATTACTCGATTATAATTCGAATATGTTACGTAAATGAAACATGAGATCGATATAATTGTAGAATGCCCGTTTAATTTCAAGTAGAACCAATATATTATATATGTATAATAATATAATCCATCGATATGTTATCCGTTATAGTAACTGTTATAGTACCTTATAATTTATAATAGTAAACATTTAAATTTAATAAAAAAATAAAATGTAGGTAGGTAAACTATTGTTAACTAACTATTGTTAACAAATATTTAATTGTACAATTACTATAACGGATAACATATCGATGGATTATATGATTATACATATATAATATATTGGTTCTACTTGAAATTAAACGGATATTCCAAAACTATATCGATATCATGTGTTAAAATATTTAAATTATAATCGAATAATTTATAATATAAATTAAAATTTAATAAAAAATTAATTTTCAATAAAGAAACTATCTTATATCAATGGAATAATCGCGTATCAATATAAATTATATTGCAAATCATTTAAATGCAATCGAGAAAGGATAACTATAGTTAATATATATATATATATATATATATATATATATATTACAATGAATCGTTGAACGAGTGTAGTGAATCATGGCGGCGTTGGTTTCCATAATATTGTCCCTATATAGGTATATAGTATATTATATACTATAATAGTATATAGTATATACTGTATATACTATATACTATATAGGGTACCGTATAAACAAACATATTATTATACAAATATACTATATTACTATATAGTATCTACAACCCAATAATATATCTATATGTAATTGTATATATGCATTATAATAAACATGTATGCATATGTTTAACCGCCTAATAATCTCCATATTCCTCAACAAAGTGATTTTCGCCGACGATATTCCAC
Source organism: Osedax fenrisi (assembly GCA_964019155.1). Lineage (NCBI taxonomy): Eukaryota > Metazoa > Annelida > Polychaeta > Sabellida > Siboglinidae > Osedax > Osedax fenrisi. The sequence goes on along the minus strand of OZ025244.1, from coordinate 48,985,909 downwards.
AGAAACAGCTCTACTAAACGTAATTGATGTAATCACTTCTACCCTTAATATTAAAAATTGCTGTCAACTAGTAATTCTGGTCATATCCAGTGCTTTCTATACGCTTGATCACAAAATTCTACTGTCCCGTCTACACCTGCTTGGAGTTAGAGACCTTGCTCTCTCATGGTTTACTTCATATCTATCTGACCGTAGTAGCAGTGTAACAATATATAATTCTTTTTCTTCCTCTTCTCCTATGAAATATGGTGTTCCCCAGGGATCAGTACTCGGTCCTTCACTTTTCTCAATTTATTTATACCCATTACCATCCATAATATCTAAATATCCAAATATATATTACCATCTTTATGCAGATGACATACAACTATATATGTTTCTTCCAACTAATTCATCACCAGGTCTCAATAATCAACTCTTTAATTGTGCTAATGACATTAAAGAATGGCTTATTTCTAATAATATTCTCCTTAATACCTCCAAAACTACATTGTTAAATCTTTCTCCATCACCAACTTACTTCCCTCCTTTTCTTATTAATAATATTGTAATATCTCCTTCTTCTACTGCATCTAACTTAGGTGTACTTTTTGATTCTATAGATTCTATAGTATACTCTTTCCTTCATTCCTCATATTACTGCCATCACTAAATCTGCAAATTATCATATATTTAGAATTAGAAAAATACGAAAATCAATTACTGTATCTCTTACTAAAACTCTAGTTAGTTCCCTTGTACTCTCACCGTGAGAGTCTCACGTATCAACTGTTCCTCAATACTTATAAATCTTCCATTATCATATATCTCTCCCCTAAATCGAGTTATTCGTTCATTAATCCGTACAACATGTAACCTACGTATTCGAGATCATTCCTCTACTTCCTCATACCAACACCTATGGTTCACATTTAACAAACGCTCTGCTTATCGCATATTATCTATTGTTCATTCCTCAATATACTCTGCAAATTGCCCCTCGTATATTTCTGATTCTCTAGTACAAAGATCTTCCCTTACATCACTTAAGAAACCATGCATCTCATCTTCTATCTACCCCTATTCTACATCCCTCAAAAATGAATACTCGGGCACTGAGTTATATTGGTCCTAAGCTATGGAATTCACTCCCGCCTTATATTAGATCCATAAAACATTCATGAAATATATACAACAATTGATCTCAGGTGGGAACATGAAATACTAATATTGTTTGTCATTATTATTTTATTTATTAATTTCCGTACGGCTTATTCTATTTTATTTTATTATTATTAATGGTATTTATTGTTTACCTAATTTTATTATTTGTATTCTATTATATACACTTTTGAGAAATCATTTATGATTTATTTTAGTGTTTAAATAAACATTCAATCAATCAATCAATCAATATGTGTAATATACATAATTAATATTACACTATAGTATGTATTTACAAACTATAGTTTGTATTTATAAATTATTTTCTTATTTTATTATATGGTATTTTGATTGACAGTTTAAGTCAAAGGACATGTGTCCTTGATTGCGGTCTAGTTTTTAAATATATTTTGGTTAATTTTGATTGGCCGCTCTTATCGCGTATACACCGTATACGTATAATATACGTCGTCTATGTTCATTTGTTCATATGCATAAGTGGTGGTTAGTCGTGTTTCTCTGAATAATGTATTAATATAACTATTACATATTTGTATATCTAAAGTGTATTCTATTACTTACTGATATAATTGTTCAGTAGTACTTCATGGTACGTAATATATTTCATATAATATTAGTCTTTCTATTTGTATTATTGTGAATAAATACATATTATTACAATAATATAAACATTTTATAGGTCATCAATAAATAATAAACCTATGTATTTACAGTGTAGATCATCTACAGTGTAGATTCTACAAAAGCAGAAGATTTCAAGTAGACCAAGGTCACCATCAATTTGGATATGAAGTTAGTAATAGCATGTAGACCTATATTATAACGTACATTATTATTAGTATTACTAATTAATTGATAACTACTAAATATATATATATATATATATATATATATATATATATATATAATAAAATTAACAGATAAATGAGAATTGTTTTAACTAAATTAAGATAATAAATAATTATCTATAAATAATTGTAAATATATTAATTTAATTGTATAATGAATTTACAAAATGTACATGAATGTAGTACCTAATCTATTTTATAATGTATCGTATATAATAATATGATATACGCATAGTTGGAAAAAGCCTTTTTTTTAACTTCACGTTTTTGGTTTTTTGGTTTTTTCCTAGTTTTTATAGTTTTTTTGCTAGTTGGTTGGGTTTTTCCTGGTTTTTTGGTTTTTCCAAGATTTAAAATGAATGTAGTGAGTATTCAGATATATAGATTATATACAACTTGTATAATACAAGTATATACTAATATATTGTATATCGTTCATTTAACATATAGCATATTGTGTTACGTATAGATATTATTTAAAATGTCTTAATAATCACATTTAATAAAATAAATATTTATTTATAATATCATATAAGAATTATTCTTCGAATGAATAACAAAATACGCATATACACTTGAATAACAATTATATGATAGTATATATGTTATATATATTATGTTATATATGTTGTTTATGATTCATTTAACATATATTTTATGATAATAAATATATATATTATTTAAAAGGAAAAATATTCACATGTAATCAATATAAATACGGAGATATTGTATAAGAATAAATAAACAACTATAGTTGACTATATTGAATATATTCAATAGGTTCTTATATAAACTTGAATATTCAATATATTACTATGAATTAAATTTATAATACTTATATAGTATGTTATTTATTACACTTTATTACACATTTACGCATGACTATGTATTTTTTTTAATTTACTAATTATAAATTGTACAATCATAATTACACATATGGAAATATTGTTGTGCATTATAGGCGCTATATTTATATGACTAATATTTTATAGACAGGTGGTGGCGCGCTATCAAAATTAACTATTATTTATTTAATAAAATTGAAGTTTTAAAATGAATTATTATTTAAAGTGTATATAATTATTATAATAATACAATAGAATATATCATATATTTAATATATATTATTTAATTTATATTTTAACAAAAAACCAAAAAACCTCACGATGCCAACTATGCATACGTATATGTATATATATATATATATATAGTTTATTCAACATATTCCTGGAATATGTAATGAAGGGTGTTAAAAGTTTGAACTGTGACTTTCAATTAAACGAAAATATGTCTGTTGATATCAGATACTCCTCATAAACTAAGTAATCATTTCATAAAATAATAAAAATTAAATTATAAGTTAAAAGGGTAATACCATAAATAAAAAATGATAATAACATCAATATAAAAGATATAGTATAAAATAAAAACTATAAAATAAATAATAAAATATAATATAAATAAAATGTAAAGTGTAAAATCAATAGTCAATGACTATTAGTCATACATAATAATCATTAATATCATTAATCAATATATATCATTAGTCAATTATTACTGATCATTATCATTAGTTTATTATATTTAGTCAAATAAAATTAGTATAATTATCATTAATTTGTTATCGCAAGTCAGTTATCATTAGTCAAATTCGTATCATTAGTTAATTATAAATAAAGTTAAAATTAAAATTAAAATTAAAGTAATTAAATTCACTTCCTCACCCTAAAATATAAAAATAATGTATATAATATTTATATATATATATATATATTATGAACATATAGGCATATATTGAAAAAGACTAAATAAACTAATATCATACTAATCTGTATACAAATATATATTTAATTTAAAACTCTATTTAAATGTACAATGTTGTACAATTGTAACATTTATTTGACTCAAATAATAGACACATGTATATTATAGTATATTATATACTAGCTATAGCTAATTTTATTGCTAGTAATAAAAATAGAGTATTCCTAGAAAAATAATACTATTATTATGTTGGCACTATAGTATATATATTATATATATATATATATATATATATATATATATATATATATATATATATATATATGTATATATGATTTATATATATATATGATAATATAAATATGATATTTTAATGTAGTTAATACAATTCTTACACAATTCATATATTGTTTGGATTATATTGGTTATTATAATTCATGAATATGCTTATAAAGATCTATAGAAGGAACTTAATTTGTAATTTTTATAAAATAAACAAATGTATATGTTGTAGGATGTATATAAATACAATATAATAATTATGTTATTAAGCTAGTGTGTTCATAAATTAAAATATTAACAATTGTTTAATTGATAAATATGGTTACATTATTGTTACTTATTATTACTTACATAACACAATGGTATAATATGTGGGTGAAAGTTGTCAAAAAAAAAAGATGATACTATTCAGCTATATGGTTACTGTTAGGAGATGTGTGTCTCTTATGTAAAGATGTCAATATATCTGGACTAGATGTGTATTACATTGTATACGACACCAGATTCGAAACATACAATACACATCATATACATTAACACTGACATTTACATAGAACACATTGCAATATTACATTGGAAAGTTAACAAATTAAACCTATTTATCATATGAACATAATATATTATTATCATATTATCAAATTTATGATCACTTAAGTGAACATTCATATTGCTATTAGTATTATAATTAGATATATATGCATATAATTTAAATACAATATTAATAAAGTAGTATATACCTAATATTATCAAACAGATCAGATCAGATAAGAATCTTATCATAAGATATCACCTGAAGTAAAGGCACTGTTACCCTACGGAAATATTGACAAGATCTGCTGCAGATGAATTACTGGGAACCTATATGAATGATGGTAGACATCTCGGCTGGCTGGCACACTATTTCTGACTCATCAACATAGCAGCACAAGTTACAGATTAGTTTAATATATATATATATATATATATATATATATAACATTGTATCACTAACAAAGATTTTGTGAAGTTTCCTTAGAAAAATCTTTGTCACAAATAAGAATTTCGATTATCTATATTATTCTATAAAATTAGATATTTTATTAGATTGTGTATTGCTGATTTACAATTTATAAAAAATCAAATTAACATTAGAATTAATAGTAATGTATTTATCAACAATATTTATATTATTAAATACATCAAAAAGTACAATAATTATAATTAATAAATAATTTTATAAATTATTATATTTTATATACAGTGAAATATAAAAATATATCTCTATAGATATAATGAAATTTTAAAATATAATATAAATATCAAAGTTCAAATATAAAAGCAATTATTAATATATACATATATATGTATATATTAATAATTGCTTTTATATTTGAACTTTGATATTTATATTATATTTTATTTATATTATTTACTTATATAAGTTCACTATATATATATATATATATATATATATATTTATTACAAATTATAATTAATTAATATTAAATATTAAAATACTTACAACTATATATTTATAATAATATTATTAAAATAATGTCTACGTTAGGTAATTATTATGTTAATGAAATTGATACACACATGTGTATTCATATGTGTATATATACATGAATACATGTACATATCATATGTAACACTGTGTACTAATGTTGCCCTCATATAAGGGTGTTCCCTCGTACGAGAACCTCCCAATTACGATGTACGATATCTTATTATATATTGAACCGCGGTTTAAATAAATAACGACAACTTATTACTTAGTTATAAGGCTATAATTTATCATAAATGGTTTAACAAAATATTTCTATACTAATGAAGAAAGTATTTATTTAGTTAAACATTAGAGTCACTAATAACTTGTAAAATTATTATTTTATAATATTATTATATATTTATAATCTATATATATATATAGATTACGAAAAGTTTATTTTCTATTTTATTAATCTCAATTATAAATGGGATATATGTTTATAAGAAAAAATGACGTGATAAATTAATAATATCAACTAATATAATTTATTTTATAATTTATAATATAATTGTAATACAAATTATTGTTTAGAAAAATTGCATGTTAGAATAATAATTAACTAATTATGTTAAAAAAAAGTTTTTTTAAATTATTTTATTATATTATTTATATATATAATTAGTAAAAGTGTTTAAATAATTTTAAATATTATAGAAAAATATTGTTGATCCAAGATAGAGGTTAACCTACAATATTTATATTAAAAATTAAGTACTTATTTTTAAATTGTCAAAATAATATGTAAATTCTTCTTTTATAAGTTATAACTTATAACTAATACATATTTACATTAACATTTTAGTTTCGTGTTCATAGATTAAGTAATGATTATATTAATACATTTTTAATGACAAACTATCTATAGACACATAAAATAATAATAATAATAATAATAATTTAATAATAATATACATTGAATATACCATGGACAACAATACTAAATAATATAAAGTACTAATATATAGAGTCTGCATTTGGTGTAGTGTTATATACTACAGACTGCATTGATATAGGAGTATTATATAATAATAATATAATAATAATAAAATAACAATTTAATAATGATATACATTTAATATAACATGGACACAAATAATAATTTGGATAATTTAATGATTATGGGTAGAGAGAAAAGAAGAAGTAAGATTTATAAACCTTTTGTGGGATCTAATAGAACAAATGGTAGGATGGAGGGAATTCCACATGGTTGGACTGGAATTTTTAAAAGATATCTTTTTGTTATAATAGATAGATTTTGAACGAGATATAGTATATTTGTAATTTTTTCTAACTAGTGATAGAGCTAATTTAGTTTCAGTAGAAGGATTTTTAAGAAATTTCTTCTCAAATTTGTGAACACTCTTCTTGAAGATGAAAAGTTTGTGGGAGAAAAAGGGCAGTCGGTAATTAATGTAGTTTTTATAGGTGTATATTGATAATATTTAGTAGAGTGGAGTTTAGGAGTATCTTTGATGGTTCATAATGTATGATATAGATATATTATAAAAGTGTATATATATATATTGATGATTCATAATGTCTGATATAGAGATATGATAAAAGTTTGTTTATATTGATGATTCATAATTATTGATATAGAGATATGATAAAAGTTTGTTTATATTGATGGTTCATAATGTCTGATACAGATATATGATAACAGTTTGTTTATATTGATGGTTCATAATATCTGATATACCATTATAGATATGATAAAAGTTTGTTTATATTGATGGTTCATAATGTCTGATATAGAGATATGATATAAGTTTGTTTATATTGATGGTTCATAATATCTGATATAGAGATATAATAAAAGTTTGTTTATATTGATGGTTCATAATGTCGGATATAAAGATATGATAAAAGTTTGTGTATATTGATGGTTCATAATGTATGCTATAACATTAGAGATATGATAAAAGTTTGTTTATATTGATGGTTCATAATATCTGATATAGAGATATGATAAAAGTTTGTTTATATTTATGGTTCATAATATCTGATATAAAGATATGATATAACTTTGTTTATATTGATGGTTCATAATATCTGATATAGAGATATGATAAAACTTTGTTTATATTGATGGTTCATAATGTATGCTATAACATTAGAGATATGATAAAAGTTTATTTATATTGATGGTTCATAATATCTGATATAGAGATATGATAAAAGTTTGTTTATATTGATGGTTCATAATGTCTGATATCATACCTTTGATACAATACAAGACTACAATGCAAGATTTAGGATTTTTAGAATTGCAAAGAAGGAAATCGAACTTAAAATAATACAGTTATATATATATAGTGATACACTATATATATGTATTCACTATAGTGCTGAATAATACAAATAATAAATTAGAGCATCAAAGCATTAATTAGAGTTTTAGTAAGGTTTCTGGAAAGTGATATCCGTATTTTTTTAATTCTGAAGAGATGAAAGTGTTTTGTAATGAATGAGATGAGGATTTTGTAATGGATGATATGTGATTCTTAAATGATAATTTGTCATCAAATACTAATCCTAGGTTTTTGGAGGAATGGGAAGGAGAAATAATCATGTTATTTATAGTAAAGTTTGGAAAGGAAGTTTCAGAAGTAGATATGTTAAGTACAGTAATCTTAGAGGAATTAATTAGTAGTTTATTGGAGAGGAGCCATAATCTTATGGAGTTAGCACACTCGATTAATTCAGAGTTAATGGTATTATGAGAATTTATAGGGAAAAGGGTAAACAGTTGAATATCATCAGCAAAAATATGGTAGTGAATATTTGGAAATTTCTTAATTAGATCAGCAATAGGGCGGATATAAATAGAAAATAAGGATGAACATAGAACGGATCCTTGGGGAATACCGTGGTTAAGATGAGAAAGAGGCGAGTAAGATTTTCAATCATAATATTTCGGTTAGTAAGATATGAAGTACACCATTTTAACGCTAAGCCAGATATACCCATCAAAGTAAGTCGCGAGATTAATATGTTATGGTCCAGAGTATCAAAAGCAGATGAGAGAACAAGTAGGATTAGCTGGCAACACGTGTTGCTATTTAAGGTAGATAATATTGTGTCAGTAATATGGAGGAGAGCTGTTTCGGTTGAATGACCCTTACGATAAGCGCTTTAAAAGTGTAGAAAAGATTATTTTTATTTACATGGGCGATGAGTTGTTTGGAAATAATTCTTTCTAATATTTTACTCAAAAAGAGTAGGTGGGAGATCGGGCGATAATTTCTAAATGAGTTTGGGTCTAGGTTTTGTTTTTTTTAATATAGGGGATATTATGGCAGTCTTGAGACAGGGTGAAACTTGGCCAAAGTTTAGTGAGTTCGCAATAATATCCAAGAAAATAGGAGAACATAAGGGTGAAAGTGTGTGATATAATGATAAAGGTAGGGGATCAGTGGGGGAGGTACAGTGAGATTTCATGAGTAGGTCATTTACTTCATACAGTGAAGGGATAGTGAATGTACTTAATGAGTCAATATGATGGGTCAATATGAATGTACTTAATGATTCAATATGATGGGTATAGTAGGATTGAGTATGGATGGAGTAGATGGGCAAATAATATTATTAATGCTTGAAATTTTATTTTCAAAGACTTTTTAAAAAGAGAACACAGTTGAAAATTTTACGTGTTTGGTAAAATAGGGAGGATTTTTTCATCTGGAAGGAGAGAGACTTTTATTTGCTATTTGAAATAATTTGCGAGGATCGGAGGAGATCAATGATATCTTTTTGTTATAATAGATAGATTTTGAACGAGATATAGTAGATTTGTAATTTTTTCTAGCTAGTGATAGAGATAATTTAGTTTCAATAGAAGGTTTTTAAGAAATTTCTTCTCTAATTTGTGAACACTCTTCTTGAAGATGAAAAGTTTGTGGGAGAACCATGGAGAAAAAGGGCGATCGGTAATTAATGTAGTTTTTGTAGGTGCATGTATATTGATAATATTTAGTAGAGTGGAGTTTAGGAGTATCGGACAGAGGGAAGTTGAAGAAGAGATGGTTCATAATATCTGATATAGAGATATGATAAAAGTTTGTTTATATTGATGGTTCATAATGTCTGATATAGAGATATGATAAAAGTTTGTTTATATTGATGGTTCATAATGTCTGATATAGAGATATGATAAAAGTGTGTTTATATTGATGGTTCATAATGTCTTATATCATACCTTTGATAGAATACAAGACTGCAGTGCAAGATTTAGGATTTTTAGAATTGCAACGAAGGAAATTCGAACTTAAAATAATACAGGTATATATATATATATAGTGATACACTATATATATTTACTCACTATAGTGCTGAATAATACAAATAATAAAAGTAACACACGCGAAGTTACTCGCTGAAGAAAAAGAAGTTTATATTGAGATGATGGATGTACCTGAATATCCTGTTAAATCATCCAAAAATTCAATGTTTAGCATAAAATCTTCAGCCTAATAAAAATAGCATAGATCTAGTTCTAAAACAAGCGTGAAGAATGGTACAACTACCCCATCCAGATCATCGAAACAAACGTCCTCTTCATCTAGTAGTCATCGTAGCAAAAGTAGCAGCGGCGCAAGCGAGGGCAAACGGAAAAGTTCTGGAAATAAACCGTACACTGAAAAGAAGCCGCATCCCGAAAATAAAATTAAAATGAACCAAATTGACGAGATAATCGCTAGCCAATATGCGCAGCATCTTAATTGTCGTTTTTGACTTTCAAAAGAGAGAACAAGAAATTATAGTAGTGACATCTTCACTAATGTTCAGTACTCTACGCTTGAATACAATGTTAGATGTGCGCTGACCGGTTTGTCAGTAAAGAATGTGTAATACTAGCAGAATCATGATGGTTCATAATGTCTGATATAGAGATATAATAAAAGTTTGTTTATATTGATGGTTCATAATGTCTGATATAGAGATATGATAACAGATTGTTCATATTGATGGTTTATAATGTCTGATATAGAGATATGATAAAAGTTTGTTTATATTGATGGTGCATAATGTATGTTATAGATTTATGATTAAAGTTTGTTTATATTGATGGTTCATAATGTATGTTATAGATATATGATAAAAGTTTGTTTATATTGATAGTTCATAATGTATGTTATAGATATATGATAAAAGTTTATTTATATTGATGGTTCATAATGTCTGATATACCATTAGAGATATGATAAAAGTGTGTTTATAGTATGGTTCATAATGTCTGATATAGAGATATGATAAAAGTTTGTTTATATTGATGGTTCATAATGTCTGATATAGAGATATGATAAAAGTTTGTTTATATTGATGGTTCATAATGTATGATATAGAGATATTATAAAAGTGTATATATATTGATGATTCATAATGTCTGATATAGAGATATGATAAAAGTTTGTTTATATTGATGGTTCATAATATCTGATATAGAGATATGATAAAAGTTTGTTTATATTGATGGTTAATAATGTCTGCTATAGAGATATGATAAAAGTTTGTTTATATTGATGGTTCATAATGTATGTTATAGATATATGATAAAAGTTTGTTTATATTGATGATTCATAATTATTGATATAGAGATATGATAAAAGTTTGTTTATATTGATGGTGCATAATGTATGTTATAGATTTATGATTAAAGTTTGTTTATATTGATGATTCATAATTATTGATATAGAGATATGATAAAAGTTTGTTTATATTGATGGTTCATAATGTATGATATAGAGATATGATAAAAGTTTATTTATATTGATGGTTCATAATGTCTGATATAGAGATATACTAAAAGTGTGTTTATATTGATGGTTCATAATATCTGATATAGAGATATGATAAAAGTTTGTTTATATTGATGGTTCATAATGTATGATATAGAGATATTATAAAAGTGTATATATTGATGATTCATAATGTCTGATATAAAGATATGATAAAAGTTTGTTTATATTGATGGTTCATAATGTCTGATATAAAGATATGATAAAAGTTTGTTTATATTGATGGTTCATAATGTATGTTATAGATATATGATAAAAGTTTGTTTATATTGATAGTTCATAATGTATGTTATAGATATATGATAAAAGTTTATTTATATTGATGGTTCATAATGTCTGATATACCATTAGAGATATGATAAAAGTGTGTTTATAGTATGGTTCATAATGTCTGATATAGAGATATGATAAAAGTTTGTTTATATTGATAGTTCATAATGTCTGATATAGAGATATGATAAAAGTTTGTTTATATTGATGGTTCATAATGTATGATATAGAGATATTATAAAAGTGTATATATATTGATGATTCATAATGTCTGATATAGAGATATGATAAAAGTTTGTTTATATTGATGGTTCATAATATCTGATATAGAGATATGATAAAAGTTTGTTTATATTGATGGTTAATAATGTCTGCTATAGAGATATGATAAAAGTTTGTTTATATTGATGGTTCATAATGTATGTTATAGATATATGATAAAAGTTTGTTTATATTGATGATTCATAATTATTGATATAGAGATATGATAAAAGTTTGTTTATATTGATGGTGCATAATGTATGTTATAGATTTATGATTAAAGTTTGTTTATATTGATGATTCATAATTATTGATATAGAGATATGATAAAAGTTTGTTTATATTGATGGTTCATAATGTATGATATAGAGATATGATAAAAGTTTATTTATATTGATGGTTCATAATGTCTGATATAGAGATATACTAAAAGTGTGTTTATATTGATGGTTCATAATATCTGATATAGAGATATGATAAAAGTTTGTTTATATTGATGGTTCATAATGTATGATATAGAGATATTATAAAAGTGTATATATTGATGATTCATAATGTCTGACATAAAGATATGATAAAAGTTTGTTTATATTGATGGTTCATAATGTCTGATATAAAGATATGATATAAGTTTGTTTATATTTAGGGTTCATAATATTTAATATAGAGATATGATAAAAGTTTGTTTATATTGATGGTTCATAATGTCTGATATCATACATTTGATACAATACAAGACTGCAGTGCAAGATTTAGGATTTTTAGAATTGCAACGAAGGAAATCGGAAATTAAAATAATACAGGTATATATTTATAGTGATACACTATATATATATGTACCCACTATAGAGATGAATAATACAAATAATAAAAGTAACACACGAGAAGTTACTCGCTGAACAAAAAGAAAGTTTATATTGAGATGATGGATGTACCTGAATATCCTGTTAAATCATCCACAAATTTAATGTTTAGCCAAAAATGATCAACCCCATAAAAATAGCATAGATATAGTTATAATACAAGCATGAAGAATAGTACCACTACCCTGCCCAGATCATAGAAATAAACGTCCTCTTCATCGTAGCAAAAGTAGCAGTGGCCAAAGCAAGGGCAAACAGAAAAGTTCGGGAAATAAACCGCGCACTGAAAAGAAACCGCATCCCGAAAATAATATTAAAATGAACCAAGTTGACGAGATCATAACTAGTCAATCGAATTCCATTAAAGTAGTGACATATTCACTAATGTTCAATACTCTACGCTGGAATACAATGTAAGATGTGCGCTGACCGGTTTGTCAGTAAAGAATGTGTAATACTAGCAGAATCTTGATTGCCATTTTTAATTTGACTCTCAAAAGAGAGAACAAGAAATTATACTTAGGAGTAATACTTTCCGTAGAGGACGTACAGCTGGCGATACATCAGCTTAAGACGGCGTCGGCTATTAGACTCCAGTTAACCGTGACGACGAATGGCGTCGCTCGTAACCAAAAAATACGTCGGATTAACTATGGGCCTGTGGTATCTTATCTGGGATCCCGAACCCTTCTCTCTCTATATATGTGTTCACTCTAATGCTGAAACTTTCAAATTCAGCACTATAGTGAGTATATATATAGTGTCTCACTATGAATATATACTAGTGTTGGAAATTTTCAGATTTTTCACTCATTCGAAGGTTTCGAATAGTAAATAAATACACTTCGAAGGGTTCAAATAGTATTATTTTTATTAAATTAAGTATTCGAAGGTTTCGAATAGTAAATAAATACACTTCGAAGGTTTCAAATAGTATTATTTTTATTTAATTAAGTATTCGAAGATTTCGAATAGTAAATAAATACACTTCGAAGGTGTCAAATAGTATTATTTGTGTTAAATTAAGTATTCTAAGTTTTCAAATAGTTAAATTATACATTTCTAAGGTGTAAAACAGTAAATAAATACAATTCGAACGTTTTAAATAGTATTATTTGTATTAAATTAAGTATACAAAGTTTTCTAATAGTTAAATATTCATTTTAAAGGTTTAAAATAGTAAATACACTTTGAAGGTTTCAAATAGTAAATATATTTAATAATTAAAAATAATAATAATTATTTATTTTGACAAATATATATAATAATATAATGTAATATAATTAAAAAGGATTATGGATTTTGATTAATGATCAATGAATATCATTAAGTCTAATTTCTCCTGACATAATTTTGAACGTTTTTTTGTTAAAATATTTGGAGCCATAGAAAATATTCTTTCTGCAGGAACAGAAGATGACTGCCCAGTTAAATATTTTTTGCAATCTTGGAAAGAATTTGAAATTCCTTATCGTGGTCAGACCACCACATTAATGGACAATAATTCCTGTCAATTCTTGGTTTATACAGATATAATTTCAGTTCATCTATTTCATTATAAAATAGAAATAAGTTTCTATTATTTTAAATAAAATATTGAATTAGGATATGATATTTATCGATTAGTTAAATAAAATTATTTAAAGTTATTTAAATTATATTTACCAAATAATCTAGTAATGATAATAAATATCCCAGCAAACAATTTCGGCAGATTTAAAGCAGAATTAAAGCAGAATCGAAAGTTAAAGCAGATTTTAAGCAGATTTTAATATTTTTTTATTAAAGGAGAATATATCTGCTTTAAAAAACGCTTTAAATATAGAAAATCAAGATTTGAATTATTAAAGCAGAATATATCTGCTTTAAAAACGCTTTAAATATAGAAAATCACATTTGAATTATTAAAGCAGAATATATCTGCTTTAAAAACGCTTTAAATATAACATTTAATATTAAACATAGAAAATCAGATTTGAATTAAGTAGATATCTGCTTTAGCTGTTTTCAATATTCAATATATATCCTAACATTAATTAATATATAACATTTATATATATATATATATAAACATATAGTAGTTGTAAAAATATTCATTTATGGGATTTTTATTTGTAATACATGTATATGTATAATAAACAAAAACATATTAATTAAAATAAACTTTATTAGTTCATAAAACACATAAAGAAATAATGGTTAAAATAAAATTCAATGAATAATAATAGAAATATATATATAGTAAATATTTAATTATGAAATGATAAAAATATAATTTTATTAGTATAAATAGGAATGTCTTCAATATTATGAATGCACAATGCATTGCACACACCATTTACTTGAATATCTTTATGTGGTATATGTATTATATGAAAATCAAATGCATCAGAAATAAAAGAACCAATATTCTGAGAATCTAAACCCATTAAAGTATATAGAGAGTTACTATTATAAAGTTTTCACTTATATAATTTCTGACTTTCATTATAATTTAAAACTTGACAAAATGACTGTTGATATTCATAAAAATTATAAGGAAATTCTGTATGTATTTCATCTTTAGAAATTCTATCATTTATATATAATATATTATGCCTAATATGTTCATCAATTCTATTTATTATTTGCGTCAGTGGATTTTTTCCATTTCGGACCATGTGCTTTAAGTATTGCATATAATTCTCATACTTAAAGAAAGAGTTGATATCTAATGGACCTTGATATATAATGTTATCTTTAAAATGAGACAAGGAATGTACATTATAAATTGCAAATCTTCTTCCAAATAAAACCATACCTTGTTTTATAAAGTATGTAAGTTGTTTATTTGCAAAATTAATCATATTTGGAATAGAAGATAATTTATTAGAGCATAGTATGCTCATTGCAGAATTTAAACACAATAAGTGCTCGTAGTATTTATAATATAATATATCCTTAAAAATAAGTTTCCCTGTATATAATAAAATTTGCCTTAGTTCCGTTGCTTTGTATCGATCGATATCTTTAAGTGGCCTCACCTTTCGCGCAAATCTCATAGGAATTGACTTGCTAATATTGCTTAGTCTTTTGTCGATTCGATTGATATCTTCAACTGATAATTTGATAACGTTATATTTACAAGCTTTGTCTTTACCTATATAGTAATAGTCAGTATTATTAATAATATTTAATTTATAAATATCCTATTATATAATACACATACCTAGATAAATCTTTAACAAATTTTTCATTACGCCAAGCAGAGCACAATGCATATAATCGACATTGAATGCTTTCACCATGTCTATAGGCAGTTCAGTAAATGGTGATGTAGTATTATGGTGATTATCTTCGATATGTCGCCTGAATCCATAATCTGTTCTTCTTTCACATTCAAGATCTTTAAACACTGTTGATCCTTCTATTGATACACCAATTACTTTACATTTATCACATCCAGCCTTTGCATTAAATTGTTTTATACCCTTTACAAAAGCCTTAGCTGGTGCATCACACGTAATAAATCCTATAACAATTTTAAAAACTTCACCATTTAAGCTAACACATGTATGTAATATATTTTTTATTATTTCTATTGTTGGTTTTAAGAATTCTAGACTATTTGGTTTATTTCCAAAGGTTAATGCCATTGGAAATACAAAGTCTGATATAGATGATTTTTAAATTTTTTTTTTATATAATCTTCATACTTAATATATGTTACACCAATGCTACCAAAGAAAATTGTTAATTTTTAAAATAAAAATGTTATATATATTTATTTTTAACAACATATTTTATATTTTTAACATAAGAAATTTATTATTATTATTATTGATAATTGTTAGTAATTTAAAAAAAAAATTCTTGATTATATTACAAAATTATAGACATAAATAAATTATAAAAAATAGCGACATCTATTTGCGATTTATATAGAAAATAGTAGGATTTTTTTTTGTCATTTTTTTTGCCAATTTACAAATAGCCAGGGAAATGACAAAACATAATCGTATCATCAACAAAAAAATACCATATATTTTAAATATATATGTAAATTATTTGCAGAGTGAGACATACTATTCTGAGACAACCGGTTCATCATTGTACGTCATGTAATTAGGAAATATATATATATATATATATATATATAATAATATATAGTTTATTAGGTAAACAAAAATAATGAAGACAAAACAGATATGAATTGATACCCAAATAGATATGGTACCAAAATTAACATTGGGTTTAAATTTAATAACAAAACACTTAGTTTATGCATGCCGTATATAATAACATATATATATATATATATATATAATGTGATGCATAATTATAAGACATTTTTGTATTTCTTATATTATAATATATGATAATTATATTACGTATATAATACGTATATTAATTATACACAAACATATACATACATCTATATAATAATTAATATTAATAATTAACTAATATTTTAAATAATATATTTATTAATACTTACTTAATGATATTAGATATGTAAACATTTGTTTGTATATTTATTATATAAAGTTATATAAGTTATGAATAATTAAAGATAGTAGGATATAAATACATATCTACATGATTTCACCATTATTTCAACACAATTTAATATTGTGTATATAGTGTAAAATAAACCGTATATCATTATCATCATTATATATATATATATAAGATATATATACTATAATATATAACATACCCTTCCTGAGTTGTTATATTTCCATGATTATTATGTATAGGCGTAACCCTAAATAATTGGTTGTACGAATAATTTAATATATTAGTATTAAATATATATCTATATATATATATATATATAAATTGCTCATACATTCGCTTGGGACATTTGTATTCATCTTCACTTTATGCATATTAATGCAGCCTTCGTAGGCTAGGGGGTATGTCACGTGACCGTTGTGCATCTGTGTTGTTGTTACGGTTGCTTAGGTTACCGTGGTAACACCATTTAATATTATAGTATAGGAGAGTGGTGGGTTTAATTTCTGGTGTGTATATAATGTATTCACCAGTATATGCGTATATGATGGTTTTTAATTATACATAATTTATTCATGTATATATATATAGTCCTGTTCACCAGGTATATGATTGTTCTAAGTCAATGTTATTTTAACATGTGGATTACATTTACGGTTAAAATCAATCCCTTAAAATCAATACTTCTAGAGTCGGTAAATTTGACACATATTTTTCGTAATTCAAAGTCTCCAATCTCTTCAAAATGTGTTCGTTAAGCTTAACGGGAACTCTATTACTAAATAATCTACACCAGTCTTGCTTCTAGTGGTATCAGAGTAGGTCAACTGACAAAGTAGCATAATGAACTTTCAGTATATTCATCTTGTTATTGTAGCTATAGGAATCCTGTGGTTGTATTACGTTCTATATGTGTATACAGTATTTTGAGATATTTAAGCAAATCACTGAACTTATATCGATCTACAAACTTAGTATCTGAAATATATGTAATAAAATATATATATATATATTGAATTAGAATATATATTTATTTGAATTAAATTTATTCAAAAATATTTAATATTCATCCCTTAAAAGTAGCATATATATGCTACTTTTAAGGAATGGATATTAAATTTAATATATATATATAATGTATGTATATATATATATATATATGTATATACAAATACAAAAATTACTTTGGTTGGCCTCAGCTTCACGACATTCTTTTCCCTCCGAAATCTGCTTGAAGGTTTTCTTTCTAGTATTCGTAATTCTAGAACATTCGCCTTCCATTACAGTGTCCAGCCCGAAGAGATACACTGATTTAGCTCGCCTTTTACATATCCACAACCACAGGTCAGATCTTCTGTCGGTTTCTTCGTCGTGGTTCCGCTGACCTCTACTCGTTGCCATGGTTACCGGATTCGTATCTCTATACACGACCAGCCTCTCTTTCAGCTGATCTTCGAGCGCTTTCACTATGGTCTTAGCGCAATCCTTGACCGGGGGTTAACACCCGTTACGCATGGTTAGCACGGTGTTGATCACTTCAGGCTTGACCGCGTACTGAGATTTAGGGCCACTCCCCGAACGTTTAGGCGATATTCCTCCGTACCTAAACCTGTCATACTGCTGCTTCGAAGCGTTTACAGATTTCACATGTACAACCGTGTTCATTTCGAGATAATAATCGTATGAGCATAATTGTAATAGGTAAATGTATATAATATATATATATCTATATATATTATTCGATAATATTCCACAATACATAACATACTACTGAATACCAAATGAACATTATCATATATGGTCATATTCATTTGATAGAGGTATACCATAGACATATATGTAATGTATTGTGGAATATTCACATAATCGTACAGATTATTTATATATAAATAATAGTATATTATAATTTAAGAAATACAATAATTCTTTATAATGATTTTCTAATAATATATATATATTTATTCATACTTACTTAATGATATTAAATATGTAAATATTTGTTTGTGTATAAACGTGTATTTAGTATATAAAGTTATATAGGTTATGAATATTTAAAGATATTAGGATATAAATACATATCTACATGAATTCAACATATTGTGTATTTAGTGTAAAATAAACCGTATATAATTATCATCATTATATATATATATATGTGTGTGTATGTATGTATGTGTGTGTGTGTGTTTACTAACCTTTATCTTTTGGTTATCATTCTTATCCTTGATTTTGTTTTCCGATCTCTAAATTAATATTAATGCTTGTTAGGTTGTTTATTATAATTTTAATTTGTACTCATGTATATTTATTTATTATAATCACCATATTAGATATAATATATATATATATATATATATATATATATATATATGTTTATTTAAATGTTCAATAAATCTACATAAAATATTATTAGGTTATATTAGGCTTATAGATAATGATTGATATATAGTTTTTTCAAATTCCCTTTTAATAATGATTTCGATAGAGAATGTTTAAAAGAATTTTCTAAATTATTCTATAATATAGGTCTGTTATAAAATATACTAAAATATTGTATTTGTGACCTATAGGTTATATGATGGTATTATAAATTTATATTGACTTCTTTGACTATAGTTATTTTTAAAAGAAAAAATATAGATTATATATACTTACTTAGTTACTTAGTCCCGTGACGTAGGCATCGTAGGGGGAGAACATGACAATGTTTTTATTAACTTTTTCCATTTATAACAAACTTTTGCAATAACTAAAAGTTGCTGAAGATGGAGATTAGAGTATTCAAAAATATCATTTAACCAATTTTTTTTTGGTCTTCCTCTTTTTCTATTACCTTCGACGTAGCCTCGAAGAATTGTTTTGGACATTGAATCGTGTCGAGTTATATGTCCGAATTTTGTCATTTTTCTTCGCATGATTATATCAAGAAGAGGTACATACGAGCCGACTTTCTCATTTATTAAATTATTGACCAATATATTCGTCTTTCTTTCTTTATAGCTTATATTCAAGATACACCTGTGAGCTTTTGACTCAAAACCTCTGATCTTCTTCTTTGATTCTTCTAACAGAGTCCATGTCACAGCCATAAAGCAATGTTGACAGAACTAATGAGTTGTATAATCTAAATTTAAGTTTGAAATCGATTTCTCCGCTACAACAGATCTTTTCCAGTTTTACTAGTGCTGAAACTGCCATAGCTAATCTTATATTTCTTTCAATTTTTGAGTTGCCGGATTTCGTAAGCATTGCTCCAAGGTATTTAAAATGTTCCACATTTTAAATCTGTTTATTGCACATATAAATAATTGGTGTTGGACCTTCTCCATTGACAAGAATTTTGCATTTATTATGATTAATTTCCATGCCATATGCTGTCGATGTTTTTTCTAGTGCATCAGTTATAGTTTGTAGTTCACTTTCGGAACCTTATTAAGATCAATATCGTCTGCAAATCTCAGGTTATTGAATTATCTGCTTTCTATAGATATAATAGATGGTTGGTTTGTTACAGAGTCCAGCATTATTTTTTCCATGAATATATTGAACAGAACAGGCGATAATAAGCACCCTTGCCTCACACCTACTGTTGTATTAAACTTTGTTCCAATATTATTATTTAGCAGTACGCTGCTTTTAGAAGACATATATAGTGATTGAATACATTGAATTATATCACTGCCTATTCCAAAAGAAGACATCACATGCCATAAACCCTCATGCCATACTCTAATAAAGGCTTTCTTGTAGTCAATGAAATTATGATACACTTGACGTTGTTGATCGCTGTGTTTTTCCATTATTAGTCTGAAGTTAAGAATTTGTTCAGTTGTGCTTTGATTTTTTCTAAAACCGGCTTGTTCTTCCGCATGTTTTATATATACAATTATATATATAATCACATATTAATAAATATGTAATACTTAATTATAGTATAGGCCAATAACTGAATACGTATTATTCGTATTATAAATGGTTTACATCCTGGTGGTACTACGTGATAGGTGATCTGACAGATTGACACTATATTAATTATATCAACATATCATAATCATGATCTTCGTGATCTTCACTAACCGGTTTATTAAAATGATAATTGAATGAATTTTTTGTAACGTATGATGTCGTCGACAGGAGAGATACATCTCCAAATGCTTTGCAGTTTCCAGTTTTGCATTTCACCTATTATAAAATATTAAAATAAAATATATGATTTAAATGTATAGTATTAAATTATATAAACCTCATTGCTCATCAATAATTTCTTATATATAGACGTGAATATTCTTTTAGTAGGATTATCTGAAAATCCTCCCTGTCCTCGAATAACACCAAATAATAATTCCAAATGATCTTGAGACATTTTATATGATAGTAAATAATTAATTCCTAATGTCATGAATCTTCTATATACCTTTATTTAGAAAAATAAATAATTATATATAATATATATAATATTACAGGAATTTATTATTCAAGTCATTAATGATTAAGGTCATCATTATATCAGTTGACTTTATTTATATATTAATTATGTTATAAGACTAATATAGTTAATTTAATTTTATATAATAATAACAAACATTTTCTAGTGAAATTAAACCAGATAAAAAACCAAGAAAACCAGTTTTCTGTTGTGTTTTATAAATCAAGATTCCATTAGCATTTGTCAATTTGATTAGATAATTATTAATTTTACTTATATTCGGTTTCCATATATTCTATTAAAATATATAATTAAATATATATAGGATTTCATATATATATATATATATATATATCATTGCAACCTCGTTATTTGGTCTCATCGGTTCTTTGGAATATTTTCCATATGGATTTCTTACATTTAGAAGGTCAAATGCCAAATCAATAATTCTTATAAATTCTATTATGGCACTTGCATTTTTAAATTCTGCCAATTTCAAATCACCCATTAAATATTGTAATGCATCCGATACACTGCGACTGAATGTTTGTGCAGCTAAATTTACCTGTTAGAATATTACATTTTATTAAAATAATGTATTCAAATGATCAATAGATGACAAACAATTTAAATATAAACAATTTTATAATAATCATTAATAAATAAATATAACCTTCATTATCTGCTGCTTAAAATTAATGTGATTAATTGATAATTTATTGGCCAAATGTAAAGTTTCTCTCTCTTGTAATGTATTTAGCTCAGAAATATATGTCCACGATATTTCCTCACCTAGTATATAAATAAATTATCTATAGATATATCATTCAAAATAATAATAATAAAATAACCATTCTCATTTCTTAAAATGTTATAATGATGTAGAGCATTTCTAATTAGTTTGAGCATGTGACAGGGATCTGATAAAACATCAACAAGTATGTCTGAGTTAGACGGATGCATAAAAGTTGGATTAATAATGACTGGTATAGAGATATGATAAAAGTTTTTTGATGGTTCATAATATCTGATATAGAGATAAGATAATAATTTGTTTATATTGATGATTCGTAATATATGATATAGAGCTATGATAAAAGTTTCAGCATTATTGCGAGCACATATATAGAGAGAGAAGGGCGTGGGATCACAGGTATGATACCACAGGACCATAGTTAATCCGACAGATTTTTTGGTTACGAGCGACACCCTTCGCCGTCACGGTTCACTGGAGTCTAATAGACGACACCGCCTTAAGCTGATGTATCGCCAGCTGTACGTCCCCCACGGAAAGTATTACTCCTAAGTATAATCTCAGGTTCTCTCTTTTGAGAGTCAAATTAAAAATGGCAATTAAGATTCTGCTAATATTATACATTCTTTAGTGACAAACCGGTCAGCGCACATCTTACATTGTATTCCAGCGTAGAGTTTTGAAATCACAGACTCGTATAGAAGTGTAGGTTTTTCAGTTCCGAATTGAGTAAGATCAGTAATAATTTCTTCCTCTTTCTTCGCTGGTTCCACTGCATCAGCACTGTTTGATGGTACATCTGTCTTTGTTACTATGGCATCGTCGTTGGTGCTGGAGGCACAGGCACACGTTCGTTGTGTATATAACCGGCTTTCAGAATGTTCATCATCAGCGATGTTAAAAGGCATATCGTTGATGGTAGGCGGGTTACTGTTCATTTGAGGTGGTGGTGATTTCGTATGTCCGGCATCATTACGATAGTTTTGCAAACTTTCTCCCGAGATTCTTCTCAGCTGCAGGAAATCTTGCGGTTTCGAATTCTTGAAGAGCTTCCACTCTCGAGTAGAAAATTAGCAGCGGCGCGAGCGAGGGCAAATGGAAAAGTTCGGGAAATAAACCGTGTACCGAAAAGAAACCGCACCTAAAAAGGAAATCAAAAGTTGCCTAGTTGACGAGATCTTCACCAGCCAATCGAATTCCATTGAAGTGGTGAATTCGTTGCTAACCTTCTATCAAATATATATACGTCACTCATTATAGCGCTCGATATATTCGCTTCGTGTGATATTAATTGCGAGGCCAGATTCGCGATGCTCGTACGTTTATCCGGGATTATCCTGACGCATTCCGTTTTATCTTCCTCGATATCAGCTTCCTCGTCGATAAGTATTCGTCCCGAGGACGACGGAAAGTATTTTAGAAAGAAACCCTGCAGAACAATCTAAATTATCCAGTTCTGGTGTGCCTAACGTGACGGTTGGCTATCTCTAAAAACTGCTTAGTTATACAGTGCATCCAGGCCAGGTTCATGTTTTCTTTAACATTCTACCCTTCGTAGAATATATTTGCATAATGGTGGCCCCTGTTAAAACCCTACAAGAGTTTTCATCACAACTATTTTAGAGAGATTATTTATTGTTTCTTTGACGTTCAGATCTTTGTTCTGTGATGTAATCCTCGTCATGGTCGGGTGCAGCTGGACGCTGATGCTGGTTGTATTTGTGACATCAGAAGACGGCTTACCTATGTCCTCCGGGCTCGGGTTACGTAATACCTGGTGATTAATGTAATATGATTACAGGTCCGACATCGTCTGTAGGTCATCGAGTCCCTAGTAATCCTTGACCCCTAGGTACCAGACAATGTTGTCCGCGCTATTCTTGCTATCCTTGCCATTATGCCATCAATCATTTCACTCTTTGACCTACTTAATGAATATCTGTCTCAGGCCTTCCTTTATTTTGTAATTGCGACCATATTCTGTTCCCTTAACGTGATAGCACGCTAATGATGCTGAATCACTGTCTTTCATCCTTTTAACTTTTCACGTGAGATAATGTATATATATATATATATATATGTATATGTTTCCCAGCGATCTATCGAGAAGCATGTTGGCGTCGTAGTCGTATAACATCCTGTTGGATGACGTCATTATAAAACTCTTATCGCTTGATTATAGAATGAAATATTTCCCAAGGATAGACATTTCATTACTATAAGAATGTCAATATTGACAAAACAACATTAATTGTATTCCATCGCACAAGATTTAAACATAAATTTAACATACAAATAAATAATATATTCATAAAATAATCAACTAATTTTAAATTAATAGGCATTCACGAAAATTTTAATTGGAAAATGCAAAAATAAATTTACTATGGATCTGTTTACTACATATTTATAAATATAAATGTATTAATATTTCAAATATGCTTTAATTTTCTTTTTTTCATAGTCTTATTAATTATTATTCTGTTCAATGGGGAAGGACTTACCCTATAGGCAATGCCTTATGCTATTAACCTTAACTTGTTAACCTGTGCCGTCGAGTTGTATCTGACCCCTGGCGACATCGATGACAGCAGCTCTCCAAATCCTCCTACATCTTGAGGTTCGAATCATGTTGAAGATAGTTCTATACAAGTTTTTCTTTATGCTATCTAGCCATCTTTTCCGTGGTCTCCCTCTACTTCTTATGCTATAGCAATATAAAATTCATTCAAATATTGCAAAATAAATTTACGAGAACAATATATAAACGATGATTATATTTTTTAAGACAACATTCTTAAATTTAAAAATGTTAAAATATATCTATTTATAAATATATGTTTAGAATATATAACAAATAATTATTTGCATTGTTCAATTTGTAAGTTATTTAACCATAATTTCACATTTTATACTTTTCGGTTAAATAAAACATTCTTAATACCAAAAATAAGATTTGATCATGAGAAATTTAATATTGTTACAAAGGCGCATAATTATGGAATTATTTGAATGAAACCATATCATCTTTAAAGAATTTGAATAATTTTACAATATATATTAAAAGCATTTTTTTAAATAATTATATCTATAAATACTTACACCTGATTATCTGTATTGTTGGTTCTTTTATTTACATTTTTATCATTCCTTCTTTTTAGCTCTTTTAAATTGTTCGTATTGTATAGATATTTTTAGCCTTGCTTTGGTTTTTCTTTGATTTTTTTATAGTTTACATTATTTATTATTTTAGTAGCTTTTTACATTTTTCCCTCTTTTTAGCTTTTTAATGTATTCATATTTTTTCGATATTTTTTACTTTAGTAGCTTTACTTTGGTCTTTCGTTTTCTTTAATTTATTATAGTTTAACCTGTTTATTATTTTTAATTGGTTTTACATTTTTTAAATATTTTATTATATATTATATATTTTTATTATATTTTATTATTATTTTATTGTTAAATACATGATGATATTCTTGGTATTGAGAATTAAATTTAATTTTATTGTATTAATTTTCATAAGACAGAACACTAATGAGAAAAATATAATTTATAAAAATATGTATACTCTTTATATGTATTCGTTTATGTATTAATTCTCTCATTACCAAGATCAGGTTGGTATCTCGATAAGTTCAATAGAACTTATATGCAATACCTGGGTTTTTGATCTTGTTCATCAACTAAATCTGATAGTATTATTGTTATTATTATATATGTTTTTATATATAGATAATGTAATATATACATATAAGTAAATGTATATTAATATATGGTTATATTCACTTGGAGTGGTGTGCTATGTATTTTCGAATAGTCACCAAGTAGTGTAGGCTGTAATTTATAGAGGGTACATTGTATACCACATATGTATATACATACATTTTAATTTATATATTAAATTAAATTATATATTAAATTAAATTATATATGTATATATTAATAAATTATTAATAACATATATCATAGTATTTGAATAGCTTTAATTTTAGTCTACTTAATTATTTTACTTATGTATATTTGTTTTTACCAATATTTATTAATATTTACATTTTTAACATATATCCTATTCATATTTATTTTATTGTATATAATTTTAATTAAGTAGGTATCTCTATAAAAATACAGTTTTTCCATAACATATAATCAATATAATCGTTTGAAAGTTGTTTGGAAGTTATAGAAATAATCATATATCTCAATTATATGTAATACTAATAAACCTATCAATACATATTAATGTTCGTAACCATCTTATACCCCTAAACATATACCCCTAAACTATTATCCCTAAGTATGTGCCATTAACATATGTGTTTACATGCTTCAGTGTATTGTGTTCGTTAACTATAGTTAATATACCTAGGTATACCTACTCCCTGTTAATCGCTACCCCTCCCCTATTCCCCGGTACCCCCTGACATCCGCTGGAGGAGGAGGAGTTCACTTAGGAGGAGATGTTCACTGAGAAGGATGGCTGTCACTCAAGTGAAGATGCTAGAGAGGACATGAAGAGGACAAGTCGCTATATGTCACGTGTTCAAACGTTAGTAAGCAATACTTTATTTATAGCTTATATTTTGTATAGAAATGTAATATATTTCATGTGTAACATATGTAATATATTTGAATATTTTCATAGTATTAACAAAGATTTTGTGAAGCAAAGATATAACACTCCCTATGCATGCAACGTAATTTAGTAATATCCCCTGCCGCTGCTAGCAGTAGTATCGAAATCACTGAAATAGATTTAGGTTCGGCTCTGTTTGCATACAACAATGTTTTCATTGCACTATTAAATTACATGCAATATAAATTAGCTTTTACTTACTAAATATATACTTATAGCATTTAAAACATATATATCATATTTGTCTGTTATATATTAGTAATGAAAACTTAGTTGTCATCATATAAATATTAATTTAAAGCATATTATTTAACATTTTAAAAGTGTATAGTTAAACACGAATTTACATTATAAACAACACATAGTTCCTAAAAGTAACTCGCTATAGGTGGCACTGGGGTATTTTGTATACAAATTTGAATTACACGATTTCGCGTAAGTGTTATATCTTTCTTTCGGAACATCTTTGGTATTAATATATATATATAAAGTTATTTATATATTAAATATTACAGATTATCTGTGTATCAGGTGTATCTGCAGTTACTGAAGCTATAGGAGTCTTAAAAGTCATTAATATTGTATACAATCCTTATAAGGACATTTATATTTTAAATAATGATACATTATTGAATAAACATCTAAAGCTAAATACTTTGATTATTTATTTATAATATTATAAATATATATATGCATATTCCTTAGAGTTATTTAACAAATTGTATATACACAAGGTATTATATTTGTATAATTGTTAAAAGTAATTATATATTTATCATGGTGTATATCATTATATAGATAATGACAACATTCAGATATACCATAATCAAACTATCGCTATAAAGATGCATGTTCTATAGTAGAAGTATCCTATATTTGTCAATGTATAATAGTTTTAGTAAGAGTATTATGTATTTCAAAAAATATATTTAACCGATATGAAATATATAATTATATTATACTTATTGCTAGTTATACGTAATATTAATTATACTTAACAATTATTCTACTTAATTTCTAATGAAGAATATTAACCATAAGTAAAATACCAATAAAAAATGTTAAATAAAGTATTTATTTTTAAATATTATAATAAATTTATTAATTTTATTAATTCATTATTTCAAATATATTAATAACAAATAATTTTTTTTCTTCTAAAATCCCTTAGTTCATATATACACTATAATTATAGTTAGGCTTAATCCTATAACATTAATTTAGATAAACACCTACAGTGTAGGTCCTACACTCTCTCCAATCAGCAAAATCAACATTCACCTTATTTTCCTTCCAATCGGTATGTAATACCTTAACTATCTACATAGACTCTTCTAAAGGCTCAGTCATAACACAGTCATAATACTCCCAATAGAAACTAAGCGCCTGATTTCCCTTCAAATCAAGTGAAACATCCACTACTAATACATATTAGTATATACCAAAGTATACAATGTATACTATACATGTACGTGACCTGGGCAATAAGTTCTGCCCCCTACTGTTCATATTAGACCTTGCCTCCTCATGTGATACGCTTGACCACTGTATCCTTATCAATCGCCTCTGGTCAAGCTGTATATGTGGTGCGGCCCTAGTTAGGTTCTCGACATACCTTTCATCAAATCTTTCTTAATCCGTTCCATTAAATCCCGTTTCTCACAACCCCGGACTATCACATACGAATGTACTCGAGGCTACACACTTCAATACATCGATGTTTACCTTTTACACTCCGAATCTATCTTATTTAATGATATATTAACATCACCGATCAACAAAAATATCATCTCGAACCAATATTGCTATGCATTACAGATATTTCAAAATGGCTGTCATGTGAGGGTACCCCTCTCATAGTTTCCAATATTGATCAAATATGTTTGTTAACAATCATGTCTTTATTTAAAATGATATGAACAGCATGCGAATATATACATACACATATATATTTATATCAATATGATATTCAATATATTAAATAAGCTGAATAATTATCATGATTCAATATTATAATAAATATATTATTTAGTTATATTAAAATATCACTGTTGCTAATATAATACAAATAACACATATATCCTATATAATATTAATTTAAATTTGTTTTTTATGTATAACATATAATTAACATAATTATTAAATTATATGTGGTGTATGTTTAGAAGTTCGTCATAATATATAATCAATAACATATACCACTAAATGTATATTATAATAAATAATAATTATTATTATAATTTCCTAGAAATTGTCTTTTCATTTTTATAAAAAATAAATAAGAATATATTCTGCTTTCTCGTTTCTCTTAAAATATCTTCGCGATGAGATTGATCTCTCCAATTGTTGTGGTTCTCTCATAATCTAGTAACGCTGGCCTCGATCTTATTATGTTCATCATCCGCTGTCGCAGTCTCCTCATCTCGTACCCGGTTACCACGACAACAGGACCACGACACGGCCGGAAGTGTATACGGAAGTGCCCGGGTTCCGGTATCCGGTAGCCAGAAGACGAGGACGGCGGACACCGGAGAGAAGCCACCGAACCACATGTACGATGTGGCAGAGTCCTGCGACGGGTGATCACGTAAGATGTGAAGGGTTAAGTTAAGGGGTAACGGGTAAAGTTATGGGGTCAGGAGTGATGGGTTAAGTTATGTGGTCAGGGGTGACGGGTAAAGTTATGGGGGCAGGGGTGACAGGTAAAGTTATGGGGTCAGGGGCGTAAAATATGATATAATGTTATGTACTGTGACGTAAGAAGTGACATAATGTGACGTAATAAATATACATTCATAGAGGTAGATGTAGAGGTATAGTTAGAGTTAGAGGTAGATGTAGATGTAGAGGTAGAGGTAGAGGTCTAGGTAGATGTATAGGTATGCATATAAGTTGTATGCTTATTAACTGCATTGATAATGAAATATGTAAGTATAGGTTCTCGTTATCTGAATGGTAAAAAACAATAAATGATACTATAAAAACAACCATAGTATATAGATACATTTGGTTAAAGTATACTTTATACATTATACTATATAGGTAACTAACTAACAAACGTTATTTTAATAAATAATTAATCAAATTGTAAACAGTATTTTATAAATTAATTAATATAAGTTTATAAAGTTTATTAACCTATAACTGTATACACAATACTACAGTATACTATTTTACTATATAGCACTATCAAATACGTTATATATTAATACCATTAATACCATTAATACCGCAATGTCGCCTCTTATAAGATATATATATATATATATATATATAGATGTCTATTAGTATACTTATATGTATGTATCTATGAGTAGAGTATATATATATATATATACTATTATAGTATACTATAGTATAGTATATTATATTTATTATAGCTGTAATACTATAATACATATATATATATATATATACTACAACTACTAATACTACTACGGTATCGTAGTACATTACAAGGAGGAGAGATGCCATCACTGAAAGCATACGACTACGAGATAGAAGATGAACATTCCGTGAACGGTATCAGGATGCTGGCTTCGACGCCCGCCTCCCATCTCAAGAGGATAGCCGAGATGACCACCACCCCAGACGATGTGCTGGTGGCCACGTTCTCGAAGTCAGGTTATCCCGAGTCACGTAGTATCACGCGTGTTACGTGAGGTCACGTGTTACGTGAGGTCACGTGATAGCGATTATAACACGTCACGTGCCAGTGTTAGTACTAGGGGCGCTGCAACAGGGGGGTGGGGGGATATGCCCCCCCCACTTTAAAATCTAGGGGGACCTCCTATGTATTGCTTATGTCCCCCCCCCACTTTTACCACAACATTTATTTGTATTGGTTGGTCCCCCCTATAAAGGGTGTATGTATACATATATGCATACAAAATCGTTCCAGCGCCCCTAGTAAGTACGAGTAGTATTGCATAATACCGCGGTGTTGCGTCATACCGAAGTATTGCGTCATTCTGAAGTATTGCGTCATATGTGTAATGGCCACATGCTCTCTGTTGTATTATGGTTATCGTATGTCACGTGATGCTTATACACGTATATAGTCGCTAATTCAATTATTAATAGTTTATTTGTAGGTTTATTAATATATATATATCGGAATCATATTCACGTATTTAAATAGAGATATTAAATATGATCATTGACAATTATCTAAATAATGACGATTCATCATTATTTATCATCATTTATAATACATGTATACTCTGCAGATTATATTGTATATTGATATTATTTAATATTCAAAATATTTGATACGAAACCTATGTAGTTAAGCGTTAGGCTAACCTATATCTCATACTTTAATACATATATATATATATATATATATATATTCCTACCAACAGTTAAAGCAACTTATAGTTGCTTCATGTATAGTAAATTAATATTATATATAGGAATATTATACCTAGTATATTTGATTTCGATTTGATTTCTAATATTAAATATAATGTATACATTTATTATATTAACAAAATGTACAGATATATATACGTGCATGATGAGCATCACACACCTCCATAACTCAACGATAACGCCCCCCGCCCCCGTTACGCCCCCTCAGGTACCACGTGGCTTCAGGAAATCCTATACCTGGTACACAACGAAGCCGATGCTGTGGATGCTGCCTCCCGCCCCCTTACAGAGAGAGTTCCTTTCGTCGACTACGTTAAGATGTGGCCAACTTTACAGGCGAAGGACGGGCCTAAACTCAAGAAGTCGCATCTAGGTTAACTGCGCATTCGTGACGTGGTTACAGGCGATATTACCATTGGGGTCACGGTAGAGGTCAGTGTAGTGGTCAGTGTAGTGGTCAGTGTAGTGGTCAGTGTAGTGGTGGTCAGTATAGTGGTCAGTGTAGTGGTCAATGTAGTGGACAGTGTAGTGGTCAGTGTGGTGGTCAGTGTAGTGGTCAGTGTAGTGGTCAGTAGTAGTGGTAAGTGTAGTGGTCAGTGTAGTGGTGGTCAGTATAGTGGTCAGTATAGTGGTCAGTGTAGTGGTCAGTGTAGTGGTCAGTGTAGTGGTCAGTGTAGTGGTGGCCAGTGTAGTGGTCAGTATAGTGGTGGCCAGTGTAGTGGTCAGTGTAGTGGTCAGTGTAGTGGTCAGTGTAGTGGTCAGTAGTAGTGGTAAGTGTAGTGGTCAGTGTAGTGGTCAGTTTAGTGGTGGTCAGTGTGGTGGTCAGTATAGTGGTCAGTGTAGTGGTCAGTAGTAGTGGTAAGTGTAGTGGTCAGTGTAGTGGTCAGTGTAGTGGTGGCCAGTGTAGTGGTCAGTATAGTGGTGGCCAGTGTAGTGGTCAGTGTAGTGGTCAGTGTAGTGGTCAGTGTAGTGGTGGTCAGTATAGTGGTCAGTGTAGTGGTCAGTGTAGTGGTCAGTGTAGTGGTCAGTGTAGTGGTCAGTGTAGGGGTCAGTGTAGTGGTAGCCAGTGTAGTGGTCAGTGTAGTGGTCAGTGTAGTGGTCAGTGTAGTGGTAAGTGTAGTGGTCAGTGTAGTGGTGGTCAGTGTAGTGGTCAGTATAGTGGTGGCCAGTGTAGTGGTCAGTGTAGTGGTCAGTGTAGTGGTCAATGAAGTGGTCAGTGTAGTGGTCAGTGTAGTGGTGGTCAGTATAGTGGTCAGTGTAGTGGTCAGTGTAGTGGTAAGTGTAGTGGTCAGTGTAGTGGTCAGTGTAGTGGTGGTCAGTATAGTGGTCAGTGTAGTGGTCAGTGTAGTGGTAAGTGTAGTGGTCAGTGTAGTGGTCAGTGTAGTTGTCAGTGTAGTGGTGGTCAGTATAGTGGTCAGTGTAGTGGTCAGTGTAGTGGTCAGTGTAGTGGTAAGTGTAGTGGTCAGTGTAGTGGTGGCCAGTGTAGTGGTAAGTGTAGTGGTCAGTGTAGTGGTCAATGTAGTGGTCAGTGTAGTGGTCAGTGTAGTGGTGGTCAGTGTAGTGGTGGTCAGTGTAGTGGTCAGTGTAGTGGTGGTCAGTATAGTGGTCAGTGTAGTGGTCAGTGTAGTGGTCAGTGTAGGGGTCAGTGTAGGGGTCAGTGTAGAGGTCAGTGTAGGGGTCAGTGTAGTGGTCAGTGTGGTGGTCAGTGTAGGGGTCAGTGTAGTGGTCA
Organism: Osedax fenrisi; assembly: GCA_964019155.1. Lineage (NCBI taxonomy): Eukaryota > Metazoa > Annelida > Polychaeta > Sabellida > Siboglinidae > Osedax > Osedax fenrisi. Next base: position 48,952,712 of record OZ025244.1, on the reverse strand, counting down.
GTGTAGTGGTCAGTGTAGTAGTTAGTGTAGTGGTCAGTGTAGTGGTCAGTGTAGAGGTCAGTGTAGAGGTCAGTGTAGGGGTCAGTGTAGTGGTCAGTGTGGTGGTCAGTGTAGGGGTCAGTGTAGTGGTCAGTGTAGTGGTCAGTGTAATGGTCAGTGTAGTGGTCAGTGTAGAGGTCAGTGTAGAGGTCAGTGTAGGGGTCAGTGTAGTGGTCAGTGTGGTGGTCAGTGTAGGGGTCAGTGTAGTGGTCAGTGTAGTGATCAGTGTAGTGGTCAGTGTAGTGGTCAGTGTAGTGGTCAGTGTAGTGGTCAGTGTGGTGGTCAGTGTAGGGGTCAGTGTAGTGGTCAGTGTAGTGGTCAGTGTAGTAGTTAGTGTAGTGGTCAGTGTAGTGGTCAGTGTAGTGGTCAGTGTAGAGGTCAGTGTAGAGGTCAGTGTAGTGGTTAGTGTAGTGGTCAGTGTAGTGGTCAGTGTAGTGGTCAGTGTATTGGTGGTTACCTGTTACCTGTTACCTAATTGGTTTAGGCACTTCCATCAACTTCTTTATTGAAGTTTTCGGACGTGCTTTCAATATTATTGGGCAAAAAGGTATGTTTTTAGCTTTGATTTGAATGTTACAGTTGAGTCAATTGATCGGATATGGTGAGGTAGATCATTCCAGATTTTTGGAGCATGGATGGAGAAAGATTTATGTTGGGAAGATGTTAAATGTAATAGAACTGGAGTTTATATTTGAATTTGTTTATGTGTCTTTGTTCGTAAATAGTTGTGTTGGGAGTTAGTAAGTTGGCAAGATAGTCTGGTGTGTTATGATGTGTAGCTAAATGTATGGTGAGTGCAATTTTGTAAATTATACGGGATTTTATTGGCAGCCAATGTAATTTGGTTCTCAAAGGGGATATATGTTGTCTGGAATATTTAGTTATGTTGAATATAAATCTGATGGCTGAGTTCTGAAGGCGTTGGAGTTTATTTATTATAGATTGTGAGGAGGCATATAGACAGGAATTACAGTAATCAAGGCGGGGAAGAATGAGGGATGTAGCGAGGAGTTTTGCAGTATTAAAATTAATGAAGGGTCTTATTGTTCGTAAGTTGTGTAGTATGTAGTTAATTGACTGTGATAGTGATTTAGTCTGGATGTTGAATTGTAGTGTTGGGTCGATTAATATACCAAGATTTTTTATTTTATTAGCATAAGAAATACTCAGATTGTTAATGGTAATTTGTGGTGGAATGAATATAGTGGTAGATGTTTTAATATGCATTGATTCAGTTTTAAGACAGTTTAGTGATAATGAGTTGTTGGTGAGCCAGTTATGTATATCAGTAATGCAGTTGTTAAGTAAATTTATGTCATTGTTAGGGTCTATCAATCTACAGTGTAACTGTATGTCATCAGCATACGAGTGATAGTCTATAGTGGGGTATTTGTCAATAATTTTAAATAAGGGAAGTAGGTAGATATTGAACAGGAGTGGACCAAGGACAGATCCTTGAGGTACTCCATGAGTAACTTTACGAGGTTTAGAGATTAGAGAGTTTATACTAATTTGGTAAAAACGATCAGTTAGGTATGAGATGAACCAATCGAGTGCGGTATCAGAGATTCCGATAGAAGTTAGTCGATTTATAAGGATATTATGGTCAAGGGTGTCGAAGGCAGCTGATAAATCAAGGAGAATGACCACTGAACCATGTGGTGATGCAGCAGATAAGTGAATGTGATTAAGGATATGTATTATTGCAGTTTCAGTACTTTTGTGCTTGGTATAGGCACTCTGATATGGGTTTAATATATGATTTTCATGGAGATAAGAATTTAATTGACGAGCAACAACTCGTTCTAGGGTTTTGGAGAGTGTTGATAAGTTGGAGATTGGTCGGTAGTTGGAGAGGATTGCTTTGTCAAGGTTTGGTTTTTTTATGATGGGTGTAACATATGCTGTTTTCATATAGATTGGAAAATGCCTGAGGTAAGTGAGTTTTCTATTATTTCTTGGTAATAAGATGCTAGATAAATGTGGTACTTATTTAATATAGAATGAGGAATTGGATCTAGTTCGGAAGATGTATTTACTGCACTGAGGAGTTTTTCAATGGTAGTAGTTGATGGTAATGTAAAGGAGGAAAGAGAATATAGAGGTAGATTATATGGTTCATTGAGTGGTGTAGGGAGTGATTTAATTATATTCATGACTTTAGTATTGAAATATTGGTCAAATGTATCTATTAGCGTTGTTATGGGTTCATTTGGTAGAACACGTAGTGATATTCTACCAAGTAGCTGGTTAGAAATGGAGAAAAGTTTCTTAGAATTAGTTGATGCTTCTTTTAATAGATTATTGTAGTATGATTTCTTAGACTTCTTGAGTAGGGTTCTATATAGGCTACGTTGTTTGATAAATATATTGTAATTATTGGGAGATTTAGATTTTCTCCAATAATTTTCATATAGTCGTAATTTGCGTTTTGATGATGAAAGTTCAGAATTAAACCATTTGCAATTTGGACGTTGTGTTATATATTTATATTTGATGGGGGCAAGTTCGTCAAGGGTTCTTGATAGAGATGTTTCTAATTTGGATACTGAGTTTGAAAATTGTGTGTTATTAAATTTTTTAGAGAATTCAGTGATGAAAGTATTGGTGTCAATATTGTTATATTTTCTATATTTAATATTTATAATGGGTCGAGTTGGTCTTGGTGAGCTAATATGGAAGAATACTAAATGATGATCAGAAAATAGATTCTTTATTGAATGGGAATTGGTGAGTTTAGAATGTGCATGGGAAATTATAAGGTCAAGTGTATTGCCTGCTATGTGAGTTGGGGATGTTATATGTTGGACAAAGTTAAATGAGTCTATTAATATATTGAATTGCCTGGTATAATTAGTGTCAAGATTAATTGGGATATTTAGGTCTCCGAGAATGATAGTATGGTCAGTGGATGTAGTCAGGAGGTGTTCTAATTCAAGGAGAAACTTAGGAATTGACTTATGAGGTGGACGATAGATAACTATGATGGTGAATTGACGTGAATTAGCCGGGTGAAATGTACAAGAAAATGATTCTGAGTTTTCTAGTGCAAGATCAGTACTGTTTATTAGATTAATATTTGTCTTATATATGATGCCAACACCACCACCAAGATGGGGGCCGAGTCTATTAAGTTGTGCAAAACTTAGATTATTAATATTAAGGGATGCAGATATTGCAATATCATTATCCTTAAGCCACGTTTCTGTGAGATAAATAAGATCAAGGTGAAGGTCATTAAATAAGTCAAGTGTGTGATCAACTTTATTGCGTATGGAGGAAACATTAAGGATGGCTGCATTAATCTGAGATTGTGATGTGTTGTGAATAAATGGTGGAATTGATAGTGCGGTATCTATTGAGGTGCTACGAATTGAGATTGTTCTGAGATAATTAGGTCGAGTGGTTGAAGGTCATTGTGCAGATTGGTGTGATGATTGAGAATCACTGATTGATGAATTCAGTGATTTAATATGTAATTTATATGTATTGTAGGATGTAGACCATGTATTGTATGTATCATTTGATATATAAACTGGGTTATTATTCCAGTCTATATTAGAGTTGGTAAAATAGCGAAGTTCAAATGAGTTAGTAAAGTTATTGAAGGTACATTTGACATTAGATGGGGCTAGGTTAGATTTTGTTGCATGGAAAAGAACTCTACCACGTGTTCGCTCAGTGTTAGATCGTTCAGCACGAATGTATAGGTGATTGTATATTGAGTTACTGCGGATGAATGGAATTTTTGAGTAAAAGTAGGAACACTGACTTGGTGTATTAAAGAAAATAATAACAGTTGCATTAGAAAAATTATATGATTTTAGAGCATGTGTAGGTATATTGATGTAAGTGAGTAATTCTAGAAGAAATTCACGAGATTTTTCAGATGGTTTAATATGCTCAATAACTACAGAAAAGGGGGATGGGTGGTTAGGTGAGTAATGGTTGGTAGTGGAAGATGGATTAGGGACTGGTCTAAAATGCATATTGATGGGTAATTCTAAGAGGCTAGGGATATGTGTAGGTGGTGGGGGAGGGGGAGGAAGGGGGATTGAAGAAGGAGGGAGAGGTGGGGAAGGAGGAAGAAGGGGTATCGAGTGAGAGACAGGAATGTTGGGTGAGTACTTGTAGTTTGGTTTATTATTTTTTAATTGTGATGATATATTGAGTAGGGATAGGTCCTGTTGGTCAAGACGGGTTGATATATCTTTAATAAGGAATGGAATAGTATTTAGTAAGTCAGTCATTGTATTAGATAGTGGGGGGATTGTAGGTGATGGGATGAGGGAATGTTTTTGGAGGCAAGTATGACATGAGAATATGAATGAAGGAGATTTCAATACGCTCACAACATGCTTAAGTACCGCACTACTTGTTATCCAATTATAAGGCAAGCTGTTGTGAGCATTGAGACATTTAAAATGTATAGCTAATTTACATGAACAGGTGACAAAGTTTGTACATGTAATTATGGAATTACATTGACTGCATGTATTGGACATGTTGATGTTTAATTTAATTAAATATATTGAAATTAAAAGTAAAAAGTTATAAATAGCTAAATGTAATGAATACAGAAATGTAAACAAAATATAATAGAAAAAGTGTAACGGTTCAGTGATTTTGTAAATTTATTATATATAAATGATATAAATGTAAATAAGTGGAGAAGTTATGAATGAAAATTATAAATAATAAGTAGAGAACAAAGAGTATAAGTTCATAAACAATATATGTGATAGTTGGATTATGATGACTTATCTTATTATTCGATTGATGGGATAATATTGTAAGATAAGTTTATTAATGTTGACAGGTTGTAATCAGGAAGTAAAACAGTGGTGGTCAGTGTAGTGGTTAGTGTAGTGGTGGTCAGTGTATTGGTCAGTGTAGTGGTCAGTGTAGTGGTCAGTGTAGTGGTTAGTAGTAGTGGTCAGTGTAGTGGTCAGTGTAGTGGTCATTGTAGTGGTCAGTGTAGTGGAAAGTGTAGTGGTATATGTAGTGGTCAGTATAGTGGTCAGTATAGTGGTCAGTGTAGTGGTTAGTGTAGTGGTCAATGTAGTGGTTAGTGTAGTGGTCAGTGTAGTAGTGGTCAGTGTAGTGGTCAGTGTAATGGTCAGTGTAGTGGTCATTGTGGTGGTTTGTGTGGCGGTCAGTTTAGTGGTCAGTGTAGTGGTTAGTGTAGTGGTCTATGTAGTGATCAGTGTAATGGTCAGTGTAGTGGTCTATGTAGTGGTCAGTGTAGTGGTTAGTGTGGTAGTCAACGGAGTGGCCAATGTAGTGGTCAGTGTAGTGGTGGTCAGTGTAGTTGTCAGTGTAGTGGTCATTGTAGTTATTATTATGTTGGTCATTGTTTTGGTCATTTCTCTAGCGATATTATAGTATCTAAATATATATCAAAGATTTTTCTAATGATTTCTTTGCAAAACCTTCGTATATATATATATAAATAGGTACGTATACATACTATGTATTATATAGTATACGTAGTTATTCGTGTATAGCAATGCCACGTGATCTTCAAACATTACGTAACATTACGCAATATCGAACATTTAGGCGCCGACTATTTCTCGGACAAGTTGAAATGCGACCAACTAAAGGCTATCGTGATGATGAGGAATCCCAAGGACACTTTGACCTCTTACTACAACTTCTACAGATAGGCGTTCTATAATCGGTGTAGTATTCATATTATCGTTAAATAACCGTCTCATTATCTACCCAATAAGTATCGTTGTTAGTGATAATCATCAACAGGATATTAACTGGCCATCACTGATGTTCACAAATACCAGCATTATTAACTATAGTTAATTAAATATCAGGGTCCCTCCTCGATATACCTATGAACCCCCCCCCCACTCCCTTCGTTTTACAGGAGCAATAGAGCTTTCGGATGTTTCGATGGAACCTGGAATAATTTCTTTCAACTAATCAAGGTATACCATAACATAACTAGAATAGTATATTTAATGTATTGTATACTATGCTATATATATAATATACTATAGTATATCATATATGTTATCATATGTATTGTATATATACAATAGTATTTTATATAAAAAAACTTCAATAAAATATAATACAAATATAAAATAATAATTATTATTATCGTTATTATTATTTTTTATTTACATAAATATTTATATCTAGTATACTAGAATATATTTAATATCTTAATAGTGTTATGAAACTAATATAATAGTAATAGTATTATATATGATATATGTAAACGCCTATTATGTGTGTAGGTTTGTGTGTAAACATATATAATATAATTTGTAATGTATTAAGCTTAGACCGCATTAGCGAATAATCGCTCAAAATCTCATTATCGAGCAATATTAATAAATATCTAACATGTTGAATCTATAAAAACTGCGCGATAATATTGGCGAATTGTGGCGAATATTGACGAGTATTGACGAGTATGGCCCAGTCTAATACTTCGATACCACTCGGGTAGACGAAACATCTGATATACGGAGACTGGTTCGACTACACGCTGGGCTGGTGGGGTCTGCGGGCCTGTAAGAATGTGATGTTCCTCAAGTACGAGTACATGCTGAAGGACGCAGAAACAGGCATTAGACAGGTATGACATGCGCATAGAGTTAGATGTAGATGTAGATGTAGATGTAGAGGTAGAGGTAGAGGTAGAGGTAGAGGTATATGTAGATGTAAAGGTAGAGGTAGATGTAGAGGTAGATGTCTAGGCAGATGTATAGGTATGCATACAAGTTGTATGCTGCATTAACGGCATTGATAATGAAATATGTACGTATAGGTTCTTGTTATCTGAATGGTAAAAAACAATAACAGATACTATTAAAACAACCATAGTATATATATGCATTTGGTTAAAGTATACTTTATATATTATATTATAGTATGCTATATATTACTAACAAATGTTATTTAATAAATAATTAATCAAATTGTAAATAGTATTTTATAAATTTATTAATATGAGTATATGTATATATATTGATAATGTAGAAATATCATCAAATATAAATATGTTTACATTTACTATTCTATAGGTAGCGACGTTTTGTGAGAAGGATTTAACAAATGGACAAATAAAACGAATTGTAAAATTGACTTCTTTTGATGTAATGAAAGGTAAATATATAATATATATATATATATATATATATATATATATATATATATATATATATATTAAATATGCATAGGTGTACTGTAGTAAATAATAATTGCTTGCATAGTAAGTATTACAATTAATTATTTTATTTATTTTTTAATATTATAATATTAATAATTAAGAGATTAATTGAATACTACTAATAACTATACTAACTATAATAACTATACATAAGTGATAATTTAACGCGTATCACGCCTACACATATGTCACGTGACTATTGAGATCCGCGCGTGCGCAGGAAACAAATCTGCGAACTACGCGGGTGCCGAGTTCTTGGATGCTTCTAGACCGGCGTTCATGAGGAAGGGGGTGTCCGGAGACTGGCGTAACTATTTCACCGTCAACCAATCAGAATACTTCGATAAGTGGTATCAACATAGGATGAATTTGAGCGGACTCGACTTCTCTTTCGGTTAACGAAGCGACTGTTTCGTTGTCGTCGACGAATTCGCCCAATTACCATGCGCGCATTTATCCGTAATATTATATTTTAAATTATTATTTTGTAATAAATTATATAAATTAAGTTGTTTAAATGAAATGTTATTTCGAACGTCTCTCATCGAATTCCTTTTCTTCAATTCCTAAAAGACTTATCTTTATTTCTACATCGACCTCTACGCAATAACCCTTCACCAACTAGACCACATATCATCCGGTATAGTTCTACTCTTCAATATTCATCTCATATCCGAAACCTTGGTGTAGTATTTGAGCATGCAAATTTCTCTATCGACATCAATATATATATATATATATATCATACATCATAAAGAACACAAAAATTCATCACCACTCTGCCTGTGTGGCTCAGTTGACAAATTCGTCAGACAGACAAGCAGTAGGACACGGTTCAATGTCGGGATCATTAAAATAAGTCTTAAAATAATATTAAGAAGTGATATATAATTTTATATAAATAAATGATAGTCTCTCGTTAAAACCATGGATGCCTTAACATGAGAGCGGCTTCGAAGAGACATTAGAGACATATGGTTATAAGTGAAAACTCTATCTAAATTCCTGGATAGGATGAAAGGACTTCACCAAAAACAACAATAATAAACAATATGTATGTATGTATGTATACCGAATAAACTCGAGAACTGGGCTTACCCTGTCTCACATTAACTACTCATTGGGGTATTCGTATATCTGTAGTGATCGATCAGCGTTATTAAAACATTAACATATTGATATATATATATAGATAGATAGATAGATAGATAGATAGATTAAAAGTTTATTGCATTACTGGTTATAGGTATACCTATATAAAGAAATTTCTTTTAAACTTAAGTTATAATTATATATAAACATATAATTATATAACATATAAACAAAATATATAAATGTGATAATAGTAATACAAAACGACACGATACAAAAAACAAGAAATAAACTGAGAAGTAAAATAAAAATAAAACATTGGATTATACGAGCCGTTGAATCAATATATAGTATCTGACAGTGCAAGTTGTCAAACAGGAGAGGTAACAAAACCGAAGGTCTCGGGTTGGCAAGGCCCATATGGGATGGATCAATTCCCAAGGGTGGATGAGTCCCTAGTAAGTAATTTGGTTGACGTCTCCTGGCGTTAAGCTACCGTAAACTGCTGACAGCAAGCATAATATCAGATACTATATATTGGTACAATTAATACGGAATAACAATAACATGATTGATACATTTGGTGTGAATTAATTTTTCACGGAAAAGTGTTACGGTTTTACAAGATGTAATTGTAAAGGGTAACGCGTTCCAGGAAGAGCAAACTCTATTTCCAAAATAATTCAGATGGGCGTTTGTTCTACACTTTTTCTTTCGTATCTTCACTTTAGGCCCTCTGCAATTGTTGCTATATAGATCAAATATATCAGTTGCATCCACATCGACAAGTCCGTTCAGTATCTTATATGTCAGGGTAAGATCAGCTAATAACCTGCGATGAAATAAAGTTTTAATATTGAGAAAAATAATTCTATCTTCATAAGACCGTTTAGTAAGGTTACATCTATAAAAAAGTATTTTAGTGAAATAGATTTGAATATTTTCTATATTGTTAGAATTGCATATGAGATTGTCTGGATTCCAGACAGATGAATCCGATTCCACAATAGGGCGAACGTATGATATATAGGCTTTAAGCAAATATATATAATCATTTGTGATGAAACATCTAAATAATCTATTAATAATTAAGTGTGCTTTAGTACATATAGTATTAATATGAGTATTTAAAACTCATATTATCATTAAATGTTATGCCTAAATCCTTGAATGAGGTGTGTATAGGCAGTTCAAAATCATTAATGAAATATGAATGAACAGGGTTTTTATTACCAATTCGCATGACAACACATATATATATATATATATATATATTTATATATATATATATATATACCATAGTAGAGATAATATAGATAAACAAACCGAAAACGAATATAATATAACTTTAGGACTGTTAATATATATTATACGAAATACAAGAGAATACATAATTTTCAAAATACGCAGTAAAATGATAGGAAAATGAAGACAACATTTACAAGTTGTATTGTTCTCAGTAATTTGATTTTCTACCTAGTCTATTTTTGTTTAAAAAAATTGTATACCAATAATTTATTTGAATCAAATAGTAATACCATATAGGTTATTGTTTGGTTACCTAAATATGTTAACGTTTTATATACATTCTATATATTTATTAGTACTATATATCTATATGAGAAATACATTACATGAATTATTAGATTTGAACGGTATAAATATGTCTTATTAATATTTATATTGTGAATTTTACTAAATTTATAATATATATAAGACATTTGTTGTTGTATTCATATATTTCTTAATGAATTATTAATGTATTGTTAAAATATTTAATATATTTAGAATATATTTTGATTTAATTTACTAATCAAGTAAACTAATTAAGGAGGGAGAGAGGGCAAAGGAGCGTATATTTTAAAAATGAATTTTGTAAAAATGGAGTGTTAAGGATAAAGGTGATGGAGGAACGGGTCTGGAGTGTAGTGATAGTATACGAATATACACCTACTGTTAGAATATAGGATATGTATAGATACAGCAGTAGCCTAACTATGTCCTTAATCAACATAGAAGTAAACGTAAAATAGCTGAATATTTATAAACTTTTAAGAAGTATCAAATAATATATCATTTTGTATATTAATTATATGAATATTACATTTTTCTAACATCTTATAAAAAATATTTTGTATGCGAAATAACTCCAGGCAATTCTCGATAATGGATTAATAAACTTATTGTGATAATTTAGATTTTAGTGAGTCTTTTTTGTAAATTATCTTGTAGTTTATTATATAACCTATTATTTTAGGGGAGGGAAGGGAGTAGCTACTCCCACTAGTGGCTGATAATTAATATGCTTCAGAAGATTTCTAATATATCGATAAATACTGAATTCTAGGCTCTTATTTTTTTGAATAAACTAGAAATCATATAGTTCTAGAATAGGTGATCCTACTGTGATTTCACTTTTATATATAAAGTGTTTAACCTAATAATATAAACGTTTGATTAGTTATTACAAAAAGCACTCAAATAAGGAAAGGCCGTACTAGTGGCCGCTAGTACCAGAAAATGCGATAGGTGTCTCGTAATGTATTCTATTTATATTTTTTTTATTATGTAATATTAAATAATTATATTTATGATGCATACGCACCTTATTTGATTCAATGATTTAATTATATATACACATACTCATACTCTTACACATAAATAGGCATACATATATATAATCATGTTTTTTGTCAAAATTTGACAAAAAAATTATTATATAATAAATTAGAGTAATTAATTAATTATTTAAAAAAAATGTTTACTATATATTATAGATATTTTTATTATCTAAATAGTGTATAGAACTTTTTATCCTATCACGCACCATTTAAGCGTTAATTAAAACTGCCACTACCCCCTTCCCTCCCCTACTTGAATTGTAGACAATTAAGGTGTAGGTTATCAAGATTTATAATATAATTATTATGTATAAACTTTTATTACTTAATTAAATAATAGTAGGATATTTAATATTGCAATAGACACGTCTATGTTAAGCTCTTTTTGTACAATTTCATGTAGGTAATATTTAATTTGTTTAATAGTAAATTTGTAATATTTATTAGATTTAAAATATAAACCCATATAATGGATATATAGGGATCATAATGTAATGAGGCGTAGTGATTTAAACAATAGTTTAAAAACTGTACATTTTAAAATACTAAGATATATATAAATATTAAAATTCTAGTATTTTTATTTATGTCATTATTTATATATTATTTTTATCATGGTTCGATAACAATTGTATTACCATATCATAGAGCTAGAGAGAAAGAATACAGATAATTTCTCTCTAGATTATACCATATACAATGTATAACATATTGAATTATTGTGTAAATTATATTGTGTAAAATATCAAAACAAAGCGGTGCCCATAGATTTAGAGTACCATAGATAGCGCATTCGCGAGAATTGATTCTACACCAATGGAGAATCGGCCGCCATCTTGGGCGACTATAGAAACTGTTTTTACATTAAATTTAAAAATAAATGCATTTAATATATTATTATGCCGTAGCGTGAATTTTTGTACTTACAGTTAAACAAAAATTGTACCAGAAATATGATTACATAGTTAAATATATAACTATTACAAAAAATATGTATATATGATCTATAAGTACAATAAATAGTATTTAATTAAACAATTTTTAAATTATTATTAAAAATAATATTTTTTTTTAAATATATTCCTATATCAACATATAGTTTTACAATATATAACTTATACATTATATTATAATATTTATTACTGATTAAGTATTATTAATATATAATATAAATATGTAATATGTATATATTTAATATATAATATAATATTATTATTTCATAATATTAAATATTTTCTATGTATATATATAGATTATATATATTATATTAATATATAATATAATATTATTGTTTTGTATTATATATATATATATATATATATTAATATAATATAGTATATTATATACTATATATACATAGGAAATATTTAATATTATGAAAATAATAATATTATATTATATATTAAATATTATACATATTAAATATATACATATTCATTATATATATATATATATATATATATATAATCAATATGTAATTTTATATATATATATATATATATATATATATATATATATAATCAATATATAATTATAATTCTTTTAATGCATGTTGAACTATATTTATACTAATCTAATAGTCGTAATTATATTGATACTTTATTAATTCTTATTACTCTATGTATCGCTATTGTTGTTGTACAGATATATATATAATATATATTATATATATATATATATATATATATATAGTTACTATAGGAGTGATTGGATTAGTTAAGAAAGGTGTCAATACACAACGTACTGTCACGTAACATCATATCATACTTTCAGACCACCGTACTGTCACGTTATATCATATTGTACTGTCACGTAACATCATATCATACTTTCAGTACAACGTACTCTCACGTTATATCATATTGTACTGTCACGTAACATCATACTTTCAGTACAACGTACTCTCACGTTATATCATATTGTACTGTCACGTAACATCATATCATACCTTCAGACCACCGTACTCTCACGTTATATCATATTGTACTGTCACGTAACATCAATTCATACTTTCAGACCACCGTACTCTCACGTTATATCATATTGTACTGTCACGTAACATCATATCATACTTTCAGACCACCGTACTCTCACGTTATATCATATTGTACTGTCACGTATCATCAATTCATACTTTCTGACCACCGTACTCTCACGTTATATCATATTGTACTGTCACGTAACATCATATCATACTTTCAGACCACCGTACTCTAAGCGCTATCATTTTTTTTTTTGTTAATTCTATCAAATAAAATAGTATACTATAGGTGATATAATTAATGATCAAAAAAAAATTTTTAATTTTTTGACAATTTGTAGCAAGCGCCACCCAATTCTAAAAAAAAAATGTTAATTCAAAAAAAAATTTTAATCTCGAAATTTTTCATAACATAGTTCACATTTTTGACCTTTACTATACGATAATTTAAATTTATTTAAATTTAATATATTATTTAATATGAATTTACGATATACAGATACAGTTTTGCTATTCAAACCTAAAGTAATGTCACAAATGCAATTACCCACATATGTTGATACTTATAGACATTATATATCTATTTTAGATGAAGATAAGAATGGTGCTATTAATTCTACTGTTGATAGTATTATCAAAATATGGGAATCAGCGTCTGTACCATATTATACCTATTTATCAGTACGTACGAAATTAGCTAGATATTTTGAAATCGTAAGCAAAATGAAAAAGAGTGTAAATAGAAACTTCTTTTCTGCTTCATATGATAATCATATGCACAAATACGATGTTATACTGGATATATGTACTTGTCAGTGCAATCTGGACTTTCCCTGTCATTGTAAAAAAGGGAATCGAATTCCAGTTGCAGAGAAAGAATTTATACTTGATCAAAGAAGCTCTAGAACACTATGTATTGAACTGCATAGAAGAGTTGCTACTTCTATACAGAGTAGAATATATATGCCGCCTTCCAAAGTCAGAATACTAGATATTTCAGAATCTGATCAAATTCAATCGACTGCAGATAGTTCTTCGACGTTAGTTATTTTATAGGTTACACTAGACTATAGGCAATTTTATTTCAACATGTATATATATTCAATGACTAGTATTTCGATATTAATTAATGATGATTGTATATATTATTTATATGTTTCATTATGTTATACAGTGTACAATATTATTATATAGTAAACCAGATTTAATATGATGATATTATTATAATATATAATATATATATATATATATATATATATATATATATATATATATATATATATGGTCTACTATTAATAATTGATAATTTAAGTTAACTTGGACTTTCATAGATGTGATATGATATATACATTTTCAGATTTAAATTAATTTTTTTTATGAAATATAATTGTCGTAAAATACGTATACATAATTTTATATAATAATATTTTATTTTATAGAGATATATAAAATTAACATATATAATTGTATGCATACAGAGTTATGGTCTCAGATCATTCTAATGATACTGATATATCAGATGATACGGATGAGTATGATGATGAATCAGATGATGAAGATTATGATGAATGTATATCAACAACAAAGTAAGTAAACATCCTAATTTATATATAATATATGTATATCAGTTTTCATTCATTTCTTACTACAACTACCCATCACATAATTATACGGGTTATGAAATAGTTTACTATAGCATATATATATATATATATATATTAGTGGTTTAAATTTTGCCCTTTTTAATAATATTATACGACTTATTTAGTAATCTTATATGATTTATTTAGTAATTTTATACGACTTATTTAGTAATATTTTACAACTTATTTAAGAATATTATACGACTTATTTAGTAATTTTATATGATTTATTTAGTAATTTTATACGACTTATTTAGTAATATTTTACAACTTATTTAAGAATATTATACGACTTATTTAGTAATTTTATATGATTTATTTAGTAATTTTATACGACTTATTTAGTAATATTTTACAACTTATTTAAGAATATTATACGACTTATTTAGTAATCTTATATGATTTATTTAGTAATTTTATACGACTTATTTAGTAATATTTTACAACTTATTTAAGAATATTATACGACTTATTTAGTAATCTTATATGATTTATTTAGTAATTTTATACGACTTATTTAGTAATATTTTACAACTTATTTAAGAATATTATACGACTTATTTAGTAATTTTATATGATTTATTTAGTAATTTTATACGACTTATTTAGTAATATTTTACAACTTATTTAAGAATATTATACGACTTATTTAGTAATCTTATATGATTTATTTAGTAATTTTATACGACTTATTTAGTAATATTTTACAACTTATTTAAGAATATTATACGACTTATTTAGTAATATTTTACAACTTATTTAAGAATATTATACGACTTATTTAGTAATTTTATATGATTTATTTAGTAATTTTATACGACTTATTTAGTAATATTTTACAACTTATTTAAGAATATTATACGACTTATTTAGTAATTTTATATGATTTATTTAGTAATTTTATACGACTTATTTAGTAATATTTTACAACTTATTTAAGAATATTATACGACTTATTTAGTAATATTTTACAACTTATTTAAGAATATTATACGACTTATTTAGTAATTTTATATGATTTATTTAGTAATTTTATACGACTTATTTAGTAATATTTTACAACTTATTTAAGAATATTATACGACTTATTTAGTAATCTTATATGATTTATTTAGTAATTTTATACGACTTATTTAGTAATATTTTACAACTTATTTAAGAATATTATACGACTTATTTAGTAATTTTATATGATTTATTTAGTAATTTTATACGACTTATTTAGTAATATTTTACAACTTATTTAAGAATATTATACGACTTATTTAGTAATCTTATATGATTTATTTAGTAATTTTATACGACTTATTTAGTAATATTTTACAACTTATTTAAGAATATTATACGACTTATTTAGTAATTTTATATGATTTATTTAGTAATTTTATACGACTTATTTAGTAATATTTTACAACTTATTTAAGAATATTATACGACTTATTTAGTAATCTTATATGATTTATTTAGTAATTTTATACGACTTATTTAGTAATAATTTATAACTTATTTAAGAATATTATACGACTTATATATAATATTATATATATTATATTATTGTTTATTATATATTACTTATATGTATATAAGGTAGCCTGACATTGCCCCGATGACAATTTTTTGTCGAATAACAAATATGTATTATAACATCGAATCGTATTTTGTATATGATGATATCTAATGATTTAACGATTAACCCTAAATATACATATATAATTAAAGTTATACTCTTTTATATAATATATATATATATATATCATTCAATTTAATTAATTAAATGAATCATTTTAGGATACATCATCCTTATTATCCAATTATGATCAAAATGGCTGAGCGGTATAACGTGAAGGATACCCATTTGGCAGCCTGTCTCAGTGGCTATTTGGTTGATACACAACAAATCACGGACAATGACTACAGTATGGTAATTGATTCTTCGACAATCAGGAGACAAAAAAAACGTTGTAGAAGAGAAAATAGACCATCAAAGACTAATCTTTCAGCAATATATTTTGATGGTAAGAAAGATAAAACGCTCCAAAGTAATGGATTCATGAAGGTCGAGGAACATGTGACAATTCTTAATGAACCAGGTAGCGAATATGTTGGACACAC
This sequence comes from Osedax fenrisi, assembly GCA_964019155.1. Classification (NCBI taxonomy): domain Eukaryota; kingdom Metazoa; phylum Annelida; class Polychaeta; order Sabellida; family Siboglinidae; genus Osedax; species Osedax fenrisi. Next base: position 48,936,026 of record OZ025244.1, on the reverse strand, counting down.
TATCCCTGAGAGTGGTAAGGCGGAACACGTAACCGAATCTATAATCAACGCTATTTCTCCCGAGGAGTTGAAGATGGTAAAAGTTGTCGGATCGGATGGTACCAGTACGAATACTGGGAATAATAACGGTATTATTACCAGATTGGAACGTCATCTAGGAAAAAAACTACATTGGAATGTTCGTAATTACTTTTTTTTGTATATATTCTAATTGTATTGTTTTCAGATATGTCTTCTTCATCTAAATGAATTGCCATTACGAAAGATTTTTTCATTAATCGACGGAGTAACAAAAGGTCCAAATCTATATCAAGGTCCGATTGGAAAGTCATTAGAAGATTGTAGATCTATAGAAATAGCATCTTTTAAATCTATTAATATTTCCAGTGAATTTGTTACAATTCTAAATAATATAGATGACATAAGCAGTGATCAACGTTATTTACGAGATATAATACTAGCTATACATAACAACTATGTATCACCAAGTCTATCGAATCGGTCGCCAGGTAAATTAGGTTATGCTAGATGGCTCACTACAGCAAACCGTATTCTCCGTCATTATGTTGCAACCTCGGATCCATCAGTTGATTTAGTTAAAATCGTAACCTTTGTAATAAATGTATATGCAAGAAGTTGGTTTTCGATAAAGTCAAGCCCACTATTTACTGACGCTCCTAAACATATATTTAATATGATACTCTATATAAATGAATTAGATGATGAAATTATAACTACAGCATCCCATACAATTATTCAAAGAAATGCCTTTTGTTTACACAGTGAAAATTTATTATGTTCAATGCTAACTGATCCGAGGCCAAACATACGAATAATGGCCGTAAATCGCATTCTCGAAGTGCGTAGTGTTACCTCTGGCGATAACCGAAAATTTATTGTCCCAAAGGTCAATTTTAAAGCTGATGATTACTATCAACTTATTGACAATAAATATTGTCAATATTGACTATTGATTACCAGTCAAACTATCTATCTACACTGACAATTGAAAATGTACCTATATTTAAATTTGATGCATATCCATGCCATACGCAGGCGGTTGAACGCCATATTCGTCTAGTATCACAAACAGCATTATCGATTTCCAACCCAGAAGAACGTGATAGTAGGATCAACATAACTTTGCTCGAACGAAAATTGATGCCTTCATTCAGATCTAAACAGGATTTTATACGGAAATAGAATCCTAATGAAATTATATTTATATTCTATATATGTTACTATATAATAAATTATCTAATAAAATATGATAAAAATAATTAACTTCTTTATTATATATCATATATTATATAAATGTAGATAATTAAAAAAAAATTATTTGATATTTTCTCCAATTTGTAACAGTAATAAAATTTTAAATATATTATGGATTTAAAAAAATTTTTAGATATAGGTCCATATACTATTGCTTATTTATAAAATATTGAGAAAAAGGAAAAAAAATTAAATTTTTTTGAAATATTTGCATTTTACAAAAAATATGCTTTTTTTTAAAATTTTAACAAACTTACTAAATAAATACATGCAATATATTTTTTCCATTAAATATGTATGCTAATTTATCGAAAATATATATATATGTATATATATTATAGTTTAACCAACAAATTATTTTCGAGTAGAACAAAAAATATGTTTAAAAAAAAAAAAAAAATTAAATGAAAAAAAAAAAAATGCCGGAAATACCTAGAACAAAAATTTTTAAAAATATTTCAATAATATTTTTATATTATAAATACGATTTCATCAATATATGCATAACTCATTTTTTTGTTAATGTTAATAGATATTTATCAAACTTCATGTTTACTATTTTTATTATTTTACATGTTAATTTTCCTATCTACCCATGTTAAACTTCTAGGATCTGGCGCTTCCAAGATAATTGACCCTGAGGGCCCAAATTTTTTTTATGCTTTCTTCATATTACAATTAATTTATATTCAATGATAGAGATAAATCGAGGGTAAAAAATAGTAAAATGATAGCTCTTACCGTACTCTCACGTTATATCATATTGTACTGTCACGTAACATCATATCATACTTTCAGACCACCGTACTCTCACGTTATATCATATCATGCTGTCCCCTCTAGCACAATGTACTGTCACGTAACATCATATCATACTTTCAGACCACCGTACTGTCACGTTATATCATATTGTACTGTCACGTAACATCATATCATACCTTCAGACCACCGTACTCTCACGTTATATCATATTGTACTGTCACGTAACATCATATCATACTTTCAGACCACCGTACTCTCACGTTATATCATATTGTACTGTCACGTAACATTATATCATACCTTCAGACCACCGTACTCTCACGTTATATCATATTGTACTGTCACGTAACATCATATCATACTTTTAGACCACCGTACTGTCACGTTATATCATATTGTACTGTCACGTAACATCATATCATACTTTCAGACCACCGTACTCTCACGTTATATCATATTGTACTGTTACGTAACATCAATTCATACTTTCAGACCACTGTACTGTCACGTTATATCATATCATGCTGTCCCCTCTAGCACAACGTACTGTCACGTAACATCATATCATACTTTCAGACCACCGTACTGTCACGTTATATCATATTGTACTGTCACGTAACATCATATCATACCTTCAGACCACCGTACTCTCACGTTATATCATATTGTACTGTCACGTAACATCATATCATACCTTTAGACCACCGTACTCTCACGTTATATCATATTGTACTGTCGCGTAACATCATATCATACCTTCAGACCACCGTACTCTCACGTTATATCATATCATGCTGTCTCCTCTAGCACAACATACTGTCATGTAACTTCATATCATACTTTCAGACCACCGTACTGTCACGTTATATCATATTGTACTGTCACGTAACATCATATCATACCTTCAGACCACCGTACTCTCACGTTATATCATATTGTACTGTCACGTAACATCATATCATACTTTCAGACCACCGTACTCTCACGTTATATCATATTGTACTGTCACGTAACATTATATCATACCTTCAGACCACCGTACTCTCACGTTATATAATATTGTACTGTCACGTAACATCAATTCATACTTCCAGACCACCGTACTCTCACGTTATATCATATTGTACTGTCACGTAACATCATATCATACTTTCAGACCACCGTACTCTCACGTTATATCATATTGTACTGTTACGTAACATCAATTCATACTTTCAGACCACTGTACTGTCACGTTATATCATATCATGCTGTCCCCTCTAGCACAACGTACTGTCACGTAACATCATATCATACTTTCAGACCACCGTACTCTCACGTTATATCATATTGTACTGTCACGTAACATCATATCATACCTTTAGACCACCGTACTCTCACGTTATATCATATTGTACTGTCGCGTAACATCATATCATACCTTCAGACCACCGTACTCTCACGTTATATCATATCATGCTGTCTCCTCTAGCACAACATACTGTCATGTAACTTCATATCATACTTTCAGACCACCGTACTGTCACGTTATATCATATTGTACTGTCACGTAACATCATATCATACCTTCAGACCACCGTACTCTCACGTTATATCATATTGTAATGTCACGTAACATCATATCATACTATCAGACCACCGCACTGCCACGTTATATAATATTGTACTGTCACGTAACATCATATCATACTTTCAGACCACCGTACTCTCACGTTATATCATATTGTACTGCCACGTAACATCATATCATACTTTCAGTACAACGTAATGTCACGTTACATCATATCATGCTGTCCCCTCTAGCACAACTACCTGTCATGTTACTTCAAATCGTACTATCAACTTCATTAAAAGATGCCTTTAATTAACACGACTGAGTTAATATCAATAACTAATACGACACCCGTATAATAAACTTACTTCATATAATATAGGTAACATAAAAGTACAGTCATTAGGAGCTTCATATATTGCATTTATAAATATTATTAATCATTCTTATACATCTTATGAGCCTGGTATAAACCAGAATAATTTTAATTAAAAATATATAAATGTTTATTAAAATAAAATATACACCAAGTGGATATGTAAATAATCTATAAGAAGTATACGAGATGTATATGAATTTTTTTTTACAAAATTAATATTATTTAATAATGAATAATATATATTTATATTTTGTATTATATTATTATATTATATAGTATCTATATTATCATATTTTTTATAATTATTATTACTTATATTATTATTTATTTAATATATTATTGTATGTAATATTTAAATTACATAGAATAACATATTTGATTATAATCAGAGTTTATCAATATAATAAATTACAATTTTACGAATTGTAATGCTTTACGATTTAGTTATATATGTAAAATATATTAAATTATGTATATCATATAGTATATTATATACATGTGTACATGATATGCAGTGTTTTATTATTTTAAAATGTATATTTATCATTTATTTAATATATTATAATTACAAAAATTGTAAAGATATACTCTTAATATAACATTGGAACACTAATTTTTATTTCTTTAATATATTATTAAAATAATAATTATCGGAACTTTACATTTTAATAAATATTTAAAATATATTTTTGAAATTTTCACTTTATTTGAGTATAAAATAATCTGTAAATAATATATTTATATTAGCTTAATTAATATTAATAGCATAATTTTATTATTTCATATATTTGTAATGTATTAAATAATTAAACTTCAATTTAAATACATAAAATTGTAATAAATATTAAAACATATTTTTTAAATTATTACTTTATTTGAGTATAAAACGAATCTGTGAATAATATAAGTATATTAGCTTAATTACTATTAATAACAACGATTTAGTAATACACATATTTGTAATTTATTACATAATTAAACATTGTATTAACTTATAAATAACATATAAATAACATTTTAACTATAGTTTTTAAAATAATATATATTTTTACATATATATGTTTTCTATAGTCGCCCAAGATGGCGGCAGCTCTCTCCGCATTGGTAGAAATAATTTGTATTGAACGAATAGCGAATGCGCTATCTATGGTACTCTATATCTATGGCGGTGCCACTCCCTATCTCGCAATGGTAATATGAGAAAGTTTGTTTATTTACATTAAAATGTAAACAAACAATACTTTGGGCAGATAATTCAAATTTGTATGATATTTGAAAATAATGTCATTACACTTTATTGAGTTATTATACAGCTTTAATAGTTACTATTTATATTTAATTAATGTTATAATTTATAGTAATTATATATTTATTATTAGGACCCTTATTATTATAATACAAATTATATTAAGTCAGGTATAAGTGATGTTATTCAACAATATTTTCGGCAGATATTAAAATATTTATGGTATTTATTATAGTTATTATAAATCATTAATAGTTAATATTCATATTAAATTAAAGTTGTAATTTATATTAATTATATATTTATTATTTATACTATTATAATTATAATAAATATTATATTAAGTCAGGTATAATTAATGTTATTAAACAATATTTTCGGCAGATATTAAAATATTTAAGGGGATGCAATTGAGGCGGGCGCCGAACGCGCGAGCGCGCGACGCCTGTAGATAGTTATAAATAGAGTATATGTTTATATTCACGCATCAATGCATACACCATATAATAATATAATGAATAATATAGTTTATAAATCATACAATTTATAATACATATATTGAATCAGTAATTGATAAAATGTGATTACTATTAGACTAAACACACATGTGTATATTTAGTTATATTTTACTAGGTAATTTAACTATACATCTATAATACACACACTCACATATATATATATATATATATACACACACACACACACATATATATATATATATATATATATATATATATATATATTTAAATACATACACATACATACATACACATATACATACATACATACATGCATACACACACATACCTACATACTTGTAATGCAAATGATGCTCAGATTAAGTTAAGGCATCGATGCAGTCTCAGTCATAGTTACACGAAGCATCATTGTGCTGATAGTACGATATCATGGAACATTACAGTATATTATGCTGGAAGGTGATAGTATGATATGATGGAACATTACACTACATTGTGCTGGAAGGTGACAGTATGATATGATGTAATGTGACAGTACAGTGTGCTGTAAGGTGATAGTATGATATAATGGAAAATTACAGTACATTGTGCTGGAAAGTGATAGTATGATATGATGTAATGTGACAATACAGTGTGCTGATAGTAAAGTATCATGGAACATTACAGTATATTATGCTGGAAGGTTATAGTATGATATGATGGAACATTACAATACATTGTGCTGGAAGGTGACAGTATGATATGATGTAATGTGGCAGTACAGTGTGCTGGAAGGTGATAGTATGATATAATGGAACATTACAGTACATTGTGCTGGAATGTGACAGTATGATATGATGTAATGTGACAATACAGTGTGCTGATAGTAAAGTATCATGGAACATTACAGTATATTATGCTGGAAGGTTATAGTATGATATGATGGAACATTACAGTACATTGTGCTGGAAGGTGACAGTATGATATGATGTAATGTGGCAGTACAGTGTGCTGGAAGGTGATAGTATGATATAATGGAACATTACAGTACATTGTGCTGGAAGGTGACAGTATGATATGATGTAATGTGACAGTATATTATGCTGAAAGATGATAGTATGATATGATGGAACATTACAGTACATTGTGCTGGAAGGTGACAGTATGATATGATGTAATGTGACAGTACATTATGCTAGAAGGTGAGAGTATGATATGATGTAATTTTACAGTAGTGTGCTGAAAGTAAAATATCATAGAACATTACAGTATATTGTGCTGGAAGGTGACAGTAGGATATTATATAATGTGACAGTATAGTGTGCTGAAAGAAAAAGATAGATCATAGTCAAAAACTTTGATAATAAAAACATTTATATAAATAATGTATACATATAATATTATACTTACTTATTAAATTTGTATACTAGTTTATTATATATTATATAGTATAATAAAATATAATAATTGAGATTTTATAGTTATATTTTTCATTAGAACAAATATCCAATGATTGTTTATATATATATATAATATATTATATACACATACACACACACACACACACACACACATATATATATATATATATATATATATATATATATATATATATATATTTATGAACATATTGACATATGAAACATATATGCATTTATATCACAACATATATTTATATATATATATATATATATATATATATATATATATATATGTGTGTATGTGTGTATGTGTATATAATACATTCAATTTTACATTGTATACTAGTTTGTTATTTATTATATAGTATCATACTAAGTATGATATAATATAATTAATTGACATTAATAGAATTATTATATATATATATATATATATATATATCACATATATTATATGTGTGTATGTGGTCAAACATAACGAGTTTGTTATCTTATATACGAGTGTATACTCTATTCTTTATCTATTAACTATTTATGCATTGATACGTGTATATAAGCTAATTTATCTGCTCAAATGGCGGCCAGTCAATTTGTCAATCAAAACACATATTCTCAAATATTGCGTAGTGGCAGCGCTTTAATATAATTATTATGTATAACCTTTTATTACTTAATTAAATAATAGTATGATATTTAATATTGCAATAGACACGTCTATGTTAAGCTCTTTTTGTACAATTTCCATGTAGGTAATATTTAATTTGTTTAATAGTAAATTTGTAATATTTATTAGATTTAAAATATAAACCCATATAATGGATATATAGGGATCATAATGTAATGAGGCGTAGTGATTTAAACAATAGTTTAAAAACTGTACATTTTAAAATACTAAGATATATATAAATATTAAAATTCTAATATTTTTATTTATGTCATTATTTATATATTATTTTTATTATGGTTCGATAACAATTGTATTACCATATCATAGAGCTAGAGAGAAAGAATACAGATAATTTCTCTCTAGATTATACCATATAAAATGTATAACATATTGAATTATTGTGTAAATTATATTGAGTAAAATATATTGAATAATCAAAGATTATGAATTATTATAGAAATAAATACTATGTTTTCCTTTATCATCAATTTCATTCGCTAGGTGATCACGTGTTCATATTTATAAATAAAACGTAAATTATAATTGTATATTCATTATTAAGTATGCATTTATCCTGTAAGGTACGTTATTAAATTAATTTACTTTAATAAATATATATATAATTATATATTTTATAGTTATGTTTAATATATAATATATTTTATAATTCCTCTCTTCTAATATTTAGTATTGGTAATTTTTTCATTTTGTTATTTATTGTTTACATGACAACGAATATATTGCATACATGCATTCATAGAGAACGAAGTGATAGAGAGGAAGCTTATATCTAAATACATTGAAAATTATGGCCAGGATTTCGGTCCCTATCGGTGGATTTTCGCACCATATAGTTGTACCGAGGACAAAATGTCCTTGCAAATATGTTTGTCTTTATTTTGTTTGTTTTTATTTTGATTTTTTTTAATTTGAAATTATTTAAATATATTATTTATAAATGTATTAAATTCAATAGTTATTTGACAAAACTATCATAACTACTTTACAAATTTGGATATTATGAATAAACTGGTTAGTTTTATATTATTCAACAGTAGTTTATAATACGTAAAATGGATAAAATAATCTAAATTTTAAAATAAATTCATTTTAAATGCGATTTATAATTAATAGAATATGAATATATTGTATACAACAATTATTATTATACGAAATTATATTTTAATACATGCTTAATATCAGTATATTTATTTTTAACAATATTTATAAATGTAAACCTTAAATACTATTTAAAATAAACGTTACATAGACACTTTCAAATCGTAATTAATTTATTAACTCTAGTAGTCATTTTTAATAATATTTATCGTATTTATAATTTTTTTAAACAAAATAAACACTATGAGATATACACTGTATATATCATATACAGTGCATTAATAAATATAATACTATAATTATTATATGTGCGTTACTTTTAAATTAATAAATGAAAAACTAAATAAGTTATTTGTTTTAAAATAAAATTTATATTATATTTGCCAAATGATAATCATTTAATTACTTTTAAATGTAATATTATATTACTTATATTAAATAAAGGTTATAAATGTTATAAATGATTTGGAGTATAATATACTCAGTATATGGATGACAGTCACACTAAATTATAATAAAATATAGTTAGCATTATTTTTTAAACTAGAAAATAAAAAACATAAACACCCAAATATGTATAATTATATAAATAATAATGTAATTAATATATAATATATATTATTATAATAATTATATTGTATTCAATTTAAGATTTTTTAGAAACCTAAAATTAAAAAATAAGTATATGTATCCATGTAAATGTTCTTACAATAACACTTCTTATATTAGTTCCCAAATCGCTTGTCTATATTTATATTAATCTGATTCCGTGTGCCCATCAGTACATATTATATTTATCCTATTATATTGTATATAAATTACCCTACAGTAAGTTAATTTATCAAAGTAGATACACAATCTATGTATTTAATTATTAAGTTAATACAAATGTATTATCTACATAAATATAATAATTGTACTTTTCTATAATTAATTAATAATTTTACTTAAATATAATCACAAGTATTATAAAGTAGAGTCAGTGATGGGCACCGATCCTTTTTTCCTTGATCGACGATCCCGATCCTCTATTTATTCTCTTATGCGATCCTTTAACCGATCCCGATCCTCCATTCGTTATCCGATCCTTTGCCGATCCTATCTTTCTAACCCGATCCGGATCGGATCGCCGAAATATTTTTTAACAAATTACTATTACATATATATTCTTTCTTATTGAAATATTAATAATTAGCTTTAAATATAAATTAATTATCACATTGTAAATATAATTGTCATATATTTACATATAAATAATATACTGTAGAGTTAGTAAGCTAATTACAATGATTTTACTATAATAATTCTTATTATTTATGCGGAGTTATAACTTCACATATACCCACAATAATTCTTTCATTTAACATAGTTATAATGTATTTTTACAACTCATGTCACTTATATTATAACTTCAATATAAATAGAAATCGCTAAATAATAAAATTATTCCATTTATTTAATGATTATATAAAATATTGCATTTTTTGTTATCATTTTAGAATCTATACTATCTACCGGGATAATAAATTGTAAATTTAAATATTAATTTACTATTTATGTTTCCGTTTATATACAATATAAAGATTTATCTTATATTTATATTTGATTAAAATAATTATAACTAAATGATACATCTTTGATACTATACTATAGTATAATAAATATTATACTATTATACAATACTACACTACATTCTACAGCATACGTAACAGTACACGACATGTCAGATCACTCTGAACCCATCATCAAGAAGTTCCAGGACGAGGCGTTATGCATGCACAAGTTTAAGCAAAAGAACATCATACATTTTATAGGTGTGAGCATGGAGACCCACAAGGGGGCCATACCCTGTGTTATACTGCCCTAAATGACGCACGGAGATCTGCTCAGATACATTAGGAATGAGAAAAATGTTAGTTCTCGTAATTGACTAAAAATGGTATATGTACATTATACATACCACATTACAATTTAAACTATACGTAATTGTTTATTATTTAATACTCGCATATTAATTAGATTGATTAGTTATTTATTTATTATTTATTATTAAGACATACACGTTTTATGTAATATTCTAATTATATTTTTCGGATATCTAATAATAATTTATAGTTATTATTATGTTATTAAGTTAATTAAATAAAATATAAGTATATCATATATATGTTACCAATTAAGCTACATATATACTGATAGATACAATAATAATATGATAGTTACCACTCACTCTTAACTGACACATCCACAAATAAACAGACCCCCACCATTAAAGAACTGATAACATTCGGCATACAAATAACTTAAGGCATGAAGTTCCTGACCAACTTGAAGTACGTTCACAATGATCTCGCAGCTCGTAACTATATGTTAGTCACCGTGATAACTAGGGGGGACGGGGAATACTATTGTATCTAGTTATTTAGCTGCGATAGTTTAATACTATGCGTTGTATTCTATATTGATAATCACTAATATGGAATGGATAATGTTTATTATTGTATATATTTTTTTATAAATAAATTATATAGAAACTGGTACTAATACACTATTTAATACCAACATATTGATCTATTTATTTTATATTTGTAATTTAATTATATATTCAATAATTTATTTTATATAAGATTATTGTAAATAAATAAATAATAGTAAAGCTTATTAATTAAAATTTATTGTCAAACAATTATTCGATTTCATCTATATTCGATTTTCTAATTTAACAAAATTAGCGTGCTATATGATTATAATTGTATTTATGATGTAAATTAGTTTTAATAAATGTATTTAAGTAAAATGCTAACATTATCATAACAAAGTACTTTAATTGATACAGCAAATATATTCAGATATTACTTTATCATATACATTACATCGGGTATATAAAACAGTTCATTATTATTAATATTTATTTGTGTACCTATTAAACATTAATATACATATACAATTATATACAAACTATAGTTATGGGAAGACAAATTGGCTCCGAAATGTCTAAAGGTACTGATGTCCGACGCATGTTCATCAGTAATCACAGCTACACAAATCAGAGTCATCTCTTTCAGTTTATTAATAATTGAGGTTATAAATAATATTAGATTTCATGATATTGAACCTATACAAAATAATAGTAATTATTTATAGTTATATATGTACATATATTATATATATATATATAATTACTAGTGTAATATTATATTACTTACATAATTTAATTCTATAGAATTCTTTGTAAAATAATACTGGACTATATTGTTATCATTTATAATTGTTATATTACTTATTAACATTATATAATTTATTACATATTGAATTATAGTTAGATAAATTATCTTCAATTATAATTTAATCTTATAGAATTAATCATTAGAACAAACAAATATGTTCTTTCTCTTTGATAATATATTATTATATATGAAAAAAATTTAATAATTTAAGTATATGAAGTATATAAGTATATGAATTAACTCTTTCCGCCCCAGCATAAATAAACGAAACTACATGTAATGTCAAAGAATTATGTATATTTATAAAAAATAATACATATGTTATAAAATAACGAAATATTTATACTAAATATTGAAATTTGTCTATTACAAATAAACTTTTTTTTAATAAGTATATAATAAGTTATATTAATCTGAAAAAAAATTATGGATATAACCATTATTCATAATATTATACTTAATTAATTATAATAATAATTATTATTATTTTCTGCAAAATAGAGTTCAACTTCAAACTAGAAATAACATATACAATATATACATATACATATACATGTCTATATACAAAATGTTGAGTACATATTAATAAATAATATACTGAAAAATCTGATCAATTAATTAACTATTCAATAAATAAAATGTAATTACATAAAAATAAAATATATATTTTTAAAATTTAAAATTAAATAAAGAAATAAATATTCGTATTCTTATAACAAATTATTTGTATTTAAATATTGAAATTTGTCTATTACAAGTAAACTTTTTTTTAATAATTATATAATACATTATATTAATCTGAAAAAAAATTATGAATATAACCATTATTCATAATATTATACTTAATTAATTATAATAATAATTATTATTATTTTTTGCAAAATAGAGTTCAACTTCAAACTAGAAATAACATATAAAATATATACATATACATATACATGTCTATATACAAAATGTTGAGTACATATTAATAAATAATATACTGAAAAATCTAATCAATTAATTAACTATTCAATAAATAAAATGTAATTACATAAAAATAAAATATATATTTTTTAAATTAAAAATTAAATAAAGAAATAAATATTCGTATTCTTATAACAAATTATTTGTATTTAAATATTGAAATTTGTCTAATACAAGTAAACTTTTTTTTAATAAGTATATAATACTTTATATTAATCTGAAAAAAAATTATGAATATAACCATTATTCATAATATTATACTTAATTAATTATTCTTATTTTCAACAAAATAGAGTACAAATTCAAATTAGAAATAATATATAAAATATATACATATACATATATATTTCTATATAAAAAATGTTGAGTAAATATTAATAAATAATATACTGAAAAATCTATTCAATTAATTAACTATTCAATAAATAAAATGTAATTATATAAAAATAAAATATATATTTTTTAAATCTAAATAAAAAAAAAAATATTCTTATAACTGATTAATTGTATTAAAAAATTGAAATTTGTCTATTAAAATATATCTTAATAATTATATAATAAGTTATATTAATGTGAATATAAATTTAGAATATAATCATTATTCAAAATATTACACCTAATTATTGAATTGAATAATTACAAATTAATCTAGTGTATTCATTCCTATATATTATTTCACTATAAAAAAACTAAAAACAAATTATTCTTGGTATATAAATCTATAACTATTACAATAAAAAAATCACTTCTTGATACAATATATATATTATTTTATTAAAATAACATGTAATTTTAAATCATTTAAAATATTTATTAAAATATATACAAATTAATATTTATAAAGAATAACATACACAATATAATATATACAAAAAATATATGTATAATAAAATATAGTAAATATAGATATAATAAAAAAATATATGTACATATTATAATACATGTACATATTATATATATATATATATTTACATACACAAATAAGTAATTTGAATGAAATTCAGTAAAACGTTTATTAAAAAATGAAATATTTTAATTTTAAATAATATAAAATGAATACGTATATTTCAAAAATTCATTTATAAATTGTTAAGAATAATGAATATATCAATATAAATATATATATATGCAAATATTATGTCCCCACTATGGCTCTGCGTCTTCCTCCCAGTACATCTCAGGTAGTGATATGCTCAGATACACTAGAAATATCACCGACATCCTGTGCTATAATAAATGTTAATTTAAAGTTAATAAATATAATATATATAATAACATAGTTATACTTATTTGTAAGTATCCCTGAAAAATTAAATACAAAAAAATGTTATAAAATATTATGGTAACTATAATTTTAAATTCTATATTTTGTAAATTATTTATTTCAATAACGTACGCTATTATTAGAAAATATTTCAACATTTAATTTAATATATATAATAAAAAGTTAAAAATAATTTAAAAAATGAAAATATAGATTCCAGTTATAGTCAATATAATTATTTTTAATAAATGTATTTATAACAAATCAGGTAAATGACGTATACATGTATATTAGTTTTCTAACTATTGCTCTGCACCTAGCTGTCCCCACTATGGCTCTGCGTCTTCTTCCCAGGACATTTCGAGTAGTGATATGCTCAGATTCACTAGAAATATCACCGACGTCCTGTGTTATAATAAATGTTAATTTAAAGTTAATACATAATATATATATATATATATTATTTTAAATAATTTATATTCTACACAGTTATACTTATTCGCAAGTATCCCTGAAAAATTAAATACAAAAAAATATATCAAATATTACTGTAACTATAATTTTAAATTATATATCTTGTAAATTGTTTATTTCGATAACGTACGCTATTATTAGAAAATATATCAACATTATAATTTAATATCTATAATAAAAAGTTAAAAATAATTTAAAAAATGAAAATATAGATTCCAGTTAGTCAATATAATAATTTTAAATAAATGTATAACAAATCAGGTAAATGACGTATACATGTATATTAGTTTTCTAACTATTGCTCTGCCCCTAGCTGTCCCCACTATGGCTCTGCGTCTTCTTCCCAGGACATTTCGAGCAGTGATATGCTCAGATTCACTAGAAATATCACCGACGTCCTGTGTTATAATAAATGTTAATTTAAAGTTAATACATAATATATATATATATTATTTTAAATAATTTATATTCTACACAGTTATACTTATTCGCAAGTATCCCTGAAAAATTAAATACAAAAAAATGTATCAAATATTACTGTAACTATAATTTTAAATTATATATCTTGTAAATTGTTTATTTCGATAATGCTATTATTAGAAAATATGTTAACATTATAATTTAATATCTATAATAAAAAGTTAAAAATAATTTAAAAAATGAAAATATAGATTCCAGTTAGTCAATATAATTATTTTTAATAACTAATCAGGTATATGACGTATAATATTCTCTGCCTCTAGGTATATAACATGTATATCTATAATACAAGTTATATTGAATACTTCTAAAATATACAATTGATAACATTATATACATACAGCAAAGATTTTCCGAAGGAAAGATATAACACTTACGCGAAATCGTGTAATTCGAATTTGTATACAAAATACCCTGGTGCCACCTATAGCGGGTTACTTTTAGGAACTATGCGCAGTTTATAATGTAAATTCGTATTAACTATACACTTTTAAAATGTTAAATATTATGCTTTAAATTAATATTTATATGATGAAAACTAAGTGTTCATTACTAATATATAACAAACAAATATGATATTTATGTTTTAAATGCTATAAGTATATATTTAGTAAGTAAAAGTTAATTTATATTGCATGTAATTTAATAGAGCAATGAAAACATTGTTGTATGCAAACAGAGCCGAACCTAAATCTATTTCAGTGATTTCGATACTACTGCTAGCAGCGGTTGGGGATATTACTAAATTACGTTGCATGCATAGGGAGTGTTATATCTTTGCTTCGCAAAATCTTTGTATACAGTATGTAATATACTATGTATATATATAGATACTAAATAAAAATATAATCCATAGTATCAATGAATAATATTATAAAATTCAATTGAAAATTATAAAATTCATAATAATATTGATAATGAATACATTTCATAATTACATTTTATTAATTATACACTGTATAAAACAGTAATAACATATATTATTATACTCAATATGATATTTAATTATATATTGAATATCTAATAATACATTATTTAACATTAATATCTATAATACAAGTTCATCTCCAAGTTACAACACAGTTGATTTATCAAATGTTATGTTTATATTTATTATTTTGGTTACTAACGAATTTTTAAATGTTAGGTCAATAGAAATTATAATTTATATAATAATTATAAGTTATATATAGTAACAATTATAGTATATTGAATTATTCTAAAATATACAATTTATAAAATTATATACATACTATGTATATATAGATACTAAATAAAAATATAAATCATAATATCAATGAATAATACTATAAAATAAAATTGAAAATTATAAAATTCATAATAATATTGACGAATACATTTCATAATTACATTTTATTAATTATATAGTAATAACATTAATTATTATACACAATATGATATTGAATTATATATTGAATAACTAATAATACATTATTTAACATTAATATCTATAATACAAGTTCATCTCAAAGTTACAACACAAGTTGAATTATCAAATGTTATGTTTATATTTATTATTTTGGTTACTAACGAATTTTTAAATGTTAGGTCAATAGAAATTATAATTTATATAATAATTATAAGTTATATATATTAACAATTATAGTATATTGAATAATTCTAAAATATACAATTTATAAAATGATATACATACTGTATATATATAGATACTAAATAAAAATATAAATCATAATATCAATGCAATAAAATACTATAAAATGCAATTGAAAATTATAAAATTCATAATAATATTGATGAATACATTTCATAATTACATTTTATTTACACATATTATATCTACAATTATAAATATATTAATTTTTTTTTATATATGTTAATAATTATAAGAGTATATACAACTAACATCAACAGAGGATTGCCGGATTCATTACTAGAAAGAAGTAAAAGCTAGAGAGCTACGGCAACAGAAATGAATACGTCAGCCATGTTGAAAAAAATTAATGTGACGCTCAAATTTTAAATATCCTTTGTAAATAATATTATGACCTATATTTCATTAAATTTAAAAATTAATACGCGTGTATTGTTTATATGATGGAAAAAAAATAAGGAAAAAATATATTTTCACTAATAAAATACAATACATTTAATTATTGATCATTTTAATTTTATATACACATGTTTTATTTTAAATTGTTCATTTAAAAACAACATTTTATACGAACTAATTATTGTTTGTTATTTATAAAATGAACTAAACACAAACACTAGAATATTCTCACTATTATGATGGTTAATACTAATATAATATTGAAAAATAATAATATATAATTTGTATTTATAATTTATATGTTTATTTATATTATTTTACTTATGAATCTTCAAAATAAATATCATATAGAGTTATATTTTGACAATATACTCACAATATAAGATATAAAACTACATTTTCCTAAATCCTATCATATTTAAAACATATTTTAAATAAATATTGATTTTAATTTTTTACAATTCAACAACTCTATTTGTTATAATATACGTTTATGATCTATAATAAATTGAGATGATTAAATATGACGATACGCGAATTGTATAGGTGACGATAAATGACGATTGGAAGGAAATAGTTAAGGTATAACAAATTTGTCATTTATATAAATATTAATCTATTAGAAATAAAAATTCAAATTTTCATTAAATATTTAACAATACAAAAATAATGTTACATTATTTGTATATATTTAAAATTGATTGTCAATATAATATATATATATATATATATATATATATATATATATATCAGATTAAATATATACAAATAATTTAAAGAATTTAGTGTATATCACAATTGTACCCTATACTATCGACCACAATACCCACATATAGGTCCAAATTAGGATAAATTGGATTTCACACCAAAAATAACAGCCTGATATCAGGCTATACAAATTAGATATTATTTATTCATTTTAAAACTTTTACCCGATATCTGACAAGTCAAAGATTTAATAGGTAATTTATATATAACCGCACTCACAAAGTGTGTGTTGACCATCGATATTAAAAAAGTGGATAAGCAATTGAATGTATTATTGGCACTATTCGCTACGGGCGCTGCAGTCGAAACCCACTATCTGGCCCACTACTTTTTTATTTATAATAATATTTATTTATACATATATATATATATTGATAATTACTAGCAATTTTAATGTACTATCTATACTAAAAATAAAATTATATATTTAAAATACATCATATCAACATTCATCGTAATGTTGTGTATTTAAAGTGAAGATTTGATATAGATAGAAGTCACTTTAATCTATTTCGACGAAAAGGCTACTGTTTTAATATTTGACATACTATGGCTAATATCCAATCAAAATCACTGATACTATTTTGTTAATTTATCGATAAAAGTGCCATTCGCGTATCTATCTTTTACATGCATTTCGTACGTCAATTGCTTATCCACTTTCTTTATATAGACCTGTTCGAAATCTGTATAACCTTTCACACCGAAACTGCCTAATATTTATATGCCGCGATATCAAGCTGTTATTTTTGGTATGACACCATCTTAGATCATCTAAATTTACATGGACAATTATTTTATAATATAGGTATTCTAATTGCATAATAAGTGTAATTGTAATATAAGACTCGATATCCATTATTTAGAACTACGTAATGCAGTCATATATAAAGATTATGGAATTATTATTTATTATATTAATTGATATTTAATGTATTGTTTGGTTATAAAAACGTAGGTCTCAATAACTTTCCCTCCTCAATATATAATTATATTTTAGCAGAATATATAATATAAATATATAAATTCTACTATATAAATAACTATAAATAATATATAATTATAATTAATAACATCAGTTATGTTCTGTATTTCATTATTCTGCTAATCAATAGTATGGTTTTGATTTAAGTTAACATTCTGTTTTTATAATAGAGAATTATATAAAATTAATTAATATAATGTCCGAATAGTTTAATCTACTTATTATTTAATAACATCAGTAATTAAACATTTAATATGTTCTATTTCATTAATATGTAGGTAAATATATTCCTATAGCAGTAAATTGTAAGTATTTTATTTTAATATTATTGTTTATTGATTTCACATAATTCAATACAATATGTTATATCATTATATATATATATTTTAACTTATTAATATATGATAAGAAGTAATGTTTATTTTTATTTACAGATAAGATTCTCAATATCAATATGAAATTTGAAAGATTATAAGAACTTACCGTGGATACTACTTCGTGAGAAGAAACTGAATTTGGATAATGAATATGATCTGCCTAAATTACATAATAAATAATTAATTAATAATTGTAATAAAATAAATTTACTACTAATTTGAATTACTATTTTTTATATTATTTATAAATAAATTATATAATATTTTTACAATTTAAGTATCATTAAAAATAAATAACACAAACATGTTTTGGATATGCTTTATTTGTTAATTTACATCTCTTTGTAGTATAGTACAAATTATTTGCGGAGAATTGTTTGCTACATATCATATCCTATAAGGTTTAATGTTATGAATAATGATTCCAATTGAATTTGTCCAAATATGTTGTCTTCAAATAGAACGTGGAAATCTAAATCATTTAAAATATTAATTATTTATAATTACTGAAGTAGTATGTAACAATTATATCATTATATATATTACAATAATATACATAACATTCAAAATAATAACTTAAGGAATAAATAATTTACAGTATATATATCATATACAATATATTATACTTTAATGTAATATTTAATCTTGTACTAAAATTATTAATTTATAATATATTTATAATTAATGAAATATTTAATCTTATACCCCAATAATTAATTTAACATATATTCAAATATTAATAAGTATATATTTAATAATTTGACAAAATAAAAGTATATTTTCCAAACATTACGATATAAATACATATTTATTTTTCCTAATAATACATATTATAAAATATATATTAAATTAAATATTTAAATAATTTATTAAAATAATATAGTATTGATATTGTAAGATATACATATAATAGACAAATAACGTATATTTGTAATATTACTCTATTTGTAAAGTGTATATGAATTTAATATATCATAATATAATTTAGAATTTTACATTCAAAATCATGAAATATATAATTCAATTCTTTCTCTTTTTTTATATGAAATATACAATATAATATTATTTAGAATTTAACATTTTAAATTAATGTAGATATGGTATATATGTGATATAAATGTAATATGGTATAAGTATATACCAGGGAGATATCCCTGGATATACTTAATAATAATATTCAAATTGTATGATATTATTTCTTATAAATTATGTAATATAATTTACACTTTTTTATTTAAAATCAATTTCAAATATAATTATTAACATACAAATTATATGTGAAAACAAATATATTATTTAAACTATGTAACATTTATATTAAATATACCACATATATACCTAATATTAGTATATTATATGCACATATTATTTTAAATAGTGACGGTATTATTTCTTATAAATTATATATGAAATATACTATATAGTATTATTTAGAATTTTACATTCAAAATCAATTTAAATATACTTATTAATAGGTATATTTATATTAGGTATATAATACTATATTCAAATACTATTTGTAATAGTGACGATATTTTCCCAAATTATATAATAATATTTAAAAATTATCCATTAAAATCAATTTAAAATATAATTAGGAATAATAATAAATATTAATACAAACAGGTGGTAATTGTTATTCTTTCCAGTTATATATTGTATTATTACAATGAGGTTTAATACATGAATATACTCTCGGAATTTTGTAATATATATTTATTCAAATAAATTCAAATATATTTATTTAAATTCTAGGATATTTGAAAAAATCATAGAAATGGAATTTTGTTTTAAATGTTAAAAATCTTTGCAATAATTTATTTATTTCAGTGGATTTGTGGAACACATATATAAATTATTTTCTATCAACAGGGGAGCTAATTTCCAATACATTATTATAGCGAAGCTTCTTCTCTATCACTTCGTTCTCTATGCATGCATTATTGTTGTAGGGCGAATGAAGGTATCGTAGTGTCATTACTATTTGGACTTTAAACCAAGATGTATCAGTATCATCAAAGGAAAGGGTATACATAGGTTATAATACCTACTTATATATATTATTATGTATCATTATATAATATATTATTATTTATTTTATTATCAAATATTAAACATATTTAAAATTCGTTTAATTGATATTATTCAATGATTTAACTAAAACAACAAATGTATTTATTTATGAATACATTGATAGAATACAAATATATATATTAATTAATTATTTATTAAAATGTTCGTAATTTTTTGGTTTTATTGTTGTCGTTATTTATATATCACATAATATATTTTAAACATACATCATAAAGATATCTTTATGATCATATGATAATTATTTTAGGACGAATAGTTATGAAGTTGTCGTTGTATCATCATGATGTACTCTAAACCAAGCTTGCTTAGTATCGTTAAAGGGATTTGGTATCATTAAATATTATTATATATCGTATATTATTTTATTATATTCTCAATAATAATCTAATTATAATTTATTTAATTTATAATATAAATAACCAATGCATTTTAATTACATACTTTATAATTTATAAATATAGTGATATATATATAGATATAATTTTAGATAAATATACTTATGCAAATATATATACACACATATATATATATATAATTAATATGTTCGTGATTTTTTAATTGATGTTATTATTGTTTACATAGCAACGAATATATTTTAAATATTTTAAAATCTATACTATTGTAGATTAACGTTTTTGAAGTTATCATAGTACCTATCATACCAATAACTCTAAGTCAAGCTTAGTGTCATTATATATTATTATTTATATAATATATATATTAGGCCTATATATTATATATATATATATATGTATATATACATATATATATATATATATATATATACATATAAATATACATTAGTTATCCTATTTATTATAAGTTTATAATCATATATAAATAGATATTAATAATACATTAATCAGTTATAAGAATGACATTTTTCATATTGTCTTATTATACAAAAATTGGTAGGGCCTACTATTGGAAAGATTATCAAATTATATCATCAAAGTTGTATAGTACTTTTTTTTAAACTGTATTTTTGAAATAGTTATGATCACAGCTATTGAAACCAAATTTCTTGAAGTAATATTAATTTTTTAATTTATTTATAATACTTTTTTGATTATAATTAATTCAATAATTTATATTTTTAATAATATTAGTAATATATATGTTAAAGATATATTTAAAAAAATGTATTATCCAATATAGGGATGGTATGGAATTTTTTTCAATCCAATATTTATATCAACAATTAATATGATTTATATTTTTAGAAAGCTCTTTAAATTCTATTATATAAATTATATTTTATTTTTTACTATTTTGTAAAGAAAAAAAAGTTATATTAAAAAATATAAAAATAAAATGTAATTAATTAATATGTAACTTCACTCATTTTTAATTTATAAAAAAATAAATAAAATATGATTTAAATCATATTTTATATATTTATTATTTAAAATAAAATTATACATATTTAATATAAAATATATTTGTATATTACATCATAATATATTATATACATGCATTTAACTTACACCAAAAACTTAAGTTCAACTTAAGTCGATGGTAACTAATTAACTTAAGTTCAACTTAAATTTTAAACTTAATTTATAAGTTAATAAATATATAGTTACCAATTCTATTATATTTATTATTTTATTATCAACAAAGTATTTACTCAGTACAATATAGTATATAATTTCATTTAAGTTCAATAATAATATTTTAATATTGAATACAATATGCATATTGTACATTACATGTAATACAAATTCAATTGTTTTATATTCAATAGTGAGCAATTAGTGATTTACAATTGTATTATCAATATAATTATGACTAAAATTGTAGTTCAACGTGTCACTTGATGAGATTATGCTCATTTTGAAAAATCAATAGGATTACGTTAATTTTAGTTTTTTAAATAATTACTTAATATTTATTAAATTTAGAATATTAATTTAAAAATAATTTTTATAATTAATTTGCATTAATAATAATATAATAAATATATTAAATATAATTAATAAAATATATAGATAAATTCTACTATATATTGTTTCTATATTAAAAAAATAATATACCTATAGTAGTAAGGTATATTATATATATAACCCAGGTAATATATTATATAGGGGAAATATGGATAATGTGGCCACTTTTAGATATTGTTGTATAACTTTATATATATTAGTTCTAATTAGATTATTTTTCAATATAGATACATCTTATGATATATAAGAGGACTGCCGAATCATTTTTTCATTTTAGCGTATGTAATTAAAATTATTAAGGTGGCCACATTACCCTCCATGTAGGATTAGGTGGCCACCTATTGCGGGTAATGTGTCCCCTTTAAAATGTGGCATTAATCCACTAGATGGCGTTACTTTATATCAAGTTTAGTCCAATGATATCACATAAAGTATCATATTTAATAACATACGCAATTGTGATACATTAATGATTTTTATTTTAATAATTGTTATTTTATTTTAATTAACTTAATAAATTACTATATTCATTAATAGGCTATATCCTAGTATACCATTACACTTACTTATCATGTTATTATTTGGAA
The DNA here is from genome assembly GCA_964019155.1 of Osedax fenrisi. NCBI lineage: Eukaryota > Metazoa > Annelida > Polychaeta > Sabellida > Siboglinidae > Osedax > Osedax fenrisi. The sequence goes on along the minus strand of OZ025244.1, from coordinate 48,911,947 downwards.
AAAGCAATTTCATCAGTAAATGACAGTATGTCATAACAATATGGCGTTAAAATATCTAGATAAAATAGTAATTTAGAAAGATAATTAATTTTTATTATCTGATTTATATATATATATATATATATATATATATATAACTATATATCATAACTATATATATATATATATATATATATATATATATATTAATATATATTGGTGTAATATATTTAATATATGTATATTATTATATATATACCATTATATATATAACCATTAGAATATATACATAGAACCTATATATATATATATATATATATATATATATATATATATATATATATACCTATACAGCTTTGAGAAACTTGACAATGTGTTATATAAAACACGTGTTGTGTGTATAAAGTATATTTATTATAAATGGTATCTAAATTATGAATATTTAAAGATTTTAGGAAATAAATACATGTATATATTATATGTATAAATACATATATAACTTAATGTATGAAACCAACATATTGTGTATATATATATATATATATATATTTATTCATATAAAAAAAGCATGCTTTTTTTAAATGTTATATAATATATTATGTAATTCATTTTGATATATATGCTTAATTGGAATAATGTTGACATTTTGTGTATGAAAGGATAACATTTATTAATTTATTGAATCGACATATATGTCATAATATACTACTATAGTAGTATGATTTCTTGTCACGGTAATTGATGTTGATGACATTCATCGGTAGATGTGTCATGTTAGAATGTCGCATGGGTCGCCTTCTACATGCCATATATGTATACACTATAAGCATATATGCCTATAGGCATCATTATTATATATATATATATATATATATATTGGGTTTTTTAAATATAGCGATAACATTCCATATATGGAGTGTTTACCAATATAAATTTACTATTATATTACCATAATATATTTACCATGGTAAATATAATGGTAAATAAATATATACATATATATATATATATAAATAAAAAATAAATGTAAATATAATGGTATATAAATATATATCCATATATATATATATTTACCATTATATTTACCATAATATATTCACTATGGGAAATATAATGGTAAATACATATATATATATATATATATATATATATATATATGTATATATATAGAGAGAGATAAGGGTGCGATATCCCCGGTAATTTACAATCAGTCCGTAGTTTATCCTACGTATATTCTTATTACGAGCGACGCAATTCGCTGTCATTATTCTCTGTAGCCTTATTGACGACGCCGCCTTAAGCTAATGTATCGCCAGCTGTACTATAGTACAGTGTACGACCCACACGGAAAGTATTACTCCTAAGTACAATCTCAGGTTCTCTCTTTTGATCAGAAATTGTATTTGCCTTAATTTTGTTGTATATATACTACAAAATTATAATTTGGTAAATATAATTTCTGCTCAAAAGAGAGAACACTATATATATATATATATATATATATATAACACTATAGTGTTATATAATGCTATAGCATACTCGTACTTTCTGAACTCAATTAACTATTTTAATTCATTTATATATATATATATATATATATATATATATATATATATAAATAGTTTTAATATCTTCAATGGATCATATTATTGTACATCATTTGTTTTCATATTTACATTAGATATTTTGGATTTCACGAATGCCGTCTGCAGTAACTTTAGGTTGATCATGCACCCGTTAGAAACATTTGTGTTTAGTTTCACTTTATTCATATTAATGCAGCCTTCGTACGCTAGGGGTACATCACGTGACCGGTGTTGTTACCTCGGTTGCTTAGGTTACCGAGGTAGCCACATTTAATATCATAGTATAGGAAAGTGATATGTCACATACCTATAGGTTTATTTTCTGATGTACATGTGTATAATGTATAAATACACACCACAATATGCATATAACTGTGTTAACACCATCATAAATACATTTATTTATACATTGTTTATACATATATATATATATATATATATATATATATATATATATATATGTATATATATATACACACTGAGAAAAATAAATGCATCTGATGAGTTAAATATAATATAAAAAGCTATAAAATATTCATCCTTTAAAAGTAGAATATATATATGCTACTTTTAAAGGATGAATATTAAATTTAATATACATATATATATATATATATATATATATATATATATATACAAATACAAACATTATTTTGGTTGGCCTCACCTTCGCGACATTCTATTTCCTGCGAAATATGCTTGAAGGTTTTCGTTGTAGTATTCGTAATTCTAGAACGTTCGCCTTCCACTACAGTCTCCAGCGCGAAGAGATACGCTTATTTTGACTTCCTTTTATTTATCCAAGACCACGGGTCAGTTCTCCAGTCGGTTTCTCCGTCGACATCCTTCGTTCCGCTGACCGCTACTCGTTGCCATGGTTTCCGGATACACGACCAGCCTCTCTTTCAGCTGATCTTCGAGCGCTGTCAAGATGGTCTTAGCGCAATCCTTGACCGGGGGTTAACGATAACATCCTTTACGCATGGTTAGCGCGGTGTTAGGCTCGCTGACCACGTCACGCTTGACCGCGTACTGAGGTTTAGGCCACTCCCCGCACGTTTAGGCGATATTCCTCCGTAACTAAACATGTGGTACTGATGCTTCGAAGCGTTTACAGATTTCACATGTTCACCCGTGTTCATTTCGAGATCATAATCGTATGAAGATAATTGTAATAGGGAAATATATATAATATATATATTATATATATAAATATAATATATATATATATATATATTATTCAATAATATACTACAATACATAACATACCACTACCAAATGAATATGACCATATATTGTAATATTCATTAGGTAGTGGTATGCTATGTGTTGTGGAATATTCACATAATTGGATGGTACAGTTTATCCGGTTAGCCTTGTTACATATGTGTGCGACGCACTGTGCGTAGTTATCCGTGTATAAACAGTGTCGTCACCTGGTGAGCGGGTAAAGATCAGAATATGACTCTTCATCAACTCCGTGATATATAGACACTGGCAGCGGGGAGGGAGGGAGGGAGGGAGGTGATTATTTATATATTAATAATCGTATATTATAATTTAAGAAATACAAAAATTCCATATAATGATTTTCTAATAATTTATTATTAGAAACTCATTATAAGACATTTTTGTATTTCTTATATTATAATATACGATAATTATTATACATAACATGTACGTATATTAATCAGTAATACACAAACATATACATACATCTATATAATAATTAATCTTAATAATTAACTAATATTTGAAATAATATATGTATTCATGCTTACTAAATGATATTAAATATGTAAACATTTGTTTGTGTATAAAAGTATATTTATTATATAAAGTTATATAAGTTATGCATATTTAAAGATAGTAGGATATAAATACATATCTACATGAATTCAACATTATTTCAACACCATTTAATATTATGTATATAGTGTAAAATAAACCGTATATCATTATCATCATTATATATATATATATATATATATATATATATATATATATATATATACTATAACATATAAATATATGTTATAGGGTATACCCTTCCTGAGTTGTTATATTTCCATGATTATTATTTATAAACGTAACCCTAAATAATTGGTGGTACGAATAATTTAATATATTATTATTAAATATATATATCTATATATATATATATATATATATATTTATAAATATATATTGAATTTAATTTAATTTAATTGTTTATATAAACACCAAGTATGTACTAAACATAATAAAAAACAAACGAACAAAAATTACAAAATAACAAAAATTAAAATTAAATTAAATTAGATATACAGATTAAATAAAGATTATACAAAAATAAATTAAGAAGTATTTAGATAATGTTTTAGTGAAACAATACAAGGATTGGACCTTCTGTAAGTCATACGGTAGAACGTTCCATATGCGATCGCAGATAAATTTATAAAAACTTCACTATCAAATTTATATAGGATACACCTACAATACTTTAGTTTATTTTAAAAACTTTAGTTTATTTTAAATTTATAAATTTAATAAGTCATACGACATTACTTCATACGAGATTACTGGCTAATATATATATATAATACACCTTAATTAATTACCTTATGTATTGATACATAATAAAGAAGTATGTATTTACTATAATTAATAACTACATATTTCCAAAGAACAAATTATATTTTTATAAATAATTAAAAGTCCACTCCTAATAATAAATTATGTGTTCTAATAATATGCTATAATAATATATTTTAAATGTTGCAACATGTTCAATATCATTATTACAGCCTGAACCACCGAAATTAAGAATGGTGTTTAAAGTTCTTAGAAATATGAGCAGATTTCCATGACCTCAACACGACACGAGAGTACTTATGAAATGTTAGTATAATATGGCAATAATATATACGGATGTCAGTAATATTGGATAACTTATTTAGTAATTTCTAAAATATTTTTAATTAATCTCGGACGAATTATTAAATTCCAAGTTTATTCCATATTCAATCATTCAAATATTTATAATTTATTGATTAAATATTGATTAAAAATATTAAAAATTTATAAAAACTTCACTATCAAATATATGTACAATACTTATAAAATAAACTAAATTTAATAAGTCGTACGAGATTACTTCATCCGAGATTATTGCTAATATATATATATATATATATATATATATACCTTAATTAATTACCTTCTGTATTGATACATAATTAATAATTAAATATTTCCAAAGAACAAATTATATTTATATATATAATTAAAAGTCCTTTCATATAATACATTATTTATTCTAAGAATATATTATAAAATAAATATTGTTAACTATTTTTTAATATCTAATCATATTACAGTGTGCAGTGATTACCATGCACCCATGTAACTAAGAATGGTGATATCCAAATGGTGGTGAAACTTCTTTAAAATAGGAGCACATGTCCCTGACCTCAACACATAAGATGAATTATGAACTGTTTGTATTTCAATGAATAATAATCTATATCTTAAATAAAATACATATCTTAACTTAAATAGAAAAAACACGCATTCATCTACTATTGAAATATATAAATTTAAAAAAATATTTTATAATTTAATTTATAAAATAATTAATCTAGTAAATATAATATCAATAGTTTAATATAAGTATGATTTTTCTATAAATAAATTCATTATATATACATATATATATTAATAACAAAATATTAATTAAAATATATATACATATATATATATATATATATTTAAAAATACTAGGATACTAAAAATACTACCTATATCCATTATTTTTCAATTTGGTAAAATAAACAAATTCTTATTATACATAAATAATAATAATATTAATTAATTTTAATTAAATTTAATTAATTTACTCTTTAAGTGCATTTGTGTATTGTGTACATTTTATTAATATATTAATTAAATAACATGCATGTTTAATAAAAAATCATGATTTGTTATGTATTGAATACCTGGTTATGTTTAATTGTGAATTTATAAGACTTGGGTATTTTTAAATAAACAAATTCATAACATAAAATTCTATTTTACCTAATTAGGCCCACATTCCATTCTATGATACCAGGGCCTTGGTACATGTGTACATTACTAATATAGATATATCACACCAGAGTATAAATATATTTATAAATTAACACTATATTATAAGATGTATTATATATATATTATATATAATATAATATTTATAAATTAATTTATCTATATTTTACAGATATACTGAACATGAATAGAGAAGAAAAATTTCATTTGTTTTTTTATAGATTAATACATGCATATTTTAATATTGTTATATTTACTAGTGTATTGTTTGTATATGTACAAATATATGAGATATATGTTACGAATGATATATATGCATATATGCTAATTTTAATATTGGTATATTCACTATGTATACTTAAGTATAAATATCTTTATTGCATAATATATGCATCTTTAATATTGTCATATTAACTAGTGTATTTTTAAGTTATATAGGTAATGATATATACCTATTGAATATACCTATTGTATGAATGATATATAAAACATTTCATTTGTTTTAATAAATATGCCTAAACAATAATGTATTACCTTCATAATATATAAATATAATAATATTACCAAAGAACAATAATGTATAGTATATATAATCAGGTAACAATATATACTATTGAATCTCAATGATATAGTAGCTACTACCTAGGTAATAATAATAGGCTAACACTAATATAATATTTATTTATTGAAATCTCGTATATATAATATATACAATACAGATAGAATATAAATGGTATCAATAATGTAACATATGTTATTCTATATAGGGGAAAGTCTCCGATTACCGACCCCTAAATGATTATTTGTAATAACTTATTCATTATTAAATATATTTATTTGAAATTTTGTAATTAGGGTAATATTATGGCAATGAATAATGTGCCTATTTTAAATTTTTGATATAATTATATTTACATGAATAAACAGGGGGTCGGTAATCGGATACATGTGCCTAATACCGACCTCCTATTACCGACCCCCTAAAATAATCGTGATATAAATAATTGTAGTATTATAATATCCAATAAAAATAGTTCAAATAACATTATCGCAATTTATTTTGTCTTGAATTTATGTTTTAATAGTAATATTAAATTTAAAAATAATTCTGAAAAGACAAGCCCTTAATTCTGAAAAGACTAGCCCGTGTTTCTGAAAAACATAGTTTGACCGAGTCATTTTAATTAGACCTAGTATTTTTAGACCACATGAAAGACCAGCTTATTTTTCTGAGTAGAGGAACAACGGAGGAGAATGCACGATTACTAAATCCGTTAAATAAAGTATTGCTCTCCAAAAGAATTACATCCTATGTTATAATCTGATTCAGTTGGCTACTACGTTTCAGTTGATTATGTAGATAGTCAGGCTTACCTAGGAATATATAGTTATGGGATAAACAAAGTAAACGATGTTTGCATCGCTTTCTAAATAATAGACATTTAAGATGATGTTGGCGTTCGCCTGTTTTCAAATGTTCACGACAATTGGTATTATAAATAAGGCGTAGAATATATAAACACGAATAATTCTATCAATCTGTTGACCTCTATATTCTTTAAGTCACTAAATAATGATCCGCAATAATCAATTCTGGATAATACTAGATAATTAATAAAATCTTAGTAATACGCTTAGAGTAATACTTTCTAGTTTGTCTAATCCTACGTAGATAGAAGTTAGCAGATGTTGAGATAGAACTAATGTGAGCATCAAAATATAATGTACTATCGAAGATAACTCCAATATTACCAACTGAAGCAGAAGGATGTATAGCCCACCATCAATGATTACCGGTTGAAAATTACTATATATCCTAGATATATATATATATATATATTCGAACGAAGATGCTCACGATTGTATGGTACACTACATTCGATCGTAAACAAAAGAAGGAAATTGTGATATTTTTAACATATTTCACGACATTGCGGTTTATTTAAAACTGTTCAACGATGATGAGTTAAAGGTCACGATTTATAGATCGACTCTATAGAGAGGACTATTCTATACTTTAGTCCATATATAGAATAGTAATATTAGCCAGTACAATCCATGGGTATCGAACAGGGTAGAAGAGCACATACATATGGCGATGTATATAGATATAGATAATATAGATTAGGTAAAGTGTATAAAGGATATATATATATATATATGTGTATTTAAATTATATTATGAATAACGCTATAGATTTTATAATATTTGATGTAGATTTATAGTTCTTTTCTATCATTATTAGTCGTGATCAGTATCTCGATATATCGATGGATCGCAGATATACAGTATATATATATATATATATATATATATATATATATATATATATATATATATTATTGAATAGTTTGATTGAATTACATTTTTATTTTTTTCTTACTTTATTTATTATTATTTTCTCCCTCATTAGTCTAAAAGTTTCTCAATATAAATTATAATTGTTGCCGTCATATATATGTATACATTATACTATATATTCCTACTAGAATACTATTATATAACCTACCAAGAAACACATTATATATTGGAAACTATATCCTCCAGCCAACTAAGTATATTTAAAGATAGTATTTTTTGTATATTCTTAAAATTATTGGTTATATATATCTTAGTATATCATATGTATTATAAATATGTATATGTTAAATAGTCATGTATCTATCAAACACAGGTGAACATATAATCTATCTACAATGGTTAAGGGGGTATCCCAGGATAATAAAAGGTGTTCCGGCAACTTGCAGAAAAAAAATTAACTTTAAATGGAAATGATTTTAAAGTTATAATATTTCCGGCAACTTGCCGGAAAATCTTGTAGTGGGATATCCCCTTTACATATATTAATATCCTAATTCATTATACATATACTAATTATGTATACTATTTATTTTTATAATATTTATTTTTCTATATTTTTTTCATTATATCTAATTCCATTATATACAATCATTAACTAAAAAATATAATAATATGTAATCCTACTTATATTCTTCCATATATTACAAATACAATGTGCCAAAAACAAACCCATCATATATTAACTTAAATTACTTCTTAGACTTTCTATATAAAGTTCCTATCATCTTTATATAGAGTATTTTAATCATATCCAGGAACTTAGATGCAGTTTTAATTTATAACAAAATTAATATGATGTCCCTTCGAAACCCTGCTATCAAGGCATCCACGTATGTTTTAGTCATAGAGCTAGAGAGTAAGTTCTCTCTATCTCTATGGCTTTAATAACACGTAGGTTTTATAAGTATTGATATTTTGTACGCACATTGCAATAATATTAAATAACTTTTAAATATTATGTTGAGACATATTGTATTGGTTTGGATAGGGTTTGAACACACGTTCTACTACCTGAATACATAGCGCTCTATATGATGTGATGTATGTAATATGAACAGTTGTACAGTTGGACAGTTTATCATCGTATCCATATATGTATCAACTGGTTGTTAGGCAGGGGCGGATACAGGAATTTTTCAAGGAGGGGGCTGACATTCAATTAAAATTATATTTTTTAAATAAGACATATTTACTATGATAATATTCAATTGCATAATATGTATATATATATATATATATATATATATATATTATGCTGATACACTGAAATCTTCAATTGAATCTTCGTTTAGTTATATGACATCTAAGATTAATAATATACCGAGTAAAATAACACATAATCAAATAGATGATTTATGTGCAATTATAAAAAATATATCGAAATCTAGCTGTAATATGGATTATATTAATGATATGTTTAAGTATTTTGGTATCGATAACGCTACTATCTCTGATGTTAAATTTATTAATGGCACTGCCATAATAAACTTCAACTCAAAATACTCTAGAGATAGGTTTTTAGATCTAAAATTTGATGATAAATATGATAAACTGTTTATATTCCAGTCATTATCACTCGATACTAGGAAATTGGGCTTGCTGTATTATCATGCTATTAAATCAGGTTCCATTAAGTCCCTCAAATCGGTGTTTAATAAAATAACTAATTGCTATGAGTTAAGAAGAACTATCAATGATAAGATTGACTGGATATCTGATAAATATAACCCTACGCAAGAGGAAATATCCTAATGGAAGATATCTTTTGCGGCTTTTTCAAAATCAAAATCTGAGACTGAGTCTAATAAAAAGTGACTATGTATGTTATCTGATGTAATTAGCATTTCCCTTATTAATATTAGATCTCTTCGCTCTAATATTGTACTACTCCTTGCCTATCTAAAAATTAAACCTATCTCTATTATTGGGATCACTGAAACCTGGATTAGCATTGATGATACGGATATATTCTCATTGTGCTGCGAGGCGGGTTATAATCTTTATCTCCAACCTCGTAATTATGGTCGTGGGGGAGGCGTTGGTATCTTAATTCATATGGATTTACCAACGCCTTCCATTTCTTCTGTTACTTTTTCTTATAGTGATTGCTTATCTTGCACATTTAATTTCCCTTTCGATATACTTCGTATTATAGTTATTTATCGGCCTCCTAGGCCTGATTATTCCATCTTCTTTGATGAATTCTCTGATTGCATAAATAATGGCTTACATTCTAGCTCTTTTAAATTCATTTGTATGGGAGATTTCAATTATCATTTTGACTCCATGTCTCAACCCCATTCCTTATTTAGGCAATTAACTGAATCCCTTGGTCTTCATCAACATATATCCTGTCCTACTCACACAAGTGGCAATATTCTTGATCTGATTTTTACTCCTAATGATACACCTACTCAGTTCATTTCACCCTGCATTCGTTCTGATCTCATAACTGATCATTATCTGATTCATACATATATTTCTCTAAGGAAACCTGTATCAACTAAGTCATTAGTTTTTTATAGGGAGTTGAGGAAATTAAACTATCATGAACTTGGGTTACAAATTGAGAATAGATTATCCAGTGATCACATATCGTTTGATTTTTTAAATTACTGTCTTTCATCTACTTTGAATAACTTCCTTTAAAATCTCGTTACTTCACTCTACATACTTCATCACATTGGTTTTCTTCTCATCTTGCTATAATGAAACGTTCATTAAGGAAACTTGAGCGTAGAATTCATCAATCTTCTTATCATAAGTATATTTTCTTGGAGGCAAGGATGGCTTATAAGAAAGCAATTTATTCACAAAAAGCTAATTTCTATGAGCAAAAACTGTGGTTCAAATTCCCAAAAAATTTTCAAAATAGTGAATAGAATACTTGGTAGTAATGTAAATCCCATATCAAATAGACTTTCCGACTATAATATGTGCTCTTCTTTTGTATCTAGTTTATATAATAAGTTATCTAGTATTTCTAAATGTATTAAATCTAAACTCGCTTTGATACCTCCGAGTATGATTGCCCATCAAATCACTGAACCAACGTTATGTAAATTATCTAGTTTTTCCTCGCCTTCCATTTTTGAAATACACAAATTGATTATGATGTCCAATTCAACATCTCCTATTGATCCTCTTCCTTTGGTTGTCTTTAAAAATTTAGTTTTATTACTTTCGATTACTATCTCGAATTTAATTTCGGAATCACTTAATGATGGGATCATGGCTAAATCTCCAAAATATGCTATTATTAAGCCGATTCTGAAAAAATCCTCTCTCGATCCTGATGATCTTATGAACTATAGACCCATATCCAAACTTCCGATAATCAGTAAAATCATGGAACGTGTAGTCAGTAGACAATTGATATTTTATCTTGAGAATAACTATTTAATGGAACCTTACCAGAGTGCTTATAGAAAACATTATTCCACTGAAACTGCTTTAAATATTATTACTGATACGCTCTATAAATCGCTCGACTCCTCTCATTGTGCGCAACTATTGCTACTCGACCTTTCGAGTGCGTTTGATACTTTAAACCACAATATTCTTATTGAACGCATTAAGGAACTCGGAATTGAAGGTTCGTCTCTCAGCTGGTTAACTTCATTTCTTAACGATCGAACTTCCTCAGTAAAAGTTAATGATTATATTTCGCCTCCCATTGATATACTATGTGGAGTTCCTCAGGGATCAGTACTCGGTCCTTTATTGTTTTCTATTTACTTGCGTCCTCTATCTAATATTATCAGTAAATTTCCTAATATTACCTACCATATATATTCTGATGATATACAGCTAATTATTAAAATTCCTGTTAACTCGCTTAACTCCAATTTGGAACTTCTGGAATGTGCATCTGATATCATTAATTGGCTTCTTAGAAACGATCTACTAGTAAATACCTCTAAAACCGAACTACTAAATGTATCTAGGGTATATACTAATTTTCCACCGGTAATCATTGATGGTAGTGTTATACATCCTTCTGCTTCAGTTCGTAATCTTGGAGTTATCTTCGATAGTACTTTATCTTTTGATGCTCACATTAATTCTATATCAAAATCAGCTAACTTTCATCTACGTAGGATTAGACATATTAGAAAGTATTGCTCTAAGCGTATTACTAAACTACTTATTAATGCTCTAGTATTATCCAGAATTGATTATTGCGGATCATTATTTAGTGACTTAAAGAATATAGAGGTTAAAAAGATTGATAGAATTATTCGCGCTTCTATACGCCTTATTTATAATATCAATCGTAGTGAACATTTGAAAACAGATGAACACCAACATAATCTTAAATGTCTATTATTTAGAAAGCGATGCAAATATCGTTTACTCTGTCTAGCTCATAAATCTGTATTCTTAGGTAAGCCTGACTATCTGCATACTCAACTGAAACGTCGTCGCATACTGAAGAAGATTCGAACATCTGATGCAATACTGTTGGAATGCAATACTTTATTCAATGGATTTAGTAATCGGGCATTCTCCTCCGCTGTTCCTCGCATATGGAACGTCCTACCGTATGACTTACGGAAGGTCCAATCCTTATATTGTTTTAGAAAGAAACTAAAACATTATTTAAACACTTCTTAATTTATTTTTGTATACGCGTTATTTAATCTTTATATCCTATCTATATCTATTTAATTTAATTTTTTGTTATTTTGTATTTTCTATTCGTTTGTTTTTATTATTTTTCGTTATTATTATACACCAGAGAGGGCACCCGCTATATTGGTGTTTAAATAAACAATTCAATTCAATTCAATATATTAAATACGTATTTAATATAGTATTATATTAAATTAAATATAATAATATTGTATATTTTATTTAATAACAATATTAATACAATATATTAATCAATTGCATTCTTCTTGATTACGTAATGCAAATTTGGAAATATTATAATCACAATCGATCTCTATGTCTTTATCTATATATAATAAATAAAGTCTATTTAGTTTATCTTCACTCATAGTCGAACGTAATTGTGTCTTTATTGTTATTAATCGGTCAAATGAACGTTCACATTCATACTAGGTAACTGGGGTAGTAGCCATCAATAAAATCATTTAATAGATATTAGGAAAAATCACATAATATATAATAATATATAAATTATAAATTATATATTATAAATATATCCTATATATATATGTATGTAATGTAATGTAAATACATTTAATAATTTCAATTTACCTTGACATGTTATTGAGAGTATACTTGTTATCATATTAGGTAGATATTTAGTCTCTGTCCATTTAATTTCCCAGCAAATCAATTAGCTTTTTATTAAATGTATCTTTGACTAATTCATAAAACTTTATTATATTTTCTTTCTGAATCCTTGTTTTCATTCATTACTTTTGTAATTAATAATGCTCCAAGAGATATATACAATATGTCTTTATTGAATATTTCTTTCATCTCCATTATTAAATGGAATATATATATTTTTTTAAATACGCTTCAGCTGATGAAGTAGGTGTAATTGCATGATGTAGCTATTTTTTATTTAATCTTGGTAAAAAAAATACTTAATTTGAATATGATAATAAATGTGATGCTTCTTCATTCCATTATAATTGTACTCATAAATTGTATCTCTATAAACTTGTGTCTCTTTAAATTACACTTTTAATAACTTGAGTTACTATTTTTGACTTGCATTATAGCTGATTGCTTCTTATTTTCCATCACTGCACTAAAATGAGAATTTACTTCCGAAGAGTTCGTGTGGTAAATAGTAGATTCGTGTTTTCTTAAATCAGCAATCGCATCTTTAAACTTAATCAAAGGTGGAGTGATATATTTTACAATCTGATTGTGATTAATTTTTAAATTAAAAACACATGATAGGTTCATCGAGGACACGAGAGCTGACCTATATATAGATATAATTAATACGAAGAGTAAATGGTAAAAATAGTAAAAACACGACTACCCCGCCCGCCCTCCCCCACACCCATGGGTGTAAATCACAACTATTTGCTATTTGCTAACTATTATTTATATATTTCTGTCATTATTATTTATTGTTACCCATCGTTTTGAATCTATTCAATAAACTAGTATCTATCTATCTATCTATTTTCGGAAATTGGTTGGCTTGACAACCAATTACAATTATTCCATTTATTGACGCTATAAATGCATAAAATACACATAGCGATGTGTATTTAGGAAGTTGCAACCAACACCTAACAAATGACCTAATTAATCTATCCATAGTTTTTAGTGATTTTAGATAAATATTAGAAAAGGTGAGCTAATGTAACATACTTGGTAACATAAATGATTTAAGTAGTTCAAGTTTTTGTTGGGGTTTCAACAATGCTTTGGATATTAGTAATAATTTGGTTGTTAATTCTGTGGTTATTTTATTATTTTTATTATCTATAGGGAAAATGTCGATACTTAAATATTTATATGGTTAATGGTTGAAGGTAGGTATTATTAATTAGTATAAAGGATTACATATACTCTGCTTTTTTAGGGTTTATAATAATATTAAGTGTTGCACTTTTTACTGGATTAATATCTAGCACGCATTCTTTAAGTCGCGGGTGCACCCGCCCTTAAAGGATTTTTGAGCCGAGCTACATTTCGCCATTCATCGAATTATGATTAATATTACGTTATTTATTTATATCATATATCGTAATCGTAGGGTAACCAATGATATGTGTATAACCACTTCATTTGAAATGTACGAGTATTTCTATTCTCTTTATGTTGTTTAAAAACGTGATCTTTGATGGATTGTTGTGCGAGTATTTTCTCTAGCAGACGATACCGTTCTTCGTGTGTTTTAGTTGATAATTCATTATAAATAGTGCCAATATCTTTAAATTTGATTACAATTTAATGAAATTACTTAAAATAAAATATGTATAAACCTACCTATAATTAATATTGAAGGTTTTTCTAATTTAACCACATAATTTATATTACAATACATTATTTTACAATCATGAGGGAGGGCTAGAGCCTCCCTAGCCCCCCTGTATCCGTCCCTGATTAGGTTAGACCATTTTGGTAATTTTTTTAGTTCCCTTCATAAAAAAGTGCCAGCTAACTCGGAATAACTCCTCTAAATCATTCTAGATATAATGAACAAATAATAATTGAAAACCGACAACAATTCAGAAAGCAAAACAATATTTAAAAAAGATAGGAATTGACATTGAAAATTAACGAAAAATTTAAATTACAGATATATGAAAGACAAACTGTGTACAAGTAAAAATTGCCTTTTAGCATATGAGGTATAAAAAATCCTTAACAAATATTAAAAAAAAAAATTTAAATAATTAAATCGATCTATGGAAATTTTAATTTAATTTTTACATTTTTTCTAAATTTTTATAAAAAAAGATTAATGGAATAATAAAAAAAAATTAGTACATTATATATGTCTAATATCACTATATGAATATAAAATTATAAGTAAAATTATAAAAATAGCATATAATTATTCAAAAAATTACTTTTATTGAATATTTGAACAAAAAATCAATTTTCCGATAAACTATAGTTGTCTATATACGACTATAGTCGTAATATTTATTTTGTTAGAAAAATAATTTTTTATTATGATTATTATACCTCGTAAATATCCATTATAGACTCACAAGGAAGTTTTATGCTTAATTAAATTAATTTATCAAAGAAATAAGCGAATAAATTATATTAATTAATTTGAAAATTGTACGTAATTTTTATTTTATTAATAATATAACATATTTATACATGTATTTGTCAAATATTTTATTGTTATGACAACGTGCACTTGCATAAATACATAAGTAAAAATTTCTATTTATAAAAATGTACATTTAATCATAAATGAAAATATGTCTTCATTAAAGTTATTTTTCTTTATCAATATTAAATATTTGTTGATGAAACTTCAGAAATATATTTATTATGACATTTATGACATACTGATAGCGAGCTAGCAAAACTTTCAAAAACGTGCTACCCTATAGGGTACAGTATACACTACATATATACATATTACATAAATATTAATATTATCTATAGTAAAAGCTAAGGGTTCTTTTAAATTTACGAGTACAAAGAACATTATATAAAAATAATAGGGTTCTTTATATTTATATCATTGAAAATAACCCATTTATCATATATTTATTTCGTATTTAAGGTTCTCATTATTTTATTATTCCAAAGAACCCTATGACAATATAATGGGGTTCTTTGGACTAAAATGCTCGTCAAAAGAACACTTATTTCTAACAGTGTAGATGACCTGCTATATAGGATAAAGTATACTTATAACATTATTATATAACCCGGTTATAACCTAATACGGACACTTTAACAATAAATGGTCTTAATATTTTATGACTCAATATTTGTAGTACTATACTATACAAAAATTAAAATGTATTAATATTTTATGATTATAGATATTATTGTGATTAAAAAATTGTATGTAATCTTTTTATCCAATAGATAACGGTGGTGTCCGTATTCAGTACCCATTTCGGAATACGAAGTTATAATACGGACATTCTATATACCACTAGATAAAATATATATTATTGATGAACCAATGAGATAAATTACAATTACATTATTTATAATTAATTTTATGAATAATTTAATATAATTTAATTATTTATTAATTTTTATTATTTTATTTATTAATAATACAAATAAAGTATATAAATAATAACATTTTTAGCTTTAAATTCATAGGTGTTCTTAATATTATAACGCCTGCGACTTTTTATGAAAATCAGAATATTTCACACGCTTGGTTATATATATAACCCTATAGGGTGTCCGTTATTTTTATTAGGAACTTATATGACCTCTGTATATATGCGTATAACTTAATTAATCTTTTATAACAAATATATCAATTATTTATATAATGTTTAGAATGCTTTAGTTTTTATTAATATATTGTTGTTTTATATCGATACATTTTTATATTCTTGAGAAGGTTTTAAGTTGATATTTTTTTTCATAAATTTAGAAACGTAATAAAAAAATCAGTTTATTGAATATATCAGCACTATTTTGATTACTTAAAAAATAAAAATTATGAATATTTTATTCATTAAAATTTTTTTGTAGGATTTATGGTTTCTGAGATACCGAGAGTATCCATATTCGGGAACTGTCCGTGAGCAGTTATAACTAAGTATACTTTCCCCTAATCCCGGTAGTTATTTGTTATCTCTTGTATTTAATAAATAAGGATTTAAACCATAAGCAAATATCTTATTCTTATTGTGTATATTGTCCTAATGAACCTATATATATATATATATATATATATATATATATATATATATATATATATATATATATATATATATTATACGCGATAAGAGCGTCCAATCAAAATTAACCAACATATATTTAAAAACTAGACAGCAATCAAGGAAAAATGTCATTTGACTTAATCTGTTATTCAAAATACCATATAATAAAATACGAAAATACTAATTGTGTATATTACATGTTTATTATAATGCATATGTATATTAGTGGATTATAGATACTATATAAAATAGATTTATTTGTATAAACATATGTGTGTTTATACTGTATACATATATATATAGGGACACATAGGTATGTGGAACCAACTCCGTCATGCTTCACTACACTCGTTCAACGAGTCGTTGTAATATATATATATATATATATATATATATATATAAACTATAGTTATACTTTCTCGATTTATTTTATTATAACCATATACCACATATTATATATATATATATATATATATATATATATATATATATATATACATAGCATATAGTATAGGATATAGAATATAGCATATACCTATATATATAAATAAATAATTTTGTTTGTAATTAAATTATAATTATTCTATCAGAAATTACTCGATTATAATTCGAATATGTTACGTAAATGAAACATGAGATCGATATAATTGTAGAATGCCCGTTTAATTTCAAGTAGAACCAATATATTATATATGTATAATAATATAATCCATCGATATGTTATCCGTTATAGTAACTGTTATAGTACCTTATAATTTATAATAGTAAACATTTAAATTTAATAAAAAAATAAAATGTAGGTAGGTAAACTATTGTTAACTAACTATTGTTAACAAATATTTAATTGTACAATTACTATAACGGATAACATATCGATGGATTATATGATTATACATATATAATATATTGGTTCTACTTGAAATTAAACGGATATTCCAAAACTATATCGATATCATGTGTTAAAATATTTAAATTATAATCGAATAATTTATAATATAAATTAAAATTTAATAAAAAATTAATTTTCAATAAAGAAACTATCTTATATCAATGGAATAATCGCGTATCAATATAAATTATATTGCAAATCATTTAAATGCAATCGAGAAAGGATAACTATAGTTAATATATATATATATATATATATATATATATATTACAATGAATCGTTGAACGAGTGTAGTGAATCATGGCGGCGTTGGTTTCCATAATATTGTCCCTATATAGGTATATAGTATATTATATACTATAATAGTATATAGTATATACTGTATATACTATATACTATATAGGGTACCGTATAAACAAACATATTATTATACAAATATACTATATTACTATATAGTATCTACAACCCAATAATATATCTATATGTAATTGTATATATGCATTATAATAAACATGTATGCATATGTTTAACCGCCTAATAATCTCCATATTCCTCAACAAAGTGATTTTCGCCGACGATATTCCACAGAAACAGCTCTACTAAACGTAATTGATGTAATCACTTCTACCCTTAATATTAAAAATTGCTGTCAACTAGTAATTCTGGTCATATCCAGTGCTTTCTATACGCTTGATCACAAAATTCTACTGTCCCGTCTACACCTGCTTGGAGTTAGAGACCTTGCTCTCTCATGGTTTACTTCATATCTATCTGACCGTAGTAGCAGTGTAACAATATATAATTCTTTTTCTTCCTCTTCTCCTATGAAATATGGTGTTCCCCAGGGATCAGTACTCGGTCCTTCACTTTTCTCAATTTATTTATACCCATTACCATCCATAATATCTAAATATCCAAATATATATTACCATCTTTATGCAGATGACATACAACTATATATGTTTCTTCCAACTAATTCATCACCAGGTCTCAATAATCAACTCTTTAATTGTGCTAATGACATTAAAGAATGGCTTATTTCTAATAATATTCTCCTTAATACCTCCAAAACTACATTGTTAAATCTTTCTCCATCACCAACTTACTTCCCTCCTTTTCTTATTGATAATATTGTAATATCTCCTTCTTCTACTGCATCTAACTTAGGTGTACTTTTTGATTCTATAGATTCTATAGTATACTCTTTCCTTCATTCCTCATATTACTGCCATCACTAAATCTGCAAATTATCATATATTTAGAATTAGAAAAATACGAAAATCAATTACTGTATCTCTTACTAAAACTCTAGTTAGTTCCCTTGTACTCTCACCGTGAGAGTCTCACGTATCAACTGTTCCTCAATACTTATAAATCTTCCATTATCATCTATCTCTCCCCTAAATCGAGTTATTCGTTCATTAATCCGTACAACATGTAACCTACGTATTCGAGATCATTCCTCTACTTCCTCATACCAACACCTATGGTTCACATTTAACAAACGCTCTGCTTATCGCATATTATCTATTGTTCATTCCTCAATATACTCTGCAAATTGCCCCTCGTATATTTCTGATTCTCTAGTACAAAGATCTTCCCTTACATCACTTAAGAAACCATGCATCTCATCTTCTATCTACCCCTATTCTACATCCCTCAAAAATGAATACTCGGGCACTGAGTTATATTGGTCCTAAGCTATGGAATTCACTCCCGCCTTATATTAGATCCATAAAACATTCATGAAATATATACAACAATTGATCTCAGGTGGGAACATGAAATACTAATATTGTTTGTCATTATTATTTTATTTATTAATTTCCGTACGGCTTATTCTATTTTATTTTATTATTATTAATGGTATTTATTGTTTACCTAATTTTATTATTTGTATTCTATTATATACACTTTTGAGAAATCATTTATGATTTATTTTAGTGTTTAAATAAACATTCAATCAATCAATCAATCAATATGTGTAATATACATAATTAATATTACACTATAGTATGTATATACAAACTATAGTTTGTATTTATAAATTATTTTCTTATTTTATTATATGGTATTTTGATTGACAGTTTAAGTCAAAGGACATGTGTCCTTGATTGCGGTCTAGTTTTTAAATATATTTTGGTTAATTTTGATTGGCCGCTCTTATCGCGTATACACCGTATACGTATAATATACGTCGTCTATGTTCATTTGTTCATATGCATAAGTGGTGGTTAGTCGTGTTTCTCTGAATAATGTATTAATATAACTATTACATATTTGTATATCTAAAGTGTATTCTATTACTTACTGATATAATTGTTCAGTAGTACTTCATGGTACGTAATATATTTCATATAATATTAGTCTTTCTATTTGTATTATTGTGAATAAATACATATTATTACAATAATATAAACATTTTATAGGTCATCAATAAATAATAAACCTATGTATTTACAGTGTAGATCATCTACAGTGTAGATTCTACAAAAGCAGAAGATTTCAAGTAGACCAAGGTCACCATCAATTTGGATATGAAGTTAGTAATAGCATGTAGACCTATATTATAACGTACATTATTATTAGTATTACTAATTAATTGATAACTACTAAATATATATATATATATATATATATATATATATATATAATAAAATTAACAGATAAATGAGAATTGTTTTAACTAAATTAAGATAATAAATAATTATCTATAAATAATTGTAAATATATTAATTTAATTGTATAATGAATTTACAAAATGTACATGAATGTAGTACCTAATCTATTTTATAATGTATCGTATATAATAATATGATATACGCATAGTTGGAAAAAGCCTTTTTTTTAACTTCACGTTTTTGGTTTTTTGGTTTTTTCCTAGTTTTTATAGTTTTTTTGCTAGTTGGTTGGGTTTTTCCTGGTTTTTTGGTTTTTCCAAGATTTAAAATGAATGTAGTGAGTATTCAGATATATAGATTATATACAACTTGTATAATACAAGTATATACTAATATATTGTATATCGTTCATTTAACATATAGCATATTGTGTTACGTATAATAATCACATTTAATAAAATAAATATTTATTTATAATATCATATAAGAATTATTCTTCGAATGAATAACAAAATACGCATATACACTTGAATAACAATTATATGATAGTATATATGTTATATATATTATGTTATATATGTTGTTTATGATTCATTTAACATATATTTTATGATAATAAATATATATATTATTTAAAAGGAAAAATATTCACATGTAATCAATATAAATACGGAGATATTGTATAAGAATAAATAAACAACTATAGTTGACTATATTGAATATATTCAATAGGTTCTTATATAAACTTGAATATTCAATATATTACTATGAATTAAATTTATAATACTTATATAGTATGTTATTTATTACACTTTATTACACATTTACGCATGACTATGTATTTTTTTTAATTTACTAATTATAAATTGTACAATCATAATTACACATATGGAAATATTGTTGTGCATTATAGGCGCTATATTTATATGACTAATATTTTATAGACGGGTGGTGGCGCGCTATCAAAATTAACTATTATTTATTTAATAAAATTGAAGTTTTAAAATGAATTATTATTTAAAGTGTATATAATTATTATAATAATACAATAGAATATATCATATATTTAATATATATTATTTAATTTATATTTTAACAAAAAACCAAAAAACCTCACGATGCCAACTATGCATACGTATATGTATATATATATATATAGTTTATTCAACATATTCCTGGAATATGTAATGAAGGGTGTTAAAAGTTTGAACTGTGACTTTCAATTAAACGAAAATATGTCTGTTGATATCAGATACTCCTCATAAACTAAGTAATCATTTCATAAAATAATAAAAATTAAATTATAAGTTAAAAGGGTAATACCATAAATAAAAAATGATAATAACATCAATATAAAAGATATAGTATAAAATAAAAACTATAAAATAAATAATAAAATATAATATAAATAAAATGTAAAGTGTAAAATCAATAGTCAATGATAGTCAATTATAATTAATATAATTATTAATTTGTTATCGCAAGTCAGTTATCATTAGTCAAATTCGTATCATTAGTTAATTATAAATAAAGTTAAAATTAAAATTAAAATTAAAGTAATTAAATTCACTTCCTCACCCTAAAATATAAAAATAATGTATATAATATTTATATATATATATATATATTATGAACATATAGGCATATATTGAAAAAGACTAAATAAACTAATATCATACTAATCTGTATACAAATATATATTTAATTTAAAACTCTATTTAAATGTACAATGTTGTACAATTGTAACATTTATTTGACTCAAATAATAGACACATGTATATTATAGTATATTATATACTAGCTATAGCTAATTTTATTGCTAGTAATAAAAATAGAGTATTCCTAGAAAAATAATACTATTATTATGTTGGCACTATAGTATATATATTATATATATATATATATATATATATATATATATATATATATATATATATATGTATATATGATTTATATATATATATGATAATATAAATATGATATTTTAATGTAGTTAATACAATTCTTACACAATTCATATATTGTTTGGATTATATTGGTTATTATAATTCATGAATATGCTTATAAAGATCTATAGAAGGAACTTAATTTGTAATTTTTATAAAATAAACAAATGTATATGTTGTAGGATGTATATAAATACAATATAATAATTATGTTATTAAGCTAGTGTGTTCATAAATTAAAATATTAACAATTGTTTAATTGATAAATATGGTTACATTATTGTTACTTATTATTACTTACATAACACAATGGTATAATATGTGGGTGAAAGTTGTCAAAAAAAAAAGATGATACTATTCAGCTATATGGTTACTGTTAGGAGATGTGTGTCTCTTATGTAAAGATGTCAATATATCTGGACTAGATGTGTATTACATTGTATACGACACCAGATTCGAAACATACAATACACATCATATACATTAACACTGACATTTACATAGAACACATTGCAATATTACATTGGAAAGTTAACAAATTAAACCTATTTATCATATGAACATAATATATTATTATCATATTATCAAATTTATGATCACTTAAGTGAACATTCATATTGCTATTAGTATTATAATTAGATATATATGCATATAATTTAAATACAATATTAATAAAGTAGTATATACCTAATATTATCAAACAGATCAGATCAGATAAGAATCTTATCATAAGATATCACCTGAAGTAAAGGCACTGTTACCCTACGGAAATATTGACAAGATCTGCTGCAGATGAATTACTGGGAACCTATATGAATGATGGTAGACATCTCGGCTGGCTGGCACACTATTTCTGACTCATCAACATAGCAGCACAAGTTACAGATTAGTTTAATATATATATATATATATATATATATAACATTGTATCACTAACAAAGATTTTGTGAAGTTTCCTTAGAAAAATCTTTGTCACAAATAAGAATTTCGATTATCTATATTATTCTATAAAATTAGATATTTTATTAGATTGTGTATTGCTGATTTACAATTTATAAAAAATCAAATTAACATTAGAATTAATAGTAATGTATTTATCAACAATATTTATATTATTAAATACATCAAAAAGTACAATAATTATAATTAATAAATAATTTTATAAATTATTATATTTTATATACAGTGAAATATAAAAATATATCTCTATAGATATAATGAAATTTTAAAATATAATATAAATATCAAAGTTCAAATATAAAAGCAATTATTAATATATACATATATATGTATATATTAATAATTGCTTTTATATTTGAACTTTGATATTTATATTATATTTTATTTATATTATTTACTTATATAAGTTCACTATATATATATATATATATATATATATTTATTACAAATTATAATTAATTAATATTAAATATTAAAATACTTACAACTATATATTTATAATAATATTATTAAAATAATGTCTACGTTAGGTAATTATTATGTTAATGAAATTGATACACACATGTGTATTCATATGTGTATATATACATGAATACATGTACATATCATATGTAACACTGTGTACTAATGTTGCCCTCATATAAGGGTGTTCCCTCGTACGAGAACCTCCCAATTACGATGTACGATATCTTATTATATATTGAACCGCGGTTTAAATAAATAACGACAACTTATTACTTAGTTATAAGGCTATAATTTATCATAAATGGTTTAACAAAATATTTCTATACTAATGAAGAAAGTATTTATTTAGTTAAACATTAGAGTCACTAATAACTTGTAAAATTATTATTTTATAATATTATTATATATTTATAATCTATATATATATATAGATTACGAAAAGTTTATTTTCTATTTTATTAATCTCAATTATAAATGGGATATATGTTTATAAGAAAAAATGACGTGATAAATTAATAATATCAACTAATATAATTTATTTTATAATTTATAATATAATTGTAATACAAATTATTGTTTAGAAAAATTGCATGTTAGAATAATAATTAACTAATTATGTTAAAAAAAAGTTTTTTTAAATTATTTTATTATATTATTTATATATATAATTAGTAAAAGTGTTTAAATAATTTTAAATATTATAGAAAAATATTGTTGATCCAAGATAGAGGTTAACCTACAATATTTATATTAAAAATTAAGTACTTATTTTTAAATTGTCAAAATAATATGTAAATTCTTCTTTTATAAGTTATAACTTATAACTAATACATATTTACATTAACATTTTAGTTTCGTGTTCATAGATTAAGTAATGATTATATTAATACATTTTTAATGACAAACTATCTATAGACACATAAAATAATAATAATAATAATAATAATTTAATAATAATATACATTGAATATACCATGGACAACAATACTAAATAATATAAAGTACTAATATATAGAGTCTGCATTTGGTGTAGTGTTATATACTACAGACTGCATTGATATAGGAGTATTATATAATAATAATATAATAATAATAAAATAACAATTTAATAATGATATACATTTAATATAACATGGACACAAATAATAATTTGGATAATTTAATGATTATGGGTAGAGAGAAAAGAAGAAGTAAGATTTATAAACCTTTTGTGGGATCTAATAGAACAAATGGTAGGATGGAGGGAATTCCACATGGTTGGACTGGAATTTTTAAAAGATATCTTTTTGTTATAATAGATAGATTTTGAACGAGATATAGTATATTTGTAATTTTTTCTAACTAGTGATAGAGCTAATTTAGTTTCAGTAGAAGGATTTTTAAGAAATTTCTTCTCAAATTTGTGAACACTCTTCTTGAAGATGAAAAGTTTGTGGGAGAAAAAGGGCAGTCGGTAATTAATGTAGTTTTTATAGGTGTATATTGATAATATTTAGTAGAGTGGAGTTTAGGAGTATCTTTGATGGTTCATAATGTATGATATAGATATATTATAAAAGTGTATATATATATATTGATGATTCATAATGTCTGATATAGAGATATGATAAAAGTTTGTTTATATTGATGATTCATAATTATTGATATAGAGATATGATAAAAGTTTGTTTATATTGATGGTTCATAATGTCTGATACAGATATATGATAACAGTTTGTTTATATTGATGGTTCATAATATCTGATATACCATTATAGATATGATAAAAGTTTGTTTATATTGATGGTTCATAATGTCTGATATAGAGATATGATATAAGTTTGTTTATATTGATGGTTCATAATATCTGATATAGAGATATAATAAAAGTTTGTTTATATTGATGGTTCATAATGTCGGATATAAAGATATGATAAAAGTTTGTGTATATTGATGGTTCATAATGTATGCTATAACATTAGAGATATGATAAAAGTTTGTTTATATTGATGGTTCATAATATCTGATATAGAGATATGATAAAAGTTTGTTTATATTTATGGTTGATAATATCTGATATAAAGATATGATATAACTTTGTTTATATTGATGGTTCATAATATCTGATATAGAGATATGATAAAACTTTGTTTATATTGATGGTTCATAATGTATGCTATAACATTAGAGATATGATAAAAGTTTATTTATATTGATGGTTCATAATATCTGATATAGAGATATGATAAAAGTTTGTTTATATTGATGGTTCATAATGTCTGATATCATACCTTTGATACAATACAAGACTACAATGCAAGATTTAGGATTTTTAGAATTGCAAAGAAGGAAATCGAACTTAAAATAATACAGTTATATATATATAGTGATACACTATATATATGTATTCACTATAGTGCTGAATAATACAAATAATAAATTAGAGCATCAAAGCATTAATTAGAGTTTTAGTAAGGTTTCTGGAAAGTGATATCCGTATTTTTTTAATTCTGAAGAGATGAAAGTGTTTTGTAATGAATGAGATGAGGATTTTGTAATGGATGATATGTGATTCTTAAATGATAATTTGTCATCAAATACTAATCCTAGGTTTTTGGAGGAATGGGAAGGAGAAATAATCATGTTATTTATAGTAAAGTTTGGAAAGGAAGTTTCAGAAGTAGATATGTTAAGTACAGTAATCTTAGAGGAATTAATTAGTAGTTTATTGGAGAGGAGCCATAATCTTATGGAGTTAGCACACTCGATTAATTCAGAGTTAATGGTATTATGAGAATTTATAGGGAAAAGGGTAAACAGTTGAATATCATCAGCAAAAATATGGTAGTGAATATTTGGAAATTTCTTAATTAGATCAGCAATAGGGCGGATATAAATAGAAAAGAGGGATGAACATAGAACGGATCCTTGGGGAATACCGTGGTTAAGATGAGAAAGAGGCGAGTAAGATTTTCAATCATAATATTTCGGTTAGTAAGATATGAAGTACACCATTTTAACGCTAAGCCAGATATACCCATCAAAGTAAGTCGCGAGATTAATATGTTATGGTCCAGAGTATCAAAAGCAGATGAGAGAACAAGTAGGATTAGCTGGCAACACGTGTTGCTATTTAAGGTAGATAATATTGTGTCAGTAATATGGAGGAGAGCTGTTTCGGTTGAATGACCCTTACGATAAGCGCTTTAAAAGTGTAGAAAAGATTATTTTTATTTACATGGGCGATGAGTTGTTTGGAAACAATTCTTTCTAATATTTTACTCAAAAAGAGTAGGTGGGAGATCGGGCGATAATTTCTAAATGAGTTTGGGTCTAGGTTTTGTTTTTTTTAATATAGGGGATATTATGGCAGTCTTGAGACAGGGTGAAACTTGGCCAAAGTTTAGTGAGTTCGCAATAATATCCAAGAAAATAGGAGAACATAAGGGTGAAAGTGTGTGATATAATGATAAAGGTAGGGGATCAGTGGGGGAGGTACAGTGAGATTTCATGAGTAGGTCATTTACTTCATACAGTGAAGGGATAGTGAATGTACTTAATGAGTCAATATGATGGGTCAATATGAATGTACTTAATGATTCAATATGATGGGTATAGTAGGATTGAGTATGGATGGAGTAGATGGGCAAATAATATTATTAATGCTTGAAATTTTATTTTCAAAGACTTTTTAAAAAGAGAATACAGTTGAAAATTTTACGTGTTTGGTAAAATAGGGAGGATTTTTTCATCTGGAAGGAGAGAGACTTTTATTTGCTATTTGAAATAATTTGCGAGGATCGGAGGAGATCAATGATATCTTTTTGTTATAATAGATAGATTTTGAACGAGATATAGTAGATTTGTAATTTTTTCTAGCTAGTGATAGAGATAATTTAGTTTCAATAGAAGGTTTTTAAGAAATTTCTTCTCTAATTTGTGAACACTCTTCTTGAAGATGAAAAGTTTGTGGGAGAACCATGGAGAAAAAGGGCGATCGGTAATTAATGTAGTTTTTGTAGGTGCATGTATATTGATAATATTTAGTAGAGTGGAGTTTAGGAGTATCGGACAGAGGGAAGTTGAAGAAGAGATGGTTCATAATATCTGATATAGAGATATGATAAAAGTTTGTTTATATTGATGGTTCATAATGTCTGATATAGAGATATGATAAAAGTTTGTTTATATTGATGGTTCATAATGTCTGATATAGAGATATGATAAAAGTGTGTTTATATTGATGGTTCATAATGTCTTATATCATACCTTTGATAGAATACAAGACTGCAGTGCAAGATTTAGGATTTTTAGAATTGCAACGAAGGAAATTCGAACTTAAAATAATACAGGTATATATATATATATAGTGATACACTATATATATTTACTCACTATAGTGCTGAATAATACAAATAATAAAAGTAACACACGCGAAGTTACTCGCTGAAGAAAAAGAAGTTTATATTGAGATGATGGATGTACCTGAATATCCTGTTAAATCATCCAAAAATTCAATGTTTAGCATAAAATCTTCAGCCTAATAAAAATAGCATAGATCTAGTTCTAAAACAAGCGTGAAGAATGGTACAACTACCCCATCCAGATCATCGAAACAAACGTCCTCTTCATCTAGTAGTCATCGTAGCAAAAGTAGCAGCGGCGCAAGCGAGGGCAAACGGAAAAGTTCTGGAAATAAACCGTACACTGAAAAGAAGCCGCATCCCGAAAATAAAATTAAAATGAACCAAATTGACGAGATAATCGCTAGCCAATATGCGCAGCATCTTAATTGTCGTTTTTGACTTTCAAAAGAGAGAACAAGAAATTATAGTAGTGACATCTTCACTAATGTTCAGTACTCTACGCTTGAATACAATGTTAGATGTGCGCTGACCGGTTTGTCAGTAAAGAATGTGTAATACTAGCAGAATCATGATGGTTCATAATGTCTGATATAGAGATATAATAAAAGTTTGTTTATATTGATGGTTCATAATGTCTGATATAGAGATATGATAACAGATTGTTCATATTGATGGTTTATAATGTCTGATATAGAGATATGATAAAAGTTTGTTTATATTGATGGTGCATAATGTATGTTATAGATTTATGATTAAAGTTTGTTTATATTGATGGTTCATAATGTATGTTATAGATATATGATAAAAGTTTGTTTATATTGATAGTTCATAATGTATGTTATAGATATATGATAAAAGTTTATTTATATTGATGGTTCATAATGTCTGATATACCATTAGAGATATGATAAAAGTGTGTTTATAGTATGGTTCATAATGTCTGATATAGAGATATGATAAAAGTTTGTTTATATTGATGGTTCATAATGTCTGATATAGAGATATGATAAAAGTTTGTTTATATTGATGGTTCATAATGTATGATATAGAGATATTATAAAAGTGTATATATATTGATGATTCATAATGTCTGATATAGAGATATGATAAAAGTTTGTTTATATTGATGGTTCATAATATCTGATATAGAGATATGATAAAAGTTTGTTTATATTGATGGTTAATAATGTCTGCTATAGAGATATGATAAAAGTTTGTTTATATTGATGGTTCATAATGTATGTTATAGATATATGATAAAAGTTTGTTTATATTGATGATTCATAATTATTGATATAGAGATATGATAAAAGTTTGTTTATATTGATGGTGCATAATGTATGTTATAGATTTATGATTAAAGTTTGTTTATATTGATGATTCATAATTATTGATATAGAGATATGATAAAAGTTTGTTTATATTGATGGTTCATAATGTATGATATAGAGATATGATAAAAGTTTATTTATATTGATGGTTCATAATGTCTGATATAGAGATATACTAAAAGTGTGTTTATATTGATGGTTCATAATATCTGATATAGAGATATGATAAAAGTTTGTTTATATTGATGGTTCATAATGTACGATATAGAGATATTATAAAAGTGTATATATTGATGATTCATAATGTCTGATATAAAGATATGATAAAAGTTTGTTTATATTGATGGTTCATAATGTCTGATATAAAGATATGATAAAAGTTTGTTTATATTGATGGTTCATAATGTATGTTATAGATATATGATAAAAGTTTGTTTATATTGATAGTTCATAATGTATGTTATAGATATATGATAAAAGTTTATTTATATTGATGGTTCATAATGTCTGATATACCATTAGAGATATGATAAAAGTGTGTTTATAGTATGGTTCATAATGTCTGATATAGAGATATGATAAAAGTTTGTTTATATTGATGGTTCATAATGTCTGATATAGAGATATGATAAACGTTTGTTTATATTGATGGTTCATAATGTATGATATAGAGATATTATAAAAGTGTATATATATTGATGATTCATAATGTCTGATATAGAGATATGATAAAAGTTTGTTTATATTGATGGTTCATAATATCTGATATAGAGATATGATAAAAGTTTGTTTATATTGATGGTTAATAATGTCTGCTATAGAGATATGATAAAAGTTTGTTTATATTGATGGTTCATAATGTATGTTATAGATATATGATAAAAGTTTGTTTATATTGATGATTCATAATTATTGATATAGAGATATGATAAAAGTTTGTTTATATTGATGGTGCATAATGTATGTTATAGATTTATGATTAAAGTTTGTTTATATTGATGATTCATAATTATTGATATAGAGATATGATAAAAGTTTGTTTATATTGATGGTTCATAATGTATGATATAGAGATATGATAAAAGTTTATTTATATTGATGGTTCATAATGTCTGATATAGAGATATACTAAAAGTGTGTTTATATTGATGGTTCATAATATCTGATATAGAGATATGATAAAAGTTTGTTTATATTGATGGTTCATAATGTATGATATAGAGATATTATAAAAGTGTATATATTGATGATTCATAATGTCTGACATAAAGATATGATAAAAGTTTGTTTATATTGATGGTTCATAATGTCTGATATAAAGATATGATATAAGTTTGTTTATATTTAGGGTTCATAATATTTAATATAGAGATATGATAAAAGTTTGTTTATATTGATGGTTCATAATGTCTGATATCATACATTTGATACAATACAAGACTGCAGTGCAAGATTTAGGATTTTTAGAATTGCAACGAAGGAAATCGGAAATTAAAATAATACAGGTATATATTTATAGTGATACACTATATATATATGTACCTACTATAGAGATGAATAATACAAATAATAAAAGTAACACACGAGAAGTTACTCGCTGAACAAAAAGAAAGTTTATATTGAGATGATGGATGTACCTGAATATCCTATTAAATCATCCACAAATTTAATGTTTAGCCAAAAATGATCAACCCCATAAAAATAGCATAGATATAGTTATAATACAAGCATGAAGAATAGTACCACTACACTGCCCAGATCATAGAAATAAACGTCCTCTTCATCGTAGCAAAAGTAGCAGTGGCCAAAGCAAGGGCAAACAGAAAAGTTCGGGAAATAAACCGCGCACTGAAAAGAAACCGCATCCCGAAAATAATATTAAAATGAACCAAGTTGACGAGATCATAACTAGTCAATCGAATTCCATTAAAGTAGTGACATATTCACTAATGTTCAATACTCTACGCTGGAATACAATGTAAGATGTGCGCTGACCGGTTTGTCAGTAAAGAATGTGTAATACTAGCAGAATCTTGATTGCCATTTTTAATTTGACTCTCAAAAGAGAGAACAAGAAATTATACTTAGGAGTAATACTTTCCGTAGAGGACGTACAGCTGGCGATACATCAGCTTAAGACGGCGTCGGCTATTAGACTCCAGTTAACCGTGACGACGAATGGCGTCGCTCGTAACCAAAAAATACGTCGGATTAACTATGGGCCTGTGGTATCTTATCTGGGATCCCGAACCCTTCTCTCTCTATATATGTGTTCACTCTAATGCTGAAACTTTCAAATTCAGCACTATAGTGAGTATATATATAGTGTCTCACTATGAATATATACTAGTGTTGGAAATTTTCAGATTTTTCACTCATTCGAAGGTTTCGAATAGTAAATAAATACACTTCGAAGGGTTCAAATAGTATTATTTTTATTAAATTAAGTATTCGAAGGTTTCGAATAGTAAATAAATACACTTCGAAGGTTTCAAATAGTATTATTTTTATTTAATTAAGTATTCGAAGATTTCGAATAGTAAATAAATACACTTCGAAGGTGTCAAATAGTATTATTTGTGTTAAATTAAGTATTCTAAGTTTTCAAATAGTTAAATTATACATTTCTAAGGTGTAAAACAGTAAATAAATACAATTCGAACGTTTTAAATAGTATTATTTGTATTAAATTAAGTATACAAAGTTTTCTAATAGTTAAATATTCATTTTAAAGGTTTAAAATAGTAAATACACTTTGAAGGTTTCAAATAGTAAATATATTTAATAATTAAAAATAATAATAATTATTTATTTTGACAAATATATATAATAATATAATGTAATATAATTAAAAAGGATTATGGATTTTGATTAATGATCAATGAATATCATTAAGTCTAATTTCTCCTGACATAATTTTGAACGTTTTTTTGTTAAAATATTTAGAGCCATAGAAAATATTCTTTCTGCAGGAACAGAAGATGACTGCCCAGTTAAATATTTTTTGCAATCTTGGAAAGAATTTGAAATTCCTTATCGTGGTCAGACCACCACATTAATGGACAATAATTCCTGTCAATTCTTGGTTTATACAGATATAATTTCAGTTCATCTATTTCATTATAAAATAGAAATAAGTTTCTATTATTTTAAATAAAATATTGAATTAGGATATGATATTTATCGATTAGTTAAATAAAATTATTTAAAGTTATTTAAATTATATTTACCAAATAATCTAGTAATGATAATAAAGATCCCAGCAAACAATTTCGGCAGATTTAAAGCAGAATTAAAGCAGAATCGAAAGTTAAAGCAGATTTTAAGCAGATTTTAATATTTTTTTATTAAAGGAGAATATATCTGCTTTAAAAAACGCTTTAAATATAGAAAATCAAGATTTGAATTATTAAAGCAGAATATATCTGCTTTAAAAACGCTTTAAATATAGAAAATCACATTTGAATTATTAAAGCAGAATATATCTGCTTTAAAAACGCTTTAAATATAACATTTAATATTAAACATAGAAAATCAGATTTGAATTAAGTAGATATCTGCTTTAGCTGTTTTCAATATTCAATATATATCCTAACATTAATTAATATATAACATTTATATATATATATATATAAACATATAGTAGTTGTAAAAATATTCATTTATGGGATTTTTATTTGTAATACATGTATATGTATAATAAACAAAAACATATTAATTAAAATAAACTTTATTAGTTCATAAAACACATAAAGAAATAATGGTTAAAATAAAATTCAATGAATAATAATAGAAATATATATATAGTAAATATTTAATTATGAAATGATAAAAATATAATTTTATTAGTATAAATAGGAATGTCTTCAATATTATGAATGCACAATGCATTGCACACACCATTTACTTGAATATCTTTATGTGGTATATGTATTATATGAAAATCAAATGCATCAGAAATAAAAGAACCAATATTCTGAGAATCTAAACCCATTAAAGTATATAGAGAGTTACTATTATAAAGTTTTCACTTATATAATTTCTGACTTTCATTATAATTTAAAACTTGACAAAATGACTGTTGATATTCATAAAAATTATAAGGAAATTCTGTATGTATTTCATCTTTAGAAATTCTATCATTTATATATAATATATTATGCCTAATATGTTCATCAATTCTATTTATTATTTGCGTCAGTGGATTTTTTCCATTTCGGACCATGTGCTTTAAGTATTGCATATAATTCTCATACTTAAAGAAAGAGTTGATATCTAATGGACCTTGATATATAATGTTATCTTTAAAATGAGACAAGGAATGTACATTATAAATTGCAAATCTTCTTCCAAATAAAACCATACCTTGTTTTATAAAGTATGTAAGTTGTTTATTTGCAAAATTAATCATATTTGGAATAGAAGATAATTTATTAGAGCATAGTATGCTCATTGCAGAATTTAAACACAATAAGTGCTCGTAGTATTTATAATATAATATATCCTTAAAAATAAGTTTCTCTGTATATAATAAAATTTGCCTTAGTTCCGTTGCTTTGTATCGATCGATATCTTTAAGTGGCCTCACCTTTCGCGCAAATCTCCTAGGAATTGACTTGCTAATATTGCTTAGTCTTTTGTCGATTCGATTGATATCTTCAACTGATAATTTGATAACGTTATATTTACAAGCTTTGTCTTTACCTATATAGTAATAGTCAGTATTATTAATAATATTTAATTTATAAATATCCTATTATATAATACACATACCTAGATAAATCTTTAACAAATTTTTCATTACGCCAAGCAGAGCACAATGCATATAATCGACATTGAATGCTTTCACCATGTCTATAGGCAGTTCAGTAAATGGTGATGTAGTATTATGGTGATTATCTTCGATATGTCGCCTGAATCCATAATCTGTTCTTCTTTCACATTCAAGATCTTTAAACACTGTTGATCCTTCTATTGATACACCAATTACTTTACATTTATCACATCCAGCCTTTGCATTAAATTGTTTTATACCCTTTACAAAAGCCTTAGCTGGTGCATCACACGTAATAAATCCTATAACAATTTTAAAAACTTCACCATTTAAGCTAACACATGTATGTAATATATTTTTTATTATTTCTATTGTTGGTTTTAAGAATTCTAGACTATTTGGTTTATTTCCAAAGGTTAATGCCATTGGAAATACAAAGTCTGATATAGATGATTTTTAAATTTTTTTTTTATATAATCTTCATACTTAATATATGTTACACCAATGCTACCAAAGAAAATTTTTAATTTTTAAAATAAAAATGTTATATATATTTATTTTTAACAACATATTTTATATTTTTAACATAAGAAATTTATTATTATTATTATTGATAATTGTTAGTAATTTAAAAAAAAAATTCTTGATTATATTACAAAATTATAGACATAAATAAATTATAAAAAATAGCGACATCTATTTGCGATTTATATAGAAAATAGTAGGATTTTTTTTTGTCATTTTTTTTGCCAATTTACAAATAGCCAGGGAAATGACAAAACATAATCGTATCATCAACAAAAAAATACCATATATTTTAAATATATATGTAAATTATTTGCAGAGTGAGACATACTATTCTGAGACAACCGGTTCATCATTGTACGTCATGTAATTAGGAAATATATATATATATATATATATATAATAATATATAGTTTATTAGGTAAACAAAAATAATGAAGACAAAACAGATATGAATTGATACCCAAATAGATATGGTACCAAAATTAACATTGGGTTTAAATTTAATAACAAAACACTTAGTTTATGCATGCCGTATATAATAACATATATATATATATATATATAATGTGATGCATAATTATAAGACATTTTTGTATTTCTTATATTATAATATATGATAATTATATTACGTATATAATACGTATATTAATTATACACAAACATATACATACATCTATATAATAATTAATATTAATAATTAACTAATATTTTAAATAATATATTTATTAATACTTACTTAATGATATTAGATATGTAAACATTTGTTTGTATATTTATTATATAAAGTTATATAAGTTATGAATAATTAAAGATAGTAGGATATAAATACATATCTACATGATTTCACCATTATTTCAACACAATTTAATATTGTGTATATAGTGTAAAATAAACCGTATATCATTATCATCATTATATATATATATATAAGATATATATACTATAATATATAACATACCCTTCCTGAGTTGTTATATTTCCATGATTATTATGTATAGGCGTAACCCTAAATAATTGGTTGTACGAATAATTTAATATATTAGTATTAAATATATATCTATATATATATATATATATAAATTGCTCATACATTCGCTTGGGACATTTGTATTCATCTTCACTTTATGCATATTAATGCAGCCTTCGTAGGCTAGGGGGTATGTCACGTGACCGTTGTGCATCTGTGTTGTTGTTACGGTTGCTTAGGTTACCGTGGTAACACCATTTAATATTATAGTATAGGAGAGTGGTGGGTTTAATTTCTGGTGTGTATATAATGTATTCACCAGTATATGCATATATGATGGTTTTTAATTATACATAATTTATTCATGTATATATATATAGTCCTGTTCACCAGGTATATGATTGTTCTAAGTCAATGTTATTTTAACATGTGGATTACATTTACGGTTAAAATCAATCCCTTAAAATCAATACTTCTAGAGTCGGTAAATTTGACACATATTTTTCGTAATTCAAAGTCTCCAATCTCTTCAAAATGTGTTCGTTAAGCTTAACGGGAACTCTATTACTAAATAATCTACACCAGTCTTGCTTCTAGTGGTATCAGAGTAGGTCAACTGACAAAGTAGCATAATGAACTTTCAGTATATTCATCTTGTTATTGTAGCTATAGGAATTCTGTGGTTGTATTACGTTCTATATGTGTATACAGTATTTTGAGATATTTAAGCAAATCACTGAACTTATATCGATCTACAAACTTAGTATCTGAAATATATGTAATAAAATATATATATATATATTGAATTAGAATATATATTTATTTGAATTAAATTTATTCAAAAATATTTAATATTCATCCCTTAAAAGTAGCATATATATGCTACTTTTAAGGAATGGATATTAAATTTAATATATATATATAATGTATGTATATATATATATATATATGTATATACAAATACAAAAATTACTTTGGTTGGCCTCAGCTTCACGACATTCTTTTCCCTCCGAAATCTGCTTGAAGGTTTTCTTTCTAGTATTCGTAATTCTAGAACATTCGCCTTCCATTACAGTGTCCAGCCCGAAGAGATACACTGATTTAGCTCGCCTTTTACATATCCACAACCACAGGTCAGATCTTCTGTCGGTTTCTTCGTCGTGGTTCCGCTGACCTCTACTCGTTGCCATGGTTACCGGATTCGTATCTCTATACACGACCAGCCTCTCTTTCAGCTGATCTTCGAGCGCTTTCACTATGGTCTTAGCGCAATCCTTGACCGGGGGTTAACACCCGTTACGCATGGTTAGCACGGTGTTGATCACTTCAGGCTTGACCGCGTACTGAGATTTAGGGCCACTCCCCGAACGTTTAGGCGATATTCCTCCGTACCTAAACCTGTCGTACTGCTGCTTCGAAGCGTTTACAGATTTCACATGTACAACCGTGTTCATTTCGAGATAATAATCGTATGAGCATAATTGTAATAGGTAAATGTATATAATATATATATATCTATATATATTATTCGATAATATTCCACAATACATAACATACTACTGAATACCAAATGAACATTATCATATATGGTCATATTCATTTGATAGAGGTATACCATAGACATATATGTAATGTATTGTGGAATATTCACATAATCGTACAGATTATTTATATATAAATAATAGTATATTATAATTTAAGAAATACAATAATTCTTTATAATGATTTTCTAATAATATATATATATTTATTCATACTTACTTAATGATATTAAATATGTAAATATTTGTTTGTGTATAAACGTGTATTTAGTATATAAAGTTATATAGGTTATGAATATTTAAAGATATTAGGATATAAATACATATCTACATGAATTCAACATATTGTGTATTTAGTGTAAAATAAACCGTATATAATTATCATCATTATATATATATATATGTGTGTGTATGTATGTATGTGTGTGTGTGTGTTTACTAACCTTTATCTTTTGGTTATCATTCTTATCCTTGATTTTGTTTTCCGATCTCTAAATTAATATTAATGCTTGTTAGGTTGTTTATTATAATTTTAATTTGTACTCATGTATATTTATTTATTATAATCACCATATTAGATATAATATATATATATATATATATATATATATATATGTTTATTTAAATGTTCAATAAATCTACATAAAATATTATTAGGTTATATTAGGCTTATAGATAATGATTGATATATAGTTTTTTCAAATTCCCTTTTAATAATGATTTCGATAGAGAATGTTTAAAAGAATTTTCTAAATTATTCTATAATATAGGTCTGTTATAAAATATACTAAAATATTGTATTTGTGACCTATAGGTTATATGATGGTATTATAAATTTATATTGACTTCTTTGACTATAGTTATTTTTAAAAGAAAAAATATAGATTATATATACTTACTTAGTTACTTAGTCCCGTGACGTAGGCATCGTAGGGGGAGAACATGACAATGTTTTTATTAACTTTTTCCATTTATAACAAACTTTTGCAATAACTAAAAGTTGCTGAAGAGGGAGATTAGAGTATTCAAAAATATCATTTAACCAATTTTTTTTTGGTCTTCCTCTTTTTCTATTACCTTCGACGTAGCCTCGAAGAATTGTTTTGGACATTGAATCGTGTCGAGTTATATGTCCGAATTTTGTCATTTTTCTTCGCATGATTATATCAAGAAGAGGTACATACGAGCCGACTTTCTCATTTATTAAATTATTGACCAATATATTCGTCTTTCTTTCTTTATAGCTTATATTCAAGATACACCTGTGAGCTTTTGACTCAAAACCTCTGATCTTCTTCTTTGATTCTTCTAACAGAGTCCATGTCACAGCCATAAAGCAATGTTGACAGAACTAATGAGTTGTATAATCTAAATTTAAGTTTGAAATCGATTTCTCCGCTACAACAGATCTTTTCCAGTTTTACTAGTGCTGAAACTGCCATAGCTAATCTTATATTTCTTTCAATTTTTGAGTTGCCGGATTTCGTAAGCATTGCTCCAAGGTATTTAAAATGTTCCACATTTTAAATCTGTTTATTGCACATATAAATAATTGGTGTTGGACCTTCTCCATTGACAAGAATTTTGCATTTATTATGATTAATTTCCATGCCATATGCTGTCGATGTTTTTTCTAGTGCATCAGTTATAGTTTGTAGTTCACTTTCGGAACCTTATTAAGATCAATATCGTCTGCAAATCTCAGGTTATTGAATTATCTGCTTTCTATAGATATAATAGATGGTTGGTTTGTTACAGAGTCCAGCATTATTTTTTCCATGAATATATTGAACAGAACAGGCGATAATAAGCACCCTTGCCTCACACCTACTGTTGTATTAAACTTTGTTCCAATATTATTATTTAGCAGTACGCTGCTTTTAGAAGACATATATAGTGATTGAATACATTGAATTATATCACTGCCTATTCCAAAAGAAGACATCACATGCCATAAACCCTCATGCCATACTCTAATAAAGGCTTTCTTGTAGTCAATGAAATTATGATACACTTGACGTTGTTGATCGCTGTGTTTTTCCATTATTAGTCTGCAGTTAAGAATTTGTTCAGTTGTGCTTTGATTTTTTCTAAAACCGGCTTGTTCTTCCGCATGTTTTATATATACAATTATATATATAATCACATATTAATAAATATGTAATACTTAATTATAGTATAGGCCAATAACTGAATACGTATTATTCGTATTATAAATGGTTTACATCCTGGTGGTACTACGTGATAGGTGATCTGACAGATTGACACTATATTAATTATATCAACATATCATAATCATGATCTTCGTGATCTTCACTAACCGGTTTATTAAAATGATAATTGAATGAATTTTTTGTAACGTATGATGTCGTCGACAGGAGAGATACATCTCCAAATGCTTTGCAGTTTCCAGTTTTGCATTTCACCTATTATAAAATATTAAAATAAAATATATGATTTAAATGTATAGTATTAAATTATATAAACCTCATTGCTCATCAATAATTTCTTATATATAGACGTGAATATTCTTTTAGTAGGATTATCTGAAAATCCTCCCTGTCCTCGAATAACACCAAATAATAATTCCAAATGATCTTGAGACATTTTATATGATAGTAAATAATTATTTCCTAATGTCATGAATCTTCTATATACCTTTATTTAGAAAAATAAATAATTATATATAATATATATAATATTACAGGAATTTATTATTCAAGTCATTAATGATTAAGGTCATCATTATATCAGTTGACTTTATTTATATATTAATTATGTTATAAGACTAATATAGTTAATTTAATTTTATATAATAATAACAAACATTTTCTAGTGAAATTAAACCAGATAAAAAACCAAGAAAACCAGTTTTCTGTTGTGTTTTATAAATCAAGATTCCATTAGCATTTGTCAATTTGATTAGATAATTATTAATTTTACTTATATTCGGTTTCCATATATTCTATTAAAATATATAATTAAATATATATAGGATTTCATATATATATATATATATATATCATTGCAACCTCGTTATTTGGTCTCATCGGTTCTTTGGAATATTTTCCATATGGATTTCTTACATTTAGAAGGTCAAATGCCAAATCAATAATTCTTATAAATTCTATTATGGCACTTGCATTTTTAAATTCTGCCAATTTCAAATCACCCATTAAATATTGTAATGCATCCGATACACTGCGACTGAATGTTTGTGCAGCTAAATTTACCTGTTAGAATATTACATTTTATTAAAATAATGTATTCAAATGATCAATAGATGACAAACAATTTAAATATAAACAATTTTATAATAATCATTAATAAATAAATATAACCTTCATTATCTGCTGCTTAAAATTAATGTGATTAATTGATAATTTATTGGCCAAATGTAAAGTTTCTCTCTCTTGTAATGTATTTAGCTCAGAAATATATTTCCACGATATTTCCTCACCTAGTATATAAATAAATTATCTATAGATATATCATTCAAAATAATAATAATAAAATAACCATTCTCATTTCTTAAAATGTTATAATGATGTAGAGCATTTCTAATTAGTTTGAGCATGTGACAGGGATCTGATAAAACATCAACAAGTATGTCTGAGTTAGACGGATGCATAAAAGTTGGATTAATAATGACTGATATAGAGATATGATAAAAGTTTGTTGATGGTTCATAATATCTGATATAGAGATAAGATAATAATTTGTTTATATTGATGATTCGTAATATATGATATAGAGCTATGATAAAAGTTTCAGCATTATTGCGAGCACATATATAGAGAGAGAAGGGCGTGGGATCACAGGTATGATACCACAGGACCATAGTTAATCCGACAGATTTTTTGGTTACGAGCGACGCCATTCGCCGTCACGGTTCACTGGAGTCTAATAGACGACACCGCCTTAAGCTGATGTATCGCCAGCTGTACGTCCCCCACGGAAAGTATTACTCCTAAGTATAATCTCAGGTTCTCTCTTTTGAGAGTCAAATTAAAAATGGCAATTAAGATTCTGCTAATATTATACATTCTTTAGTGACAAACCGGTCAGCGCACATCTTACATTGTATTCCAGCGTAGAGTTTTGAAATCACAGACTCGTATAGAAGTGTAGGTTTTTCAGTTCCGAATTGAGTAAGATCAGTAATAATTTCTTCCTCTTTCTTCGCTGGTTCCACTGCATCAGCACTGTTTGATGGTACATCTGTCTTTGTTACTATGGCATCGTCGTTGGTGCTGGAGGCACAGGCACACGTTCGTTGTGTATATAACCGGCTTTCAGAATGTTCATCATCAGCGATGTTAAAAGGCATATCGTTGATGGTAGGCGGGTTACTGTTCATTTGAGGTGGTGGTGATTTCGTATGTCCGGCATCATTACGATAGTTTTGCAAACTTTCTCCCGAGATTCTTCTCAGCTGCAGGAAATCTTGCGGTTTCGAATTCTTGAAGAGCTTCCACTCTCGAGTAGAAAATTAGCAGCGGCGCGAGCGAGGGCAAATGGAAAAGTTCGGGAAATAAACCGTGTACCGAAAAGAAACCGCACCTAAAAAGGAAATCAAAAGTTGCCTAGTTGACGAGATCTTCACCAGCCAATCGAATTCCATTGAAGTGGTGAATTCGTTGCTAACCTTCTATCAAATATATATACGTCACTCATTATAGCGCTCGATATATTCGCTTCGTGTGATATTAATTGCGAGGCCAGATTCGCGATGCTCGTATGTTTATCCGGGATTATCCTGACGCATTCCGTTTTATCTTCCTCGATATCAGCTTCCTCGTCGATAAGTATTCGTCCCGAGGACGACGGAAAGTATTACTCCTAAGTATAATCTCAGGTTCTCTCTTATGAGAGTCAAAAACGACAATTAAGATTCTGCGAATATTGTTCACATTCTGTACTTTCAAACCGGTCAGCGCACGTCTTACATTGAATTCCAGCGTAGAGTTTTGATATTACTGACTCGTATAGAATTGTATTCCAGCCTAGAGTTTTGATATTACTGACTCGTATAGAATTGTATGTCCTGCCGTCGACGATAAAACGGAATGCGTCAGGATAATCCCTGATAAACGTACGAGCATCGCGAATCTGGCCTCGCAATTAATATCACACGAAGAGAATATATCGAGCGCGATAATGAGTGACTTATGAAGGTTAGCGATGAATTCACCACGTCAATGGAATTCGATTGGCTAACGAAAATCTCGTCAACTAGGCAACTTTTGATTTCCTTTTCGGGGTGCGGTTTCTTTTCAGTGCACGGTTTATTTCCTAAACTTTTATATTTGCCCTCGCTCGCTTTTTTATATTTGCCGCTGCTACTTTTTCTACGATGACTACTAGATGAAGAGGACGTTTGTTTCGATGATCTGGGCGGGGTAGTGGTACCATTCTTTACGCTTGTATTATAACTACATCTATGCTATTTTTATGGCGCTGGTGATTTTAGGCTAATCGTTGATGTTGTTGATGATTCAACATGATATTCAGGTACATCCAACATCTCAATATAAACTTCTTTTTGTTCAGCGAGTAACTTCGCTTGTGTTCATTTTTTTTATTTGTATTATATAGCACTATAGTGAGTATATATATATATATATATATATATATATTATCATACTATGTATATATATATATACCTGTATTATTTCAAGTTCCGATTTCTTTCGTTGCAATTCTAAAAATCTT
Organism: Osedax fenrisi; assembly: GCA_964019155.1. Taxonomy (NCBI): domain Eukaryota; kingdom Metazoa; phylum Annelida; class Polychaeta; order Sabellida; family Siboglinidae; genus Osedax; species Osedax fenrisi. Next base: position 48,868,547 of record OZ025244.1, on the reverse strand, counting down.
AAATCTTGCATTATAATATTTTCTTGTATCAAATGTCTGTTATAAATCTTACATTGATTCTTCATCAGCTTATCATTTTGCATTCTATTGTTCATATTTGTATTATTCAGCACTATAGTGAGACATATATATATATATATATATATACTCTCTCACTATGTTTTCATAATCTGTTATAATCCTAATATTGCCACAATTGTTACTATGGTACAGCTACATTCTTTTAATTTAGTATATTTAAGATCCTAAACGCAATTCCAAATTTCTACTTAAAATTAGTCTTAGTTCTTCTGGATCTATTTCATATTATTCTATCGTTACTTTATACTCTAACTCTATATTGTAGATATATTGTTTCGTAAAAAACGTTGTAATCTGTCTAACTTGGTCCAACACAATATTAAATTACACTGGGTTTAATACAATATCATCCACTACTATTTTATTAATAATTAAATCTTGTATATGTTGCCTTCCTCCAAAATGACCCAAAATAGTATTTCTTGAATTAGGTTTAGTTTCAAAGAAGTTATTTTTTCCCAGATTACTTTTAGTTGTATATTCTTCATAAAGCGAGCTATGTTCATTTTTGATATGCGTAGTATAATGATCGGTTCTAAATGGTGATATAAAATATTCATTATTTGCAGTTGCTTTTCTTTTCTTACCAATATTTTATTATCAACTTAATGTTTCATATTAATAATTTATAAAAATATTAAATATTAATAACAGTGTAGGTCTTTTTTTTTCTTTTTTTATATTGTGTAATTTATTTGGTTTTTACCTATAACATTATTGATCAATATATTAATATGAATGTAATATATTTCAATATAAATAATATGTAGAAAATTAGAAATAATTTATATTCCATACTTTTTTATTCATTATTCATTTTAATGATTATAAATTGAGAGATATTGATTATAAAATTATATATATATATATATATATATATATATATTCATTATGTAATAAACATGTTATGATATAATATGCACAAATAATGATTTTCATTTTGAAACAATTATATAATAAGAAATAACTATAATTCATAAAACAGATTCTACAATTAATATAATTATTAACATGATGTATACTGAATACATGTTATACTTGAATAGTTTTATCAAGTTAAATTGTCTAAAAAATATACCAAAAATTAAATATAATTAGTAAAAATGTATAAATAAAAGAAAAGTAAAAAAGCCCAAAATAGGTTATTTTGGGCTTATCAAAATTCATATTTTGTGCTTTTTGATAATTTAATTTATTATATTCATAGAGGGTATATATTTTAGGTCCCATTTTGTGATTCAATTATTGTATGTGAAATTAATTTAAAGTTATTATTACTTATTATTATTTTTATATTTTGTATTTTTTAATTTATAAGTATTATGAGTATTATTCAATTTAGAGTTTTTACGATTACTATCTTCATATATATTTTAAATATTCTTGGTTACAGTATAATTTATAGTACTTTTAATGTCATCATTATTTTTAGTCACCATACTAGAATATAATAGTATTATTACTATCATTGTATTATTATTTTTAATTTTATTTTGTAAATCTATTATAGTATCTTTTAGATCTATAATAATTGTATTTTGTTGTTCAATAACATATTTAATATTATTATATCAAATATATCCTTAATATAATTTTTAATAGAACGAGATAATTCAGAAATATAACTATAACTATAACTATATATTTAAAATATATTATCTATTAGATATTGTGTACATTATAAAATGAATAACATATTGTTATAATTATTATCATATTAATCGAATCTATTTGCATTCACAAATCAACGGAGTATATTAAACTTTAATTTCAAGATAAGTAAACACTTTAAACATTAATTATAAAATATATTGTTTATATATAATAGTTTATACTATTTGATATTAATCCTATATATATATATATATATATATGTAGAGATAGAGAGAATCAGAATATATATTAAAAGCATATTATAAAATCCTATTTATAATACATCTATATATATATATATATATATATATATATATATATATATATATATATAAAGTTATATTCATTATATATTATGATTAATACACTAATTAATACATTCATTGTATTAAATACCTGTAATACTTGGAATTATTACTTTCATATCTTCTATTTTAATATAATATTTTTTTATCAAAATTCTTTTACTATTAATATTTTCAGTGAGATCCTTATTATATTTTTTCAATAGTAGCACGTCATGAACAAGGATCTTAACTTAGGCAGCTAACATAAGTAAATATATATATATATTAGTTAGAATTAGTAATATAATTGTAATTGAAATAGGTTCAGAGTTACGGCTCACATTAATTCTCCATTGAGAAACAGTGTCGACACCTGGTGATCGGGTAATGATCAGAGTACTGACCCTTTATCGGTGGTAGATATACACTTGTGGCAGGGAGGTAGGGAGCGAGGATGGAGGAAGCAATTATGTATATTATAACCGTATATCATCATCAATATATATTAAATATCCGATCCAGGAAGCTGTCCGCTATATCAGCATTCTCAGCAATAAACTCTGCGCCGTATTCCTTCATCTCGTAGATAGATGAAATACACATGGACGTGATGCACTCGTTAAGCATACCTGTGTTCATTGCGCATGTCACGATATCGCGGAACATGGGTGTTATCATGAAGTGCATCACATGTTTCGCCTTAATGACGAACAGAATACAGACTATATCCGCCGAGATTCTGTTCACGAGAAGTTTGATCATTTGCTTCGACACCCCACGGATCAATTTCTCTACCATTCTTACTCCAGACTTGTTACTGATTTGGATTTTATAAATTCCATAATCTCCACTTTAGCCGATAGTTGCATATAGATTTTATAAGCAACTAAATATGGTACTACACACTTCTCTTTGAAGCGGAATTCTACCTGCAAACATGACTGCATATCCATCTTATTCTTTATCTGGAGCCTAGATGCGTTAGAATCCCTGCAGAACAATCTAAATTATCCAGTTCTGGTGTGCCTAACGTGACGGTTGGCTATCTCTAAAAACTGCTTAGTTATACAGTGCATCCAGGCCAGGTTCATGTTTTCTTTAACATTCTACCCTTCGTAGAATATATTTGCATAATGGTGGCCCCTGTTAAAACCCTACAAGAGTTTTCATCACAACTATTTTAGTGATATTATTTATTGTTTCTTTGACGTTCAGATCTTTGTTCTGTGATGTAATCCTCGTCATGGTCGGGTGCAGCTGGACGCTGATGCTGGTTGTATTTGTGACATCAGAAGACGGCTTACCTATGTCCTCCGGGCTCGGGTTACGTAATACCTGGTGATTAATGTAATATGATTACAGGTCCGACATCGTCTGTAGGTCATCGAGTCCCTAGTAATCCTTGACCCCTAGGTACCAGACAATGTTGTCCGCGCTATTCTTGCTATCCTTGCCATTATGCCATCAATCATTTCACTCTTTGACCTACTTAATGAATATCTGTCTCAGGCCTTCCTTTATTTTGTAATTGCGACCATATTCTGTTCCCTTAACGTGATAGCACGCTAATGATGCTGAATCACTGTCTTTCATCCTTTTAACTTTTCACGTGAGATAATGTATATATATATATATATATATATATGTATATGTTTCCCAGCGATCTATCGAGAAGCATGTTGGCGTCGTAGTCGTATAACATCCTGTTGGATGACGTCATTATAAAACTCTTATCGCTTGATTATAGAATGAAATATTTCCCAAGGATAGACATTTCATTACTATAAGAATGTCAATATTGACAAAACAACATTAATTGTATTCCATCGCACAAGATTTAAACATAAATTTAACATACAAATAAATAATATATTCATAAAATAATCAATTAATTTTAAATTAATAGGCATTCACGAAAATTTTAATTGGAAAATGCAAAAATAAATTTACTATGGATCTGTTTACTACATATTTATAAATATAAATGTATTAATATTTCAAATATTCTTTAATTTTCTTTTTTTCATAGTCTTATTAATTATTATTCTGTTCTATGGGGAAGGACTTACCCTATAGGCAATGCCTTATGCTATTAACCTTAACTTGTTAACCTGTGCCGTCGAGTTGTATCTGACCCCTGGCGACATCGATGACAGCAGCTCTCCAAATCCTCCTACATCTTGAGGTTCGAATCATGTTGAAGATATTTCTATACAAGTTTTTCTTTATGCTATCTAGCCATCTTTTCCGTGGTCTCCCTCTACTTCTTATGCTATAGCAATATAAAATTCATTCAAATATTGCAAAATAAATTTACGAGAACAATATATAAACGATGATTATATTTTTTTAAGACAACATTCTTAAATTTAAAAATGTTAAAATATATCTATTTATAAATATATGTTTAGAATATATAACAAATAATTATTTGCATTGTTCAATTTGTAAGTTATTTAACCATAATTTCACATTTTATACTTTTCGGTTAAATAAAACATTCTTAATACCAAAAATAAGATTTGATCATGAGAAATTTAATATTGTTACAAAGGCGCATAATTATGGAATTATTTGAATGAAACCATATCATCTTTAAAGAATTTGAATAATTTTACAATATATATTAAAAGCATGTTTTTAAATAATGATATCTATAGATACTTACACCTGATTATCTGTATTATTTGTTCTTTTATTTACATTGTCATCATTCCTTCTTTTTAGCTATTTTAAATTGTTCGTATTGTATAGATATTGTTAGCCTTACTTTGGTTTTTCTTTGATTTTTTTATAGTTTACATTATTTATTATTTTAGTAGCTTTTTACATTTTTCCTTCTTTTTAGATTTTTAATGTATTCATATTTCTTCGATATTTTTTATCTTTGTAGCTTTACTTTGGTCTTTCGTTTTCTTTAATTTGTTATAGTTTAACCTGTTTATTATTTTTAATTGGTTTTACATTTTTTAAATATTTTATTATATATTATATATATTTATTATATTTTATTATTATTTTATTGTTAAATACATGATGATATTCTTGGTATTGAGAATTAAATTTAATTTTATTGTATTAATTTTCATAAGACAGAACACTAATGAGAAAAATATAATTTATAAAAATATGTATACTCTTTATATGTATTCGTTTATGTATTAATTCTCTCATTACCAAGATCAGGTTGGTATCTTGATAAGTTCAATAGAACTTATATGCAATACCTGGGTTTTTGATCTTGTTCATCAACTAAATCTGATAGTATTATTGTTATTATTATATATGTTTTTATATATAGATAATGTAATATATACATATAAGTAAATGTATATTAATATATGGTTATATTCACTTGGAGTGGTGTGCTATGTATTTTCGAATAGTCACCAAGTAGTGTAGGCTGTAATTTATAGAGGGTACATTGTATACCACATATGTATATACATACATTTTAATTTATATATTAAATTAAATTATATATTAAATTAAATTATATATGTATATATTAATAAATTATTAATAACATATATCATAGTATTTGAATAGCATTACTTTTAGTCTACTTAATTATTTTACTTATGTATATTTGTTTTTACCAATATTTATTAATATTTACATTTTTAACATATATCCTATTCATATTTATTTTATTGTATATAATTTTAATTAAGTAGGTATCTCTATAAAAATACAGTTTTTCCATAACATATAATCAATATAATCGTTTTAAAGTTGTTTGGAAGTTATAGAAATAATCATATATCTCAATTATATGTAATACTAATAAACCTATCAATACATATTAATGTTCGTAACCATCTTATACCCCTAAACATATACCCCTAAACTATTATCCCTAAGTATGTGCCATTAACATATGTGTTTACATGCTTCAGTGTATTGTGTTCGTTAACTATAGTTAATATACCTAGGTATACCTACTTCCTGTTAATCGCTACCCCTCCCCTATTCCCCGGTACCCCCTGACATCCGCTGGAGGAGGAGGAGTTCACTTAGGAGGAGATGTTCACTGAGAAGGATGGCTGTCACTCAAGTGAAGATGCTAGAGAGGACATGAAGAGGACAAGTCGCTATATGTCACGTGTTAAAACGTTAGTAAGCAATACTTTATTTATAGCTTATATTTTGTATAGAAATGTAATATATTTCATGTGTAACATATGTATTATATTTGAATATTTTCATAGTATTAACAACGATTTTGAGAAGCAAAGATATAACACTTCCTATGCATGCAACGTAATTTAGTAATATCCCCTGCAGCTGCTAGCAGTAGTATCGAAATCACTGAAATAGATTTAGGTTCGGCTCTGTTTGCATACAACAATGTTTTCATTGCACTATTAAATTACATGCAATATAAATTAGCTTTTACTTACTAAATATATACTTATAGCATTTAAAACATACATATCATATTTGTCTGTTATATATTAGTAATGAAAACTTAGTTTTCATCATATAAATATTAATTTAAAGCATATTATTTAACATTTTAAAAGTGTATAGTTAAACACGAATTTACATTATAAACAACACATAGTTCCTAAAAGTAACTCGCTATAGGTGGCACTGGGGTATTTTGTATACAAATTTGAATTACACGATTTCGCGTAAGTGTTATATCTTTCTTTCGGAACATCTTTGGTATTAATATATATATATATAAAGTTATTTATATATTAAATATTACAGATTCTCTGTGTATCAGGTGTATCTGCAGTTACTGGAATCTGTAGGAGTCTTAAAAGTCATTAATATTGTATACAATCCTTATAAGGATATTTATATTTTAAATAATGATACATTATTGAATAAACATCTAAAGCTAAATACTTTTATTATTTATTTATAATATTATAAATATATATATGCATATTCCTTAGAGTTATTTAACAAATTTTATATACACAAGGTATTATATTTGTATAATTGTTAAAAGTAATTATATATTTATTATGGTGTATATCATTATATAGATAATGACAACATTCAGATATACCATAATCAAACTATCGCTATAAAGATGCATGTTCTATAGTAGAAGTATCCTATATTTGTCAATGTATAATAGTTTTAGTAATAATACAAATAACACACATATATAGACCATATATCCTATATAATATTAATTTAAATATGTTTTTTATGTATATGTCAATAATTAAATTATATGTGGTGTATGTTTAGAAGTTCGTCATAATATATAATCAATAACATATATCAATAAATGTATATTATAATAAATAATAATTATTATTATAATTTACAGTAAATTGCCTTTTCATTTTTATAAAAAATAAATAAGAATATATTTTGCGTTCTCGTTTCTCTTAACATGTTGCGATGCGATTGATCTCTCCAATTGTTGTGGTTCTCTCATAACCGAGTAACGCTGGCCTCGATCTTATTATGTTCATCATCCGCTGCCGGCGCAATCTCCTCATCTCGTACCCGGTTACCACGACAACAGGACCACGACACGGCCGGAAGTGTATCCGGAAGTGCTCGGGTTCCGGTATCCGGTAGCCAGAAGACGAGGACGGCGGCCACCAGAGAAAAGCCACCGAACCACATGTACGATGTGGCAGAGTCCTGCGACGGGTGATCACGTAAGGGGTGATGGGGTAAGAGGTAACGGGAAAAGTTATGGGGTAACGGGTGAAGTTATGGGGTAAGGGGTGATGGGTAAAGTTATGGGGTCAGGGGCGTAAAATATTATGTAATGTGACGTAAGAAGTGACGTGATGTGACGTAATAAATATTCATTCATATAATATATACGTATATATATATGTATTCGTGTTCGCGTTATCAGTTAATGTAAATTAAAAATGTCAGTGAATAATGTCAGTTAATAATTATCATTATAATGAATGATAAATGGCATAATAATAAATATTTACTAAACATCATACTATAGTATACTGTTAATAACAGTCTGTTATAGGGATGCATAGTCTTTAAAATTAAAATATAAAAAAAATTATTTAAAAAATAGATTACTACATGTAAAATATATTATATGATAAAATATCATATGTTAAAAACATATATAAAGCATAACACATAATTTTATAATACTATAGTGTATGGGTATACCTATTTCTAATAAAATAATGATTAAAAAATGGCGCAAAAATTACCTTTTACATATATTATAACACTGTTTTTCAATAATTTATATAGATGTAATTTATGTCAAAAGCATGACAAATTATACAAATGATATAAATATAATATAAAAATTGTAAGAATTAGCTAAAATAACTTTTACCATAATAATAAGAGTCAAAAATCAGACACATAGGTACATACCTAATATAGTCAATGTTTAACATCAATTATCTCAGAATATTTTTTTATATGAAAAGTGTTATTTATCAGTAAATTATTAACTAAAATTAGTCACATTTCTACGGTATGTTTAGTATTATATTTTTATTATAGCTTAGAAAATATTTGTGATTAGATATAGAGTTGATAAATAATTGATAATTAAAATTTTAAGAAAAAAATATTTCATTTTGATATATTTTTGTACTTTTTTAAAATGCTGATATTTTTAAAACCAATATTCTAATCATTTAAAATGTCTAGAGAACAATTAATATAATATATCTTAATATTATGCAATTTAAATTATGTGGAAATCTTAATTATTTCGTGAGATTTTGAATTTTCAAAAAAAAAATACGCGTATTTTATGAACGCGCTTTCAATAATTATCCTTAGACATTATCTATAAACAGATCGTATAAAAGCATTCATCATCATTTGATTTTTAATATATTATAATTCGGAAGTGGTGCTAGTAATGTAGGACAAATGTTCGATTATTATCATCAGCTGACGTAGCCTTATTAACGAGAATACCAATCATTTTATTGATGTTAAGAGAGATAGTTGTAGTAATGCGTAGTTTATCTAACCATTTCTATCATCTTTGGAACGGCTATACTTCCTATCCTTGCCGCCATTGAGCAAGACGCCAATCCAATATTTCTGTCAGTCAATTCGCACGTTATATTATGTAATAATAATCTTAGAGTAATCGTTAATATATATAGACTTTTTTAAATTAAAGACATTATATATTATTAATTATAATCAATATTATATTTGTATACGAGAGGGACGGATTTGATGAACAATATAATGGCATTAATTAATGAACTAAATTAATGTAGTTAATTTATATGTATTATCAATTAATTTCATAAATTATAATATATTATAATTATCAAAAATAAATGATGCATATTTATCAAATGATATATCATTTCATCTAATAATTAATAATATAATCAAAGATTTTCCTTTGGAAAATCTTTGATATAATTATATTATATATATATATATATATATATATATATATATATATATATATATATATACATATACACATATGTAGTATGGTATACTAGTGGTAATTATGATAGAATGTAGTATGGTATACTAGTGGTAATTATGATAGAATGTATGTGTGTATATATGTGGGAATGAGAAATGTGAACATTATTATGTAATATAGAAACCGCAGAGAAAGACTGAGATCTGGGAATGAGAATTTGGTAGCTGACGCATTATCAAAGGGACAATATATGCCAGATATAGAGGAAGAGGTAGAAGATTATGAAGGGGATATAGCAGAGTTGGGAATTATAGATATATTACCAATTATGGAGAGAGATAACTTAGTACTGGAGCAGAGTAAGGATATGGTTATTAAGAATGCATTAGTAGTAGCAGGGAAGTATGATTACGTAGGCAGATTAGTAACTAAGGAGGGAGTTCTATTTGAGAAAAGGGAAGGACATAATGATAGGTTGATGGTACCAAGGAGTTTAGTTATAGATGTGGTGAGAGGAGCACATGAGGATAATGGTCATCAAGGGATTGATAAGACAATCAGTAAGATAAACGAGACATATACGTGGTCAGGCAAGTATCGGGATATAAGGATGTATATAAGAAAGTGTATGGTCTGTAATAAAGTAAAGGAATATGATGTATTAGAAGTTGGAGATATTGTGAGAGTAACCCGTAGAGTGGTGGGAAAGAGGGAGTTACCAAATAGTTGGGGAGATAAGAAGTGGATAGTAATAGAAAAATTAGTAGATAATGCGGTGTATAGAATTAAGAATAATGAATGTGTTAAAAGTGAGAATATAATAAACTTAAAGCGAGTAATTGAATAAATGGAGATAAGATTTTTTCGGTTGGGGTGAATGTAGTATGGTATACTAGTGGTAATTATGATAGAATGTATGTGTGTATATATGTGGGAATGAGAAATGTGAACATTATTATGTAATATAGAAATAGATGTTTTTGGTAATGTAAAATTATAATTATAACTGTTGATTGGAATTAGATTTGATTTTATATTTGTAAAAGAAGGGGGCGTGGCGTCTGATAGATTAACTGTTTTTATATATTAAATGTTGTTATTCGAATGCCTGGATGACATGATATTTATAAATTGCTACAGTGAATGCTTACACTCGATGCAACACAGTCGTATAAAATCATTTACATTATCTACTACGAATTATTGTTTTAACATTATTAACGTTAACATTATATATTATATTATATATATTAATATCTGTTGATACTAAAAGGTAACGTAATGACTTGTAAATATAATTCAATATTAATATGTATAATACCCATGTTTATAGTACGGGGTTCTTGTTCTCTTCGTAATAAAACGTATAACCTGATTGTGAACTATCTTTGCGGAAACGCGACAACACATATATGTGCGTATACATGTGTGTTATCAATACAATTAAAATACTATGAGTTATGTATTATGAATTTAATATATTTAGGTGTAAACATATATTTCATAATTTGATATTAAAATATGATTTATTACCAAATATACGTCATACAATATTTAATGTTGAAATATATTAGTGAAAGTCAGGATATAATTATAGAAATTGGGATATAATGGTGAATTTTGGGATATAATGGTGAAAGTCGGGATATATTGTTGAACGTTTTGATATAATGGTGCAAATTCTGATTAAATTGTGAGATTTGGGATAACGAAAGTTAACGAACCTGATCACAGTTGGGAATAATTCTGCTGAATAAAGATTAGTGGCTAACCACGCCCCACTAATACCGGACTTAGCGATCAGAGCTGTCACTCTTATCAACGTGGGATACTCGCCTACAAAGTTCAATATGTAGGGTAAGAACAACGGGCAAGTTCAATAGGTCATTAGTATTATTTTATTTTAGAAAATATATAGTCGAAATATAATGTTGAAATATTTGCTAACGATAAGATATATCTTATACGTATACGTTATTATGTAGACAATGAATAATACGACATTATATAAATATAATGTAGTATATTTTACAATTAAGGTTAACAAACTAAAGTTTATTTACAGATATTAACCAATAGTAATAGAGCCCAGTATGCTAGCGTACGATAAAGCTGTAACCCCCATCAGCGCTATTAAAGTCCATCTTCTGCCCACTCTAAATCAACAATACATCGCTATAGATATACATAGGCAGACATTAATTAGTATATTATGTTGTTAATTTATATACAAATTAATCGGGAAAATAAAATATTATATTTCAATGTGTGTGTGTGTGTGTGTGTGTGTGTATGTGTGTGTGTATGTGACGATTATGATGATATTGGTGTTAAAACTATATTAATCATATATGAATATTATAATAACAAAGTGGTAATATATAAGAAGAGAACAAAGTAGTGACGATAAAATAGTAAACAAAAAAAGAAGAGAAAATAATGTTACAGTATTAGAATAAAAAGAGGAATATTCAAATAAGATGAAATAGATACACTTATATATAGAGGTAGATAAATAATTATTAATATAAAATAAGTAGATAATAAGTAGACAGTACATGTATATATATGTATAAACAGTATATTGCTATACGTATACGTAGCTAATAATTAGAGAATGTATACACATTCCGTATACAATAAGTAGACAGTGGGAGATAAAACTACACAATACGCGTATAGACATCTTATAGATAGTAAGTGTAACGCTGTGTGGACAATAAGTAGACAGTGCGTAGACATAGTATACCTGTTATTAATGCCGATAACGAGCAGAATAGCGGGTATCTCGACGAGGCCCGAGTAGAACATGTTCATGTAAGGGCTGCCCGCCATGTTGCCTACGCTCATCGTGGACCCGTAGTATACTATCGCGCACACGAACCTGGCGGCCAGGGTTATCACGTAATATGGGGTGTAGGCCATACAAGCTTGGTAGTAGTATTAGATGTATACTATAGTATACTATATAATAGTATTATATGTATTCATATATGGTATACCGTGGTTTTATAACAAGGTATGATAGAAATCATCCATATTTTTTGTATGTAATGACAAATGCAATATTATTTAAATTTAACTATTTATATCATATATATATATATATATATATATATATATATATATATATATATATATATATACATATATGTATATATATATATACATATATATTTAAATCGATTTGTTATAATAAATATGCGAAGACTATGTCCTAATGTTTCCTATCCTGACAAGCATAATATATATATATATATATATATATATATATATATATATATATATATTTATACGTATATGTAACAATGGTGGGCGTAACTGACCAGCAGAAGATGATGATGAAGGAGTTTTTAGTTGTGGTCGGGGTGTGGAATAGATTCCAGTAGCTGTATTTCTTAACTCCGGTTATAGCCTGCTGAATAGAGTGAGTGATGGGTGTGTAGTGTAGCTATATACGGGTATGCATCGGACACGTGCATCGGACACGTGCATCGGGTATGCATCGGATATTCACAGATAGTGTGTATATATATACATTATTAGATTTATATTTTAATCTCATATTACTCATAGAAGCAGCGCCAATGGGCTCAAGTATAGATGCATCTAGACGGTAGCCCGTAATTTAGATATATACATATATATTTATTATATGTTATATAATATTAATTGTCCGATTAGTTATTATCTTAACCACACATATATCCTTATAAGGAAATAAACTTCTTACATAAAAAGATACTCTTTAACATATAGAATATAGAATATAGAATTAACTCTAGTCAAATAGTGTGATTTAATTCATACAGAAACATTATACATATATAATATTATCAATGTATACTATATATTTCTTTACACATTATTAAATATGTTTATTATTAATAAAAATTAATAATTTAGGTATACCTATGTGTATACACATAATTATTAAAAGTGTATTAAATAAACATATATTTTAAATCAAATAGATATAATAAATAAAATGTTCTTTTTACAAAATTAGATAATTAGCTAGTATAATTATATTAATCTAATTACCTATCGCACAGCATGATTATAAGTATACTATTGTATATATCTACCTAACTATACTTATAGTATATATATATATATATATATATATATATATATATTATATACTATAACTTATACTCACTCCATCGTGCATTATCGAAGATAAATTCTCCAAATTGGGAACTGTTTTACCGTTGAAATTCGCGATGTCTTCAAGAATCTGTTTAGCTTGGTCTGTTTTATCTTTCAGCACCAACCATCTCGGGCTCTCCGGTACATAACTATAGAGGTATGTTGTATGCGTACATGTATAGCATATCTACGGTATATTTATATATAATGTCTCTTTTGTGTAAATAAAATAAATATAATATAAACTACAAGAGAAAAGAAAGAAATGTATCTTCTAAAAATAATAACAATAACTATAAATATAAATATACATTTATATTAGTGATATAAATGTATAGTGTACGACGTCAATTATTAAATTACAATATGATTACATGTATACATACTATATTACTAGATAGTAGGATAGTGATGTATGTATTGTTATAAGACGACTATGATTAAATGTAAATACATTATGATTAGAATTATATATATACAAGTATACACTATTTGTCGCATATTAGTAGGCAACAACCATAGTATATATATATGTTATCCTAATGTTAAGCCCTTTAGCCTATAGGCCTATATTCGTGTATATAAGCCTTTATTACCTATAGGTAATTTATAAGTAAAACTAAGCTAAATAATGTTTATAATATGTATAGCAACCATTATAAAAAAAAATAAAAATATATGGGGAAAATATATGAAAATATAACTAACCAATAAGTGGGCAGTAATAGGCAGCCTAACACTCCGACCAGACCGGTCAAGTATCGCCACTCGCTAACGTAGTAGGCTAACAGAGGTATGGACATCACGCCCAGAGCCCAAGGTCCCACACTACCGCACACTGTGCGCCACTCCTTCGGTACCAGCTCCATCTGTACGACGAACTTCACCACCAGGGTTCCGCCGAACGCCGCTCCGGCGAGCGCCCGACAGACGGCGTAACCCCACCAACCGGAAGTGAACGCCGAGGTCAAGGTCGCCCCGATCATCACGGCGTACACGGCGTACAACACTCTACGACGCCCGAATATATCGGCCAGTTGACCTACGAATACGTAACAGTATCATAATAGTTATTTATAGAACCACGAATATAAATAGCGGATACAAATTTACCCATATATATATGTATATATGTTTACGTATATATTACACTTATATATAATATCTTTATCTATAGATATACATATATGCGTGTGATATATATTATTCGATTAGTACATATTATAGAATTATTATTATTAATAATGTGTGAAATAAATATATTTAACACTTTCAACACTTCATATTAATACTTTCAATAACAACAACAACTACAACAACAACAACATACATTATACAGAGTACATTATACAACTGTATATATTGCTTATACAGTTGTGTATAATTAGTGTATGTACACGGTTACCTGTAACACCGGCTCCCACAAGAATACCAGCCATCTGAATCGTGTTTATCAGAGTTGGAATGTAGGACCTGTCACATATCAGATTCCACTGTTATGGAGGTGTTATGTGAGTAAGTTAACTAGTACTCATAATTATGACTGCGCATGTACGACGTATACGTATATGTATATTGTACGTTATTCGGAAGTAAGATATAATAATATCAAAGATATATATTATATATAACATTCCCTATCTACGCAACGTTATTAGTATTTATGCTCTATTAAATTGCAGGCAATATAAATTAGCTTTTACTCCCCACATAGATATGTATAGCATTTAAAACCAACATTACTAAATGTTGTTATTAAGGTAATATTTTGGGCAAACTTAATGAAATGTATGTATTATATATCGAAACTTATATATTTTAACATTTATTTATATGAGTTTTTATTATACAATAAATTATAGAAATTAAAATAAGTCTATTACAATTATTACATATTACTTTCATGTTAAATTATTACCTTGATATAATCACATAAACCATTACCTCAATATTAACTCCCAACCTATTACATCGATATACTTACATCAAACACTATATTACATCAAACATATCCTCGATAACAACATTCAGTAATGGTGTTCATACTCATTCCTATCTACGGACACTTCATATTAATGTAAACCGTTAATACGATATTTTAAACCGTAATTATTAAACAGTAATTATTAATGTTGATCATATGTATGTATACGGTTTTTTATGCATACATGTATTTATTTTTTAGCCTTAAATATATGTCTGTATTTTTGGATTATATGTGTTATATTTTTTCTAAAAGTTTATTTGAGCCACAAGAAATGTTATGCAGTAATCAAGTTTCGATATTATATAAGCGGATGTTATTATCTTGAGAGTTGTTCGATGTGTACGAGCGAGTATTCGTGTGTGTGTGTGTGTGTGTGTGTGTGTGTGTGTGTATGTATGTGTGTGTATGTGTGTATGTGTGTATAGGGGGTTTCTAAGTATTATATAATATTGTAAATATGTGGCGAGTGATGTATATGTTGTAGCGCGCATCAAAGTTTTATAAATTTGTGTTTTTTTTGGTGATAAATTGTATCTAATAAATCTATAATTACTATAAATTAGCGAATTTATTTTTTCAATTTATTAAATTAATTTATCATAGACAGGAAAAATATATGAAATATATATATATATATATATATATATATATATATAAGTATACAGGTGTGTATATTCATAACACCATATATAGCATATCTGTCAGCTATAAGACCACGACCACAATGCACTAACCTCAGATATCACAGAAGTGTGAACTCCCTGCTCGTATGTTATGTTGAAACATGCTGATACGTTGGCACATACGTCTACAGTGCTCTGTATGTGTGTGTGTGTGTGCGTATGTGTATATATATATGTGTGTATGTGTATAGGTGTGTGTGTGCGTATGTATGTGTGTGTAT
Organism: Osedax fenrisi; assembly: GCA_964019155.1. Classification (NCBI taxonomy): domain Eukaryota; kingdom Metazoa; phylum Annelida; class Polychaeta; order Sabellida; family Siboglinidae; genus Osedax; species Osedax fenrisi. Next base: position 48,852,105 of record OZ025244.1, on the reverse strand, counting down.
GTGTATGTGTGTGTGTATTAATATTAGTAGAGGAATGTGTGCGTATGTGTACAGGTATGAGTGTGAGTATATGTATACGTATGTAGTATCAGGTGTAGTGCGGTACGAGGGTGTGTGTGTGTGTTTATAATATGTGTAGGTATCGTGATTATAATATTACACCGACTTCACTTCATTCATTAAATTCATTTCGGCAATTTTTATATTTACATATTACATCGATAATATGACATCAATTATTTACGAATGTATACTCATAAACGAATGCGTCCGTTTGAACTCACGTACTAATGTATTAGGGGTCAGCCGTTCCTGTCATGCACTACCTGAGTTTTACTATTTTATTGTATATGTAATTTCTAAATATATTGAATTGAAAATAGTTTATTGAGTTCAGAAATAATATACAATTCTGTACTTATCAAAAGATTATATATACACATATATATATATATATATATATATATATATATATATATATATATATATATTTATATATAAATATATATTGCTAGATAACCCACCATGCTGTTAACTTCAACTGTATCAGAATAACCTCGTGGTTGCAGGAGAACAAGTTCTTTGGTGAAGAGAACACTGGAAGTAGTATAACCCATGCGGTGGGCACCTCGAACATGGTGACTATGACGAACAGACGCAACTGGAACCATCCGAACCCTCCGATATCGTTAAGGACGTCTTCGAATGAGGTCATCTTAGTAGGCGTGTGACACACGCCGTGTGTGCGTCTGTGTGTGTGTTTGTGTATATATGTGTGTGTGTATGTGTGTGTGTGTGTGTGTGTGTGTGTGTGTTGTTGTTGTTGTTGTTTAAGTATTTATTATAAGCACATCATTAATAATTATAATTCTATAATGTGTATCTAACAATATATATCACATATAGATAAAAATAGCGAATGTATACATTATATATATATAATATTATATATATATATATAATTCGCACGATAATATTATGAATAAACGAATATCAATGTTTGTCGATAAGAAATTTTTTTAATTTTTTTTAAAGATATTAATTGATATATTTTGATTTCTAAGTTGCGGGGGTAGTTTATTCCATCTAATTGTTGATGAAGAGCTGCCTTTTCTACTTTCGTATTTGATGCAATGGGTAATAGGTTGGTGTAGTATAGTGGAATTGTTATTACGTAAAAGTCTAGTGTTTGGTTTATGTTTTATTTTGTTTCGTAAATTATAGGGTAAGTTATAAGTAATAGTCTTTTTAAGTATTGTAAGTATTTTGTAGTTGATATTTATATTTTTATCTTCAGTGTTTAGCCAGTTAAGTTTTTTACGTAAGTCAGTAATGCTAGTTGTATAGTCAGTCTTCTGTAGTCGGTATATATTTCTAATTGAGCGGTTAATTATTTTGTCTAGTTTGTCTATTTTCAGTTTTTCAGTTCCTGTGAATAGTGAGTTGCAGTATTGTAGTCTTGAAAGTATGAGAGTCTGAGTCAGTAGTTTTGTAGTATTTCTATTTAAGTATGGTCGTATTTTTTTAATATTGAATAGCTGTGCAGTCGTAGATTGAGTAAGTAAGCTGTAATGTTTATCTAGATTAAGTTTATTATTGAAGTTGACGCCTAAGTATTTAACAGAATTGGTGGGAATGATTTTGTGTTGATTAATAATAATGTCAGGGAAGTAAGTATTTGGGTCATTAGTTATATTTAATAGTTCAGTTTTATTGTGGTTTAGTAGTAGGTTATTATTTGTTAGCCAGTTTTGTAGTTCATTTAAACAGTCTTGTAGTTGGGTAGAGTTTGTTATCGTTGCGTGTAGTTCTATGTCGTCTGCGTATAAGTTGTAAGTAATAGATGGATAACGTTTCATAATTGTTTTTAATGGAATAAGATATATAGAGAAGAGAATTGGGGAAAGTATTGAACCTTGAGGAACACCGTGATCGATGGTATATGATTTAGAGTAATTATTTCTTATTTTAATGGAATAATTTCTATCTTTAATAAAATTAGAAAACCATTCCATAGTTACATCTTGAATTCCTATGTTTCTAAGTCTTTCTAGCAGTATGTCATGTCTAAGGGTGACGAATGCGGAGGATAAGTCAAGTAGTATTAGCTGTATTGGTTGTCCAGTGTCTAGTGAGTTATATAAGTCGTCAAAAAGAGAGAGTACGGTAGTTTCAGTACTTTGTAGTTTACGGAATGCATTTTGTCGTATGTCCAGCAACATATTTTCAGTTAAGTAGTGTGAAAGTTGAGTATAAACAGTTTTTTCAAGAATTTTAGTTAGTAGAGGTAGTTGAGATATAGGTCTGTAATTTGAGAATTCAGAAGAGTCAAGATTAGTTTTTTTTATTATTGGCGTAATTATTGCGTTTTTTAGTAAATTTGGAATAGTTCCTGTTAGAAGTGAGTCATCAATTATATTTTTGTAAGTCAAAGTCAGAGTTGATGCTAGTTTTTTTATTAAGTATAGAGGAATTGGGTCGTGTGGTGAAGAGCATCTAGCAGTGACAATATAATTGTAGATTGCAGTATTAGTAGGTACAGTAAAATGTGTTAGTGTCGAAGTGCATGGTAATATTTGGGGTGCATTATAAAGAGGGTCAAATGTACAAGAGAGTCTATTACAAATGGTGTTAATTTTGTCTTTAAAATATTCTGCAAATTTCTTACATAGTTGATCATCGGGAAAATGTGGGAGCGTAGAATTTTTATTATTTCCTAAGAGGGTCTTAGTTATTGAGTAGAGTCGTTTATAGTCGTGTGAACAATCGTTAATTTTGTTAGTAAAGTAGTCTGTTTTTGTAGATTTCAGTTCATTCCTGTATATATATCTATTTTTTCGTAGGTCAATTAGATTTGAGTGTGATGGTGATTTCGTAAAAAGTCTACATGATTTTCTAAATAAAACTTTAAATTATTTAATTTGGAGTTAAACCATGGAGTTTCGTTATGTATAGTTAAGTAGTTTGTTTTCAGTGGTGCATGTTGATTTAATAGTTGTTTAAGTATAGTGTTTAAGTTGAGTACTGTAATTTGGGTTTTATTTATCATAGAGATAAAATCAGATGAAAATTCATCAATATTTATTTTCCTGATACACCTGTAAGTAAGTAGGGTCTGTCTAGGTGAGGAGTTCAGTATATTAAGTTGAGAGTTTATTGCGTAATGGTCAGTGAGTAATGTAGAGCGTGTTGGTTTATGTATTAGTATATTAGAATGGTTGTATGTAAGTATCAGGTCTAGTATATGTCCGTGGGTATGAGTTGCAAAATTAACGTGTTGAGTTAAATTCAGTTCGTTACAAAGTCGTTTAAAGTCTTGGTGGTGTAGTTTGTCAGAGTCATAGTGGAAGTTGAAATCTCCTAGAATGACTAGGTTGTCATAGTTATGTTCATGTATAAAGTTTGTAAATTCTAAAGCAAAAGTTGTATGGCAGTTATTTGGTGGTCTGTATACTAGTAGGATCGGAATTATATTATTTTTTATTTTCAGTTTAGTAAAAAGAAAGTCGCAGTTTGATGTACAAATCTCGGGCTGAGGAATAATTGTGATGTGATTTTTTACTAACAAAGCTATTCCTCCTCCATTTCTACCATCTGATCTACACTTTTGTATAAACGAGTATCCAAGGCTTTTAAGACCAGCAGGAATGACGGTGTCTACATTTTTTAGCCAAGACTCTGTAATTGCTATACTCGAAAAGCGATATTCCATAATAAAGTTAGTAATAATATCAATGTTAGCAGTTAAAGATCTGGCATTTATTAAAGTAAGAGATAAGTAGTTTATGCTGTTGTTTAGTCATGTATGCTTATTCGTGGAAGTTAATTCATCCGTAGTGGAGGTTAGTTCATCCTTATTATTAATATAGTTTGTAAAAGAAGTTGTCCAATCAGTAAATAATTCATTTGGAACATTTAGTGGTTTTGTTTTCCAGTTAACCTTATTATTATCTATTTTTTGTCTGAGTTCGTATGTGTTTGTCTTTAAGTTCAATGAGCATTTATATCCCTTAATTAGATTAGCTTTTATAGCGTGAAAATATATATGTTTTCGTCGTATTATTTCGGGTGATAGATAGTTATGTAGGAAAAGTCGGTTATAGTCAGTAGTTTTCAGTAATGGGTTGAGTGAGATAAAAGAATCTTTAGCATAGAGAGTAGTAAATGATATAAAACAATAACTATTTTTAAATATAACTTTAGATATCGAAGAGGGGTTTATATTAAAATTAGAAATAAATTTCTTTATATAGTTTAGATTACGATTATCTTTAGCTATATTTTCAATAGTAGCAGTATAGTTGATATCAGTATCGGTAATTAATCTTATGTCGGTATTAGTATGGTTAGTAGTAGGTGTATTGGCAGCTTGTGCATATGAGGTAGTGAGTGTCTTATTCGTTAGTTTTGTTGGTGTTGTAGTATTCCGTTTTTTGATATTGTTAATCTGAGTAGTATGTATGTCTAGTATTTTCAGTATATCATTTAGTTTATTTTCAATGGTTATGTTATTAGACGCAGTAGATGTAGTCGTTATATTATGGTTAGTAGTAGGTATGAGTGTAGTATTATTAGTTGTCATGGGTGTAGTATTAGTAGTTGGTATGGGTGTAGTATTAATAGTTAGTGTGAGTATTAGTAGTTGGTATGGGTGTATTATTAGTAGTACGGCAGGTAGGGCATGTATATTTAAAGGCTATTGATTGCATAAATGCTATTAATAGTTTTGAAGGTGAGTTTTTATTACCCCATTGCATCGATATTTCTTTCGCCGGATAAAGACATCTATATGTGTGTGTGTGTGTTGTTGTTGTTGCTGTTTAAGTATTTATTATAAGCACATCATTAATAATTATAATTCTATAATGTGTATCTAACAATATATATCACATATAGATAAAAATAGCGAATGTATACATTATATATATATAATATTATATATATATATATAATTCGCACGATAATATTATGAATAAACGAATATCAATGTTTGTCGATAAGAAATTTTTTTAATTTCTTTTAAAGATATTAATTGATATATTTTGATTTCTAAGTTGCGGGGTAGTTTATTCCATCTAATTGTTGATGAAGAGCTGAATTTTCTTCTTTCGTATTTGATGCAATGGGTAATAGGTTGGTGTAGTATAGTGGAATTGTTATTACGTAAAAGTCTAGTGTTTGGTTTATGTTTTATTTTGTTTCGTAAATTATAGGGTAAGTTATAAGTAATAGTCTTTTTAAGTATTGTAAGTATTTTGTAGTTGATAGAGTCTTCAGTGTTTAGCCAGTTAAGTTTTTTACGTAAGTCAGTAATGCTAGTTGTATAGTCAGTCTTCTGTAGTCGGTATATATTTCTAATTGAGCGGTTAATTATTTTGTCTAGTTTGTCTATTTTCAGTTTTTCAGTTCCTGTGAATAGTGAGTTGCAGTATTGTAGTCTTGAAAGTATGAGAGTCTGAGTCAGTAGTTTTGTAGTATTTCTATTTAAGTATGGTCGTATTTTTTTAATATTGAATAGCTGTGCAGTCGTAGATTGAGTAAGTAAGCTGTAATGTTTATCTAGATTAAGTTTATTATTGAAGTTGACGCCTAAGTATTTAACAGAATTGGTGGGAATGATTTTGTGTTGATTAATAATAATGTCAGGGAAGTAAGTATTTGGGTCATTAGTTATATTTAATAGTTCAGTTTTATTGTGGTTTAGTAGTAGGTTATTATTTGTTAGCCAGTTTTGTAGTTCATTTAAACAGTCTTGTAGTTGGGTAGAGTTTGTTATCGTTGCGTGTAGTTCTATGTCGTCTGCGTATAAGTTGTAAGTAATAGATGGATAACGTTTCATAATTGTTTGTAATGGAATAAGATATATAGAGAAGAGAATTGGGGAAAGTATTGAACCTTGAGGAACACCGTGATCGATGGTATATGATTTAGAGTAATTATTTCTTATTTTAATGGAATAATTTCTATCTTTAATAAAATTAGAAAACCATTCCATAGTTACATCTTGCATTCCTATGTTTCTAAGTCTTTCTAGCAGTATGTCATGTCTAAGGGTGACGAATGCGGAGGATAAGTCAAGTAGTATTAGCTGTATTGGTTGTCCAGTGTCTAGTGAGTTATATAAGTCGTCAAAAAGAGAGAGTACGGTAGTTTCAGTACTTTGTAGTTTACGGAATGCATTTTGTCGTATGTCCAGCAACATATTTTCAGTTAAGTAGTGTGAAAGTTGAGTATAAACAGTTTTTTCAAGAATTTTAGTTAGTAGAGGTAGTTGAGATATAGGTCTGTAATTTGAGAATTCAGAAGAGTCAAGATTAGTTTTTTTTATTATTGGCGTAATTATTGCGTTTTTTAGTAAATTTGGAATAATTCCTGTTAGAAGTGAGTCATCAATTATATTTTTGTAAGTCAAAGTCAGAGTTGATGCTAGTTTTTTTATTAAGTATAGAGGAATTGGGTCGTGTGGTGAAGAGCATCTAGCAGTGACAATATAATTGTAGATTGCAGTATTAGTAGGTACAGTAAAATGTGTTAGTGTCGAAGTGCATGGTAATATTTGGGGTGCATTATAAAGAGGGTCAAATGTACAAGAGAGTCTATTACAAATGGTGTTAATTTTGTCTTTAAAATATTCTGCAAATTTCTTACATAGTTGATCATCGGGAAAATGTGGGAGCGTAGAATTTTTATTATTTCCTAAGAGGGTCTTAGGTATTGAGTAGAGTCGTTTATAGTCGTGTGAACAATCGTTAATTTTGTTAGTAAAGTAGTCTGTTTTTGTAGATTTCAGTTCATTCCTGTATATATATCTATTTTTTCGTAGGTCATTTAGATTTGAGTGTGATGGTGATTTCGTAAAAAGTCTACATGATTTTCTAAATAAAACTTTTAAATTATTTAATTTGGAGTTAAACCATGGAGTTTCGTTATGTATAGTTAAGTAGTTTGTTTTCAGTGGTGCATGTTGATTTAATAGTTGTTTAAGTATATTGTTTAAGTTGAGTACTGTAATTTGGGTTTTATTTATCATAGAGATAAAATCAGATGAAAATTCATCAATATTTATTTTCCTGATACACCTGTAAGTAAGTAGGGTCTGTCTAGGTGAGGAGTTCAGTATATTAAGTTGAGAGTTTATTGCGTAATGGTCAGTGAGTAATGTAGAGCGTGTTGGTTTATGTATTAGTATATTAGAATGGTTGTATGTAAGTATCAGGTCTAGTATATGTCCGTGGGTATGAGTTGCAAAATTAACGTGTTGAGTTAAATTCAGTTCGTTACAAAGACGTTTAAAGTCTTGGTGGTGTAGTTAGTGGATAGTTTGTAGATAGTGGAAGAATATATAGAGTGTGTGTGTGTGTGTGTGTGTGTGTGTGTGTGTATATGTGTGTGTGTGTGTGTGTGTGTGTGTGTGTGTAATTGTAATTGTAATTGTAATGGTTTATTTAAACACTTAAATATATAAAAACATATCTCAAAAGTGTATAGACAATATACAGATATTCAGCAAAACAGTTGCTATGGATGAGTATAAATATAAATATATATAATAATAAACAAACGAGAACAAGAAACGATAATGAAATAATAAAATAATAATAGTCATAATTTAGATTTATATAGCATTCAGTGCTGCCTACGTAATAACAATAATTTTAGTCGAGTTTTAAAGGTGGCGTGATTATTGATATTCCTTATATTAATTGGAATGGAATTCCAATTAATAGGGGACATGCATTTAAACGATCTACCACCAAATATCTTTTTTTTGTAAGGATGCGTTTTTAGTCGAATGGTTCTAGTAGACCTAAGTGAGTTAAGAGGATTAATAGGATCTAATAGGTTATACAGGTAAATTGGTTGGTGCTTAAGTAATAATTTGTGAGTGAGGCATAGAAGTTTATATAGGCAACGATTTTTAAAAGTTAACCATTTAAGTGAGGACATAAGTGAAGAGACAGAGGTAGTATAATCAGAATAAGATAAATTAAAAGTAAGTCTAGTAGAAGCACGAATAATACGATCAATTTTAGATATCGATATAGAAGGAAGAGAGCAGAGAAGAGAGTTACAGTAGTCGAGACGAGAAAAAATAAGAGAGTTTATTAGAATAGAACACGATTTTTTAGTTATAAATTTTCTAATAGAGCGAATTTTATATATATGTAAATTAGATATTTTACATATATTAGATATATGCCTGTCATAATTAAGATTAGTGTCAAAGATAAAGCCGAGATTTTTAATGAAAGGTTTAGGTTGAATTAAAGAATTATTTACAGACAGAGGAGGAAATGTGGATTGAGAATGAGAAATATTTATGAGTTCAGTCTTAGTTTCATTTAATAGAAGAAAATTTGATAGTAGCCAAAAGTTAATATGTCTAATGCAATTTGAAAGAGATAAATTAGAGTCAGGACTGGAGTTAATAGGTAATTTTATATAAAGCTGAATATCATCAGCATAAATATGATAAGATATGTCAGGAAAGGATTGAATTAGTTTAGATAGTGGAAGAATATATAGAGTAAAAAGTAAAGGACCAAGCACCGATCCCTGTGGTACACCACAAGTAACGGGTATAGGTGAAGATAGCGATTCACCAATTTGTACAGAGGAGGAACGATTTGAAAGATAAGATTTAAGATTTAAACCAAAGTAGGGGAGCATCAGATATACCTAAATAATATAGCCTATTTATAAGTATATCATGGTTAATAGTATCGAAAGCAGATGACAGGTCTAAAAGAACCATCTGTATGCATTGGTTATCATCAAGAGTAGTAAGTAAGTCATTTAGAACAGATGTTAGTGCAGTTTCAGTTGAATGGTGTTTCTTGAAAGCACTCTGATGAGGGTCAAGGATATTATTGACAGAAAGGTAATTAAAAATTTGCTTAGAAACAATTCTTTCGAGAATCTTACTCATAATAGAAAGTTGAGAAATTGGTCTAAAATTAGTTAAGACTGATGTATCAAGATTATTCTTTTTAAGGATAGGTTTTATATGAGATCGTTTAAAAGATGCCGGAAATATACCATATATTAAAGAGTGCGAATAGATAGATAGTAGTTGATTTGAAATAAAATGTGATGATTTTTTAAAAACTGATAATGGGATAGGATCTACAGAGGAAGTAGATTTAACAGAGTTTAATAAGGATAAAATCTCAGTTAAAGAAGTACTGAAAAAACTGGTAAAGGAACACGATAAAGGTAAAGAGAAAACATTTATATCATAATTGGAGAAAAGAGGAGAAACAGTTGCTATATTAAATGCTATAGATCTAAGTGTATTTAAAGTTTTACCATTAAGTTGATTTGAGAACTGTGTACAAAGAATGTGAGCAGGGATATTGGGATATTGGCTTTTCTTACTAGTGCCCATTAGAGATGAAGTTAGTTTAAAAAGATGACGAGGTGACCGGGAAAATTCATTAATTTTATTTTGGTAGAAAATAGATTTTGCCTTGTTCATTGCACTTTTATATATTGATCTATATATCTTAAATGTATCGTGATTCAGTGATGTAGGACACTTTACATATATTCGTTCCTTATTTCGAAGGGTACGTTTTTGAGAGGAAAGAGCGCTATTATACCAAGGAGTATTTGGATGTACTGAAAGATATTTAGTATTTATCGGTGCATGGGTATTTAGTGTCATAATAAGGAAGTTATTAAGAGTATCAATGCAAGGTGGGAAAGGTGGCAAATATATAGATAAATCAGAGAGAAAATTATAATAATTAATGTTAGATAGTTTACGATAGTGAATTTTTGATTTGGAAGTAGGTAATGAAGATGCAATAAGTGATAATTTAATAGTGTAATGATCAGTAATGAGAGAATAAAGAGAAGGTTTAGAAAATAGAACATTATTAAGAATAGGAGTTATGATTAAGTCAAGCGTATTACCACTTATGTGGGTTGGAAAATTTACATTTTGTACTAATGAAAGAGAGTCAAGTAAATCACTAAAAGAAGAATGTGGAGGGAAAGGGTTTCCAAAATGAAAATTAAAATCACCGGCAATAAGAAAATTGGTATTATTTATAGAATGAATAATATCAGTAAAGTCATTGAAAAAAGGTAAAATATTTGTATTGGGAGGTCGGTAAATTAAAAAGAAGGTAAAGTTAATAGAAGAGAGTTTAACACTTAAACGTAAGCATTCAGATAAATATAAAGGCATATGTTTAGATTCAATTATAACAATAGACTTCTTGGTTAATATGCCAACTCCCCCACCACGACGGTTGTCACGAGGAAGAAGGGTTAGACAGTAATTAATATTATTAATACATGAAAAAATATGTGTATCACGCGATGTAATCCAGGTTTCAGTAAGTAGTACAATGTCGGGTTTGTCATCAGTAAGTAAGTCCAGTATAAGGTCAATATTAGCTTTAAGAGATCTAGTATTTAAAAGAAAGATAGTAGGATAGATTGGTGTGTTATGTGATTGTCATTTAGAAGACGTAGATTTGGATTTAGATTTAATAATTTCTTTGTACTCTATGAAGGATTTCTCCCATAGAGCTAGTTCATCCGAAGATGGTGACAACGGTTCACATTTCCAATCAATCTTTGAATCATTACATGGTCTGAGTTCATAACGCGATGTACGATAATTGAAAATACATTTATGACCCGTGACTATACCTGATTTGCATGCATGAAAGAGTACTCTACCATTCATGAATGCAGTATCAGATAATTGTGGTCTAAAGAATAGTTTAGAAAAATTACTATCTTTTAGTTTATTTCGAGAAGATATTATAGCGTCATAGATAAAAGGAGAAGATAATGTAAGAAAAGCGCGGTTAGATTTAAAAGATATAGTAGTAATAGTGTTAGGGTCAAGGTCAAGTTTGGAAAGAATAGATTTTAGAAAAGGCAGATTCCGTTGAGACGTATCAAGATTCTCAATAACAAGTGAAGGAGTAAGAGGAACAGGAATGTGTGCAGATTTATTACGAGAGCTAGTAGATGAAGAAGAATTAGTGAATAGTGAGGCATATGTTTTAGTTGCATTAAAATGTGGGGGATTAGAAATATATGAGGTATTAGAAATAGATGAGGCATGAGAAATATGATTAGAAGAAGTGAGGAGAGATGTAATATTAATAGATTGATTTTTTAGGTCTACTAGACTAGATTCAACCCTTATTATGAGATCCTCCATTGATTTCATGTCCAGTGGGTCAGGTGAGTGACGTGGCATTGCTGACGGAGAGGTAGTGGAGTCAAATGTGTGTGTGTGTGTGTGTGTGTGTGTGTGTGTGTGTGTGTGTGTGTGTGTGTGTGTGTGTGTGTGTGTGTGTGTGTGTGTGTGTGTGTGTGTGTGTGTGTGTGTGTGTGTGTGTGTGTGTGTGTGTGTGTGTGTGTGTGTGTGTGTGTGTGTGTGTGTGTGTGTGTGTGTGTGTGTGTGTGTGTGTGTGTGTGTGTGTGTGTGTGTGTGTGTGTGTGTGTGTGTGTGTGTGTGTGTGTGTGTGTGTGTGTGTGTGTGTGTGTGTGTGTGTGTGTGTGTGTGTGTGATTATTTCGCTTATTCGTCTTCGTCTTCGTCGCCGTCTTCGTACGACCGGCGAGCGAAGCGAGCCAACCCGACATTCTACGAGCGAAGCGAATCTCGCTCGGCACAAATTTTTCGCAATATTCTAACTTAATAATCTCTAGATAATAAATCACCGAAAATATTAGTATATATCCACTAAATTCTTAGTACACGAGTAGTATATATTATTCGCTTATAATTATATACCTCATTTACGTAGTTATATATTTCGAAATATTCTATTCATCGATGAAATGGATCTATTGTTCTCTCGATTCTCTATGGCGGAGATAGGTAGAAAGTCTATATCGCGTATACGGACGACATAAAATACGTTATATACGACATTTTTTCACCAGTTACTAATATTATTCGAACCCTAATAATACTAGATTTCGTTAAATTTAAATTTCGAGTTTATAAAAAAAAATATCCTATCTCCGCCATTAAAAAAAAAATTACGAAATATTTTCGTTAACGTAAAAATTCTACGGGCGATCTTATAGCGCGTATACGGACGTTATAAAATATGTTATATACGCACTTTTTTTGCAAAGTACTTATATTACGCTATATAGATAATATATTAGTAATAATATTACTATATAATTACTATATACTTAGTAAACGAGTAATATTATTATAATGTCACTTTATATAGTATATTTATATATTTATATATTTAAATGATCACTATTCATCGATCGAGGCATTCTATTGTTCTCTCGATTCTCTATGGCCGATATAGGTAGAAAGTCTATATCGCGTATACGGACGACATAAAATACGTTATATACGAAAAAATTTCACCGGTTACTAATATTACTCGAACCCTAACAATACTAGATTTCGTTAAATTTAAATTTCGAGTTTATAAAAAAAAATGTCCTATCTCCGCCGTGTAAAAAAAAATTACGAAATATTTTCGTTAACGTAAAACATCGAGGCGATCTTATAGCGCGTATACGGACGTTATAAAATACGTTATATACGCATTTTTTTTGCCATGTACTAATATTACCCGAACCCTAATAATACTAGATTTCGTTAAAGTTAAATTTCGAGATTATACATTTTTTTTCCTATCTCCGCCGTGTAAAAAAAAATTACGAAATATTTTCGTTAACGTAAAACATCGAGGCGATCTTATAGCGCGTATACGGACATTATAAAATACGTTATATACGCATTTTTGTTGCCACATACTAATATTACCCGAACCCTAATAATACTAGATTTCGTTAAAGTTACATTTCGAGATTATAAATTTTTTTTCCTATCTCCGCCGTGTAAAAAAAATTATACCAATAATAGAGTAAATTTCGTAATTTTTGTTTTAAAACAACTCTAATTATCTATATGAATACGATACAGTCACGGTATACTCAAATTTATTTAGAAATTTTAATTAATTCATTAAAAAATATTTAATTTCTCAGTATTTTTAAATAATATGTTAGATTTTCCAAGTTTTTGGTACCTAAATTGATGACTAATCAAGTAAATTTCGCAATTTTTGATTTTAAACAATTCTAATTATCTTTTCGAATACGATACAGTATATGATGGACTCGCGGACAACTCAAATTTCATAATATATTATATAATATAAGTAATGCTATATTTTCCCTATTTATTGTATGTATTTTATTTATTAAACATTTATTTAAATATTTATATAAAAATATCGTCTGCCTTTTTTAATAATAAAATCACCATGGATACATCACTGAATTAGATTTGACGTCGATCCACTCTATAAATATAGGTTTCTTATTAATTTTGTTTCATTTCAATTTCAAACTAATTAGATTGTGGTAGCAATTTAAACTAAATAAGTTTTATAGAATTTAACAAATATGACCGATAATATACCTGGACCATCTACACGGTAGCGAAATCAAACACACACATACATTGTATATGTTAATTCATAAATATACATATTCAGCTCTACTCGATGGATAGAGGACGAAGAAGACTTTGTAGAAGATACAGATATAATAGAAAGTGAAGACGAAGAACCGACAAGGTAATTCTATAACATATATGCTATAACTTTTATGCATATATATATATTTAATTAATGCTTTATTTTCACTATTTATTGTATTTATTTTAAATATATATATAAAAAAATCGTCTGCTTTTTTTATTATAATATTCATAAATAATAAATCATATATATATATATATATATATATACTTATTATAATTTAATTATATATATTATATTATATATATTATATATAATATAATATATATAATTTTACATATATATATAATAATATCGTCTGCTTTTTTTTATTATACTATTCATAAATAATAAATCATATATATATATACTTATTATAATTTAATTATATATATTATATTATATATATATTATATATAATATAATATATATAATTTTACATATATATATATAATATCGTCTGCTTTTTTTATTATAATATTCATAAATAATAAATCATATATATATATATACTTATTATAATTTAATTATATATATTATATTATATATATTATATATAATATAATATATATAATTTTACATATATATATATAATAATATGTCTGTGTGTCGTATGTGTGTGATCTCCCAATAACTTTCAATATATTATCTTATTATATTATACTATAATATTTAAATTATAATATAATATTATATTATAATACATACTATAGTATACATATATGTATTACATAGTATAATTATATTTATATAATTAAATCTATCTTGTCGATTATATTACAAAATGTAATGTATATATTGTTTATGTGTATTTAGGTGTTTATATGTATATATTCGTGTTGTTTATTTCCGTCGAATGTATTAATATCAATAATATTATTTAATCATTTAACACTCATGTTTTTATATAATATAAATAATTATAATCACATAGAATTCACTTCGAACGACCACGATTGTTATTGTAGGATGTGACGTCATTATGTCATAATTATGTAATATATAATTACGTATACGTTTATATGCTCTAAGAATAGTTATAAAGTATACATTTATTTTATAAATAAATCACGTTTTAATATTCACATTATTTTATAATATATTATTATTAAGTATTTTGATTTTATACAATCTTATTACTAATCATTTTAATTTAATATGTATTATTTTAATTAGTAAAGTATAATTTTCAAATATTTTTAAATGATATCACTTTAATTGGTTTTTATTTTAATTATAATTGTCGATACTATTTTCTATAAGATACAAGTTATTGCTTAACTCGTATGGGTAATAACTTATTACCATATATAAAATGTAATATATTAAACAGCCTGTGTGGATTAGTGGCTAAGGCGTCAGACACACAAGCATTATACTATATATATATATAGTATACTATAGTATAATATTGTCCTATAGGACACGGGTTCGAGCCTCGTCCGGACCATAATTAATTTTATAAAATGGGTCTTAAAATATTATTTAGAAGTGATCTTATAATAATGATAATTGTGTATAAATAAATGATCGGCTCTCGTTAAAACCACGGATGCCTTAACATGAGAGCGGCTTCGAAGGGACATTAGAGCCATATATGGTTTTAAGTGAATAACTTCATCTAAGTTCCCGAATGTGATGAAAGGACTCCACCAAATAAAAATAACAATAACAATATATGTAGGGGCGCTGGAACGATTGTGTATGTATACATATAAAGGGACCAACCAATAACAAAAAAATGTTATTGTAAAAGTGGGGGGGGGGAGGGACCAACACATATGAGGTCCCCCTAGAATTTAAAATGGGGGGGCATATCCCCCCCCCCCCGTCAACCTCCCTTATTGCAACGCTCCTGCATATATGGTAGTTACTTACTACTAATGAGGAGTGATGTACAATGTACAGTAGACCGGTTCGTACTAAATTTTTTTTCGCAATTTTAAAAACCTTCACATCTGTGACAATTATGTATGCTATGATGAATAAGTATTTAACATTTTAGACCTTTATCTTAAATATTGTTATGTCACGAGACCTTTTTATTTTAACATTGAATACATACAAAAGTTAACATGGGGTAGATATAGAAATAAGTTTTATTCAATTTTTATGAAATTGGATGATTTTTTTTAAGCCAACTATGGATATATCCTAGAAACATATATAAAAAGTAGTATTAACAGTACAAAATATTTTTCATAACAATCTAGATGCCCAAATTTTATAAAATAATTTTAGTCAAAAAAAATACCTAAAAATCGTATAATTTAATATAAATAAATTATTACAATTTAATTTAAAAAATTAAAATATATAATTTATAGATAATAATAATACAATTCAAATTAATTATTAAAAATTAAAAATTATTTTTAGAAAAAAAATTAACATCATTTTTAAATTTTTTTGGATTTTTATTTGAAATATGAAATACAAAATAAGTTTACATATTTTTTAATTTTTTTAATTATATTTGTATAAAGGACATTTTATCTAACTTATATCCACAATTCAATACAATCTGATCACTCAAATTTATGTAAAGTATAATTATATATATTAATTTTAAAAAATTAATTATTTTTTTGCATTATTTTGAAATAAATACTTTGTAAAATGGTGTATTTTCTCGAGTTTTAGATGACATTAATATTTGTAATTTGTAGATATAAATATGAAATATAGATATTATATTAATAATAAATATAAATAATGGTATATATTATATTAATTCATTAAATATAATACAAATACATAATTAATATTAAATATTAATTTAAATATTTGTAAACATCAAAGATAATAAGATGGTGTCATTACTATTATACATGGAATATTATAGATGTTATCTTAAAATAATAATTTATATTTCAAACTTTAAATGCTTCGTGACCAAAGGTAACTATTTTTTTATAAAAATTATTAACACATATTATACTAAAATATAGATATGTATTATATTTTATATGAAGGATTAAAAATTGAATCGAACGAACCGGTCTAATGTACAGTATACTGTACGCATATAGCTATAGCGCACTTAGCTATATATAGCTATAGCGCTATAGCGACCAAGGTGCACCACAGTGTGCACACTATAGTGTGTATAGTATGCGCACTATATATAGTATATATAGTGTGTATAATGATATATCATTTCTAAAATCCCTCTCAGATAGTGCCGTGGGCCTGGAGATAATGTTGTCTTTATTCGAGCCCACGGAATATTATTGTAATATGTTTTTAAAATATGTAATGAAGATAAGTATTTTTAAATTTCTATTTGTCCAAACTTTTAAAATGAAAACTTCACAAACAGTAGGACTAGTATGACCTATGACCTAACGATGTATGCGTATTTGTATGTCATCGCCGTAAACAACAATAGCTACATTGTGTTACAGCTACCCTATTGTCATATATGATTGTCATAGCATGTATACACGCATATGTTAAGTGCAACCGTACCTTGGTTAAGGCATTAGGTCATCTATATAATAGAGCCCTTCAACTTACAGGCGATTAAGTAATCACTATATATGTGTAGTAATGTCTTCACTTATAATATATATTTAATAGTATATTCTCTACGCTTTATATTTTTATTGTAACGTATTAATAATGTAGTCTATAATGTAGATTATACATTGTATACGATATACTAGAGTTTTTCTGTATATTATAATTTCTATAACTAAATTCTATTACAAAATATTCAATCAATCAATTATTTTTCATCGTATGAAACGCCGAGTTATATTTTTGTAAACATGAAAATATACGTATTTAATAGCATTTTAATCTCGTGACTTACTAACGTTACGTAACCTAACGTAAAAGCTCTACTCCTGATCTACGGGCTCTTCTTTCTATACGCTATACACTGTACATTGTACACTGTACACTGTGCAATAGGGTAGCCCATTTTTGAAAGTTTTGCTAGATCGCTCACTGTAGGTCATAAATGTCATAATAAACATATTTCTGAAGTTTCACCAACAAATATGTAATATTGATAAAGCAAATGCACTTTACTGAAGACATATTTTCATTTATAATTCAATGTAAATTTCTATAAATAGAAATGTGTACTTATGTATTTGTGTAAGTTCACGTTTTCATAAAAAATAAAATATTTGGCAAATACGTGTATAAATATATCATAATATTAATAAAGTACAAAATTACGTAAACATTTCAAATTAATTTATATTTTATTTTAATTATAATTTATTTTAATAAAGTATAAAACTTTTTTATGAGACTAAAATGGATATTTACTAAATATATTAATAATAATAAAAAATATTTCTATAACAAAAAAAATGTTACGACAAAAATGTTAAGACTACTTCATCGAAAAATGTATTTGTTGTTAAAATGCTCAATAAAAGTAATTTTTTTAATAATGATATGCTATTTTTATATTATTACTTATAATTTTATATTCATATAATGATGATAGACATATATAATATAATTTTTTTTGTATTATACAGTCAACTCCCGATAAGTCGGACTCGCAAGGGACCGGGAAAAATGTCCGACTTAGCGAGATGTCCGACTTATCCGAGATTCAGAATATAATGCAAATAAGACATGAAATGCGCAGCGCGAGTTAAATAGTTACAGAAATGTGGAATTATGCAAAAATCAACAACAAAAAATGTTGTATTCATTAATATTACTTACTAAAATTATATTATTCAGTATTTAAAGTAAACATTTCTGACAATTTATAAAAAGTCCGACTTATCCAGTATAAAAATCATAAAAATGATCTTAATATGTGTCCGACTTATAGAAAAGTCCGACTTATCCAACCGAATTATCCGATTAATGTATCATGAAACTAGATATAAATCCAACCAAACCAAATATATGTGTCCGACTTATCGAAAATTCCGACTTATCCGTAGTCCGACTTACCGAGAGTTGACTATATCAAAAGAGTTGAATGATTAAAAGGAGTTATGTGTATAGTCCTAGCGAGCTAGCACTTTTCTATGAAGGGAACTAAACAAGTTACCAAAGCGGACTACCCTACAGTACACTGTAGGTAGCTACTGTACAGTTTACACTGTGTGCACTGTACAATATACACAGTGTTTGTCACCAATGTTCATCTGATACTTATGTTAACATTATATATTATATATTATACATTATATACCTACCATTCTCCCATGCGTAAATGTTCGCTTACATATATATTGTTGATATTTAGATGGAGTTATTTCATAACTCTATTAACGTATATGAAATATGTACTTAAACCCTAATGTCCCTTCGAAGCCGCTCCCGTAATACGGAATCCGTGTTGTTAATTATAGCCGACCATTGCGTATGCATAATTATATAAGATAACTTCTAGTTATTGCTTAAAACATATGTGTTATTGAATCGCTTCCGACTGCCCGCTTGTCTGACACCTTAGCCCGGTGAGCAACCCATGCATGCCGTCTGACATACCTATAACTGTATACAGTATACTGTAATTATAGTTAGTACAACTATAACTGTAACTATAGTTACTACAACTATAACTTTATACTATAGTTACAACAACTATAACTGTATACTATATAACTGTAGTTAATATATTGACAAGGGCGTGTCCTTGATAGTAATACGCGTGTGTGTGTATGTACACGTAATTAACCATATATAGAGTATATATATAGAGAACTATATTGATAAAATATAGAAATCCAAATTTAAGCCGAATATAAGGTTTTCAAAAGGCAGAAAATAAGCTAAATTCGGCCTTTTTCCTTAAATTAGGGAAAGGTCGAATTTAACTCACAATTTGTTCTAACAGTGTATGCTCTCGACTGATACACGGGTCGTTAATTGAATCAGAACGCGGTGTTTGATTCTACGCACTAGTTGATTATACGTTGTCACGTGATATCCGCCATCTCGATAAGGAAGACACGCCTACTTCCGGGTGTGGGCGTGTCAAGCGACATTCAACGACATTGATATGACATTACGTTAAGCGACATTACACACGGTTTTAACTTCAATATATAGCCATCAATGTATATACACACATATGTTCATGCATACAGGTTAAGCCGTAGAAAATCGCAGGGAATAGCTATATATATATATATATATATATACAATAGCCCAATGATATTATAATGTGGACCGAACTTCAGTGTTAGCCATGTGAGTCACATGATGTCACATGATGTGACTAACACGTACGTCGTACGTTAACCTTACGTTTATACCACGTGGTATATGTTTGTAAACAAATATCGCTACTTATAATAAACATCGAGATCAAAGGATAAGATAATGGGAATAATGTTTGTAAAAGTATAATCGACTTGCTATAGTATAGCTATCTATAGATCTATGAATTATAGATAATATAGCTATTACATTATATTTGTTTCAAATTATAAACGTTTATTCTAAATGTTTACACAAATATATATATATATATATATATATATATATATATATATATTGTCTTCTCGTCTATTTTCCCTCATAAATGTAATAAATTAACGTTTAATAATGTATACATATCATACATATAACAAATGTTGTTTACATAGTTTACACAGATTATATCCTATAGGAGATTATAATCTCCTATAGGATATAATCGTGGTATTTTTTACAGAATATGTAAAATCTGTGTATAAAATTATGTAAACAACATTTGTTATATGTCTTATTTATATAGTATATCTTATTGTTATCAACATAGAGCTAGAGAGAATAATTATCTCTAAATCTATGTTTATCAACTACTGATATTGTTTTATACACCAGTGAATTTATAAGCTAAAGTTAGTGTATATAGATATATGTAAACTAATTCATAATGATATATATATATATATATATATGTCATACTAACATTAATGATGTATCAATTATGTACTATATTTATTTAACTATAAACTTAATTTAATTAAGAGATAATCTAAGAGAGATCGCGAAATTTTAAAACAAATCACTTTTAAATAGAATTTAAATACGGGTAACGCCCATCTAAGTACTAGCCACGCCTACTTTAATGAAAACGACACAAAAACGAAGAGGTCGTACATCAACTTCTATGAATTCTAAGTAACATCTATAGAACCAATTTCTAAGTATTAGGTAATTAGATCGGCTAACTTAATAGGAAAAAAACCTATACATCAGCACCCTGTTTACCTTGATTATATAAAACTATATAACTCTACTATTAAATCAGTTATTAATGCCCTGTTTACCTTGATTTTATAGAATATTACGTATTTTCACAGACAACACAATGAATATATGCACTGTATGTATGATGTACCGACATGCCTGTTTAGTTCAGTGTTGCTAACCCTGGTCGGTATGATCCCTGGGTATATGTGTACTCTTCCGTTAGGGGGCAGCAAGGGCATTGTACTGACGATAATATATTTATATATTACACAAATAATGAGGTATAACTTTAAAAATAAATCATAATTCTTTGAGTTACAAAGTTACAATTATCTGTACAACATAAGGTAAAGGTTAGAAAGTAAATTCTCTAATTCCCTTTCACGAAATATATAATTCAGTGGTAGATATGCACGAATTTAGTTTATATATATATATAATTAATTATAATTAAAAGTAGTATTGCCTATTTAGCTGATAAGTTTGACACATTAAATATATTAAATACATATCTAAAGTGATCTTATATAATTGTGTAAACATAAAGTATCGTGTCTCGTTAAAACCATGGATGCCTTACCATGAGAGCGGATTCGGTGGGATATTATAATATATGGTTATATATGGTCATATATGGTTATAGTGAAAACTTCATCTAAGTTCATGGAAGGGCAAGGACTCCACCAAATATAATAAATAAGGGTATTTCGTTCCCATTTGTGTATTACTTAATATGAAATAAAATATCTCATATTAATATTTAATATTATGATTGAAAAATGAGTATATAATATACATAACAATATATTATAATTATATACTATATGTAATTACAATATATTGTTATAAATAATTGCTCAATCAATATTTTACAAATTGATTATTATTATTCGAGTCATTTAATTGTTATTAAAAAGTATATTTTTTTTGTAAATAGAGATTAAATACTCAAGTACTGTTATTGTGGTGTATAGTTTTGAAAATGTCAATAGGATCTCGTCAGGTATTACAATATTTTATATTAATATAATTTGAAAATAAATGTATTGTATTAACAGAATATTGTTAAAATACATTATTTTATATAATAATTTATCTGTAAAATAAATTAACCTTACATTTGTATGATAAAAATAACGAAAATTAGGTTTTATAATCGAAAATTAATAATGAATATGGATATAATTAAAAAAGTATTCATACTATATTTTTTAGAATTCAATTATATATATACTTTTCGTATATATATTTAATATTTTGAGAGCTATAATAGTTTTGAAATATCATTATCGGCCACAATACCCTTGTCTCCTCTAACTTTGTAATTAATAAACACCAGAATAATTCTTCATATATATTGGCCCACACTGTGGGCCCCACATCCATGAATATGTATACCTATAATATATTCTGATGCCACATAGTACCATAACTAAATATGGCATTAAACATATATATATATATATGCTTACTTAATTTCGAGGATTATCTTGATCGTCTACTCGAGCTTCAGTTTGAGTCAACTTCCGCCATATATCTCTATCGAGCATTCTGGTTATTATCTCTTCCTTCTCTAGGAGACCAGTATCCTTTTTTAACACATAAAATAGTTCAATCGTCGGCGACCTCTGTTAGCTTCGCCTTGTGCGGGTTCCCATAATATGAGCGGGTATGTTGATAGTTCCGGATGCCGTATACAATGACCAGCCATCTCATCCTGAATTTTATTTTAGATGAAACAAGAGGTAGTTTACCATACACATTTTTATTTGTGGAGTGTTCTTGCCAAGATATATGTAAGGCTTTACGAAGCATTCGCGTGTATGTGTCATCCAATGATTTCTGCTGTTGAACAGTCAGTGTCCATGACTCAGATCCATAGGTTAGTACACTTTCTACGGTTGATACAAAGAGTCTTCTTTTGAGGGGTAAGTTTATCTTAGATTTCCATATAACGTGCATGCTATACGGTGCGTTCCATGCTATAGCAGCTTCTATAGAGCCTTTCTCACTTTATTGTCATTTTCTGACGAGTTGATCCAAAAACCAAAGTATTTGAAGTCTTTTTCGACTTGTAATATATATATATATATATTATATAATATATATAATATATATATATATATATATATATGTGTGTGTATTAACATCACTGCGGTAGTATATTGTTATAAAGATAGATGACGTGTATTTTAATGTAACAAAACAAAACAACGAAAATAATTATATAAAAATCATAATTATAAATGAACAAATTATGTAGGTCGATTACACTGGCCGATTAAAATAAAGCATTATATATAATAGGTATAAGCCTATAGACTATATACTGTGTAGCATATAATACAAGAATGAAAGGACCATTAGAAAGTAATGAATAACACATATATATATATATATATATATATATATATATATATATATAAATAAATTAAATAAAATATATTAGGTAGAAGATAAATAACAAATAAATGGGATTATTAGATATACGGAAATGTTCACACATAACAAACTTACTCCTATAGGCTTACTGTATGTAGATGAGTTAATAGCATTCAGGTAATTACTGACGGGTAATGATGAGGAGGATAACCATCTAGAAAGCGAATTCCACTATAGTTGGATTCTTATAGTTATAATTCTTATAAGACGTCACTCTATCTCCACCTTAGTGTAGGTAGGAGGTAGCCATGGCTCTGTACTCTGAAGTTCAACATTTTATCCGAGGTCCATTGCAGTTATTCCTATAGGTCTTAAATGATGTTGTCATATGAATATCCATACACCCATGCAATAGCTTGTCAGGGGCGGATACAGGGGGGCTAGGGGGGCTCTAGCCCCCCCCTCATGATTGTAAAATGTATAATTTTAAAATAGATAATATGGAAAAAAATATGGAAAAAAATCAACTTGCTGGAAATACTTGTAGTGGGATACCCCCTTTAGATATAATCATTCTATATAGAAGACAAAAATGGCATTACATGGTCATAATAAGTATTCTACTGATCCACATTTTAATCTAGGAAATTTCAATGCACTTCTAAAACTATGTATAATCTCTGGAAATGATATATTAAAAGAATACTTATTAATGTGTAGTACAAATTCTAAATACACCTCAAAAACAACACAGAATGAATTGATATTTGAATGTGGTGAATATATTAAAGAAAGAATAATTAGTCTTCAATTATAATTGATGATATAAAAAAAGCTAAATATTTGAGGGTACTAGCTGATGAAACCACATATGTATATAATACTGAACAAATGGATTTAGAAATTAGATATTATAATGGTAGGTGTATCACTGAAAAATTCTTTCATATGAAGTGAAAATCTATACAATTTAACAAATGCTCTCCAGAGTAGAAAACGCATATAAGGCAACTCAAGATATTCAAAGTGTAATTAAAGGGATACACGTTTGTAGAGATAATATTGATGAAGTACAATTATAGTGGAATAAAGAAGCATCACATTTATTATCATATTCACATGAAGGAATTTCTTTACCTGGTTAAATAAAATACACCTACTTCATATGATATCATCTGAAGAATATTTAAAAAAAGTAATATCTATTACATTCTTGGATCATTTGATAATGGAGATTTAAGAAAGATTCAATAAATACATATTGTATATCTATCCTATATATCTCTTGGAGAATTATTAATTCCAAAAGTAATGAATGAAAACAAGGATTCATGAAAAGAAAATATATTAAAGTTTTATGAATTAGTAAAAGATTATTTACTAAAGATACATTTAATAAAAACCGAATTGATTTGCTGGGAAGTTAAACTTAAATGGACGGAGAATAAAGATCTATAGATATAGGTATGCCTAATACGATAACAATTGTTATGATCAGTACTTAAGTACTATCGATAACATGTCAAGGTAAATTTAAATTATTAAATGATTTATAATTTATATATATTATTATATAAACTTTTTCTAATATCTATGAAATGCTTTTATTGATGTATGCTACCCCAGTAACTTTGTGTGAATGTGAACGTTCATTTAACCGATTAAGAATAATAAAGACATATTTACCTTCGAATATGAGTGAAGATCGACTAAATGGACTTTATTTATTATATATACATAAATACATATAGATTGATTGTGATTATATTATTTCCAAATTTGAAATACATAATCCAAGAAAAATTATATTGATTAATATATTGGATTGATAGTTTCTATTCAATAAAATATAAAATATTATTCTATTTAATTTAATATAGTATTTAATTTATATATATATACAAAAATATTATTCAATTGAATATTATCATAGTAAATATGTCTTATTTTAAAAATATACTTTTATTTGAATGTCAGCCCCCCCCCCCTTGAAAAATTCCTGTATCCGCCCCTGCTTGTATATAAGAAACATGTATTGCATTAACCTACAATAAAAGTGTGATTTAA
Source organism: Osedax fenrisi (assembly GCA_964019155.1). NCBI lineage: Eukaryota > Metazoa > Annelida > Polychaeta > Sabellida > Siboglinidae > Osedax > Osedax fenrisi. The sequence goes on along the minus strand of OZ025244.1, from coordinate 48,826,952 downwards.
GTTAACGGTATACCTTAAACTTAAGTATAGTATACCTATAGGCAAGTTCTATAGTAAATAGTCAGCATCGTCACACATATTTAGATAACATGTGTATCTTACGATACTGAAACGTTTACATTATGTTAATTTGTATTATTATTTACTACTTACAATAACTTATGTCATCGTTAGACAATAGTTATACTTTCATTTTTCGACTATATATTTTCTAAATAAGAAACCAATCCGTAGAATAATCTTTTTTGAAGTGTTATTGCATAATCATTAGTAATTAAGCATCTAGATATTATATTAATAACTATATATGCGTTAATGCTTACTATGGTAATGTGCTGCTTAAAACTTAAATATCGCAGAAAATTATGCCAAAATATGTTATGTTATTAATAATTGACAACGAACTAACATTTAATACACAAAGATGATTAGTTAATATAACCAATTCGCATAACAACATATTTAGTACGCACCAGTTCCCATGGGATTGCAATAAGTCATCGAATTGCAAAGAATATGTAAGCCTTCTTGCGGATAGTTAAAATCGTTAAAATCGATTTAAAGCCTGTGGCTAGTTTGGCATCGTCTGCAAGTAAATATGTTATATATAACATGTTATAATATGTGGATTAATAATTATTAGTAAATCATTTTTTAAATTAATTAAAGTAGTGGACTTATCGTAGAACCTTGAGGGATACTAGAAGTAATATATACGAAATTATACATTGAGATATGTTAATAAATTGGAAGTGAACTAATTAGAGTACATGTCCTTGAATACTGCATTAGGATAGTTTATAAAGTATGTTTGAATGATATACTTTATCAATTGATAAACTTTTAGACTTTTAAATCTCTTAGCCATATATATATAACGTATATCGGATATCATAGATGCATATCATTATTTAAAGATGTTAGCTAACAGTATACTAGTATAAAAGGTAAATAAGTATACTTCAGTAGACTTACCAGATAATACACCATATTGATAGTCATTTAATATTCCATTAGAGCATAACTAATAAGTTAGGTACTACTAAAGTAACTTATCATGTAATATTAACGAGATATGATGAATAGGTCTACTAATGGGTCTATAGTTAGTGTAGGCGAAGGTCACCTTTTTTAATTATATGTATAATATATTATCTATATATATATATATATATATATATATATATATGCGTATACAAGTACCAATTGGTTTAGGTATAAGTAACAATTATTTGATGAAATATTAGTAAATATTTTGGATAATGAATAACAAAGTTCATACGAAAGTTTCATTAATATTGATTTAGGTGCTCATGAGTTATTAAATGTATTAGGAAGTAGACAACTAAATGTACGTAGTATATCAATTGGAATAGGGTGGACAGTAAAGGGGGTACTATTTATGAAGGCCTTGAAATAAATGGAATATTAGTATTTTAAAAATTATTAAATACGTAACTAAATTGATAATATAGGTCATTGGCCTTATCAACATCACATAGTATTTGTAAGAATAAGTAGGTGATATAGAACGTCCTACTAACGGTGATATATAATTTAAATTTTATAAAATTATGCTCTGTAGAAATATAAGCCAAATCATGTAATTCAAAACACACACAGAACCACCTATATTGGGTTAATTTTAGCAACTATGCGTTGTTTGTAATGTAAATTCATATAAAACTATACATTTTTTAAATGTAAAATAATATGGTTACATTATTATTACTATGATGAAAACTATGTGTTCATTGCTAATATATAACAAAGCAATAGGATATGTAGGTTTTAAATGTTATACATATATGTGTAGCGAGTAAAAGCTAATTTATATTGCATATGATTTAATAGAGAAATGAAAAATGTGTATATGGTAACCGCGCCGAATCTAAATCCATTTCATTGATTCGATACTACCGCCAGCAGAAACAGGGATTAGTTATTAATTAAGTTGCAAATATATGGAGTATTATATCTTTGTTTTGAACTTTTTATTTAAGCTATTATAAAATAAATAATTATTATCAGAATTTAATATTGAAATACATATATATTTATCCTATAGTATATTGTGAATAGAAAACGTTGTTCTATAATATAAAATAACTGTATGACATAATCTAAAATCCAATTAAAACCGAGGCTATCTTCCTTCAATTTCTACTCCGAAGTAAAACTGTACTTAATTCCACTCCTCATCCTAATCAACATTAATGGATAGCTCATCATGAGTATACTCAACGCATATCGAAAATATTGCTGTTACATTTGACAATACTTTTAATTGTTATAGACAACTGTCCCACATAACTATCAACTACATTTACTACGCCTCATTCGTCATTCAATATAAATATCCACCGCTACTATTATAGCTTCTGCCTATAGGCATATATGTATACATCCTACCTCTATTCGATTACTGCAATTTTATCCTTTACAATACCCACTCATCGTATATTACTAAACTCCAAATTCTTCAAACTTCTATAGCAAGGTGTATGTTCAACATACCAAAATAATCCCATACTCATATATCTCCATTCCTAGCTAAACTTCACTGGCTACCTGTAATCCTTAGAATACTATATAAAACTCTACTACTGGCTCATAAAGTAACCCCCATGACTCTCTTGACTACCTATCATCCCTACTTAAACTTAAATTACCAACTAGTACCACTACATGCTCAACCAATACGTTTCTACTTAAACTTTCTTCTAAACACATCTTACATTCAACCAACACTCGAGCATGGGAAATATCGGTCCCATTCTCGTGGAACACTCTCCCCACATCCATCCGTACTACACCATCAACTCCAAACTTCAAGAAACTATAGTTTTAACACAGTATACTGAAAACCCATATATTTAATCTGAAACATAAACATCAAATATATATGTACGGCCGATTGCTTTATAAGTACAGTTCGCAGTCCGAAAACCGAAAAATGTAAATGTATACATATACAAATTATATAGAATTTAGTAAAAAAATTGGTGCGGTATTAAATATATTAAGGGTGTAAAATATTGTATAAAATATGCATATATATACTAATCATCTTACTAAGATAACAGTTGATTATAACACGTATAATACGTATAGTATCCTATAGGAATAGTTAATCATTGACCGGTGGTATACAATAAAGGAGAGTGACCGATGTTATTGTACACAAGTGGTAACGCGATTAATCCACAGGCGCACCAATGAAAACAATGTAACGTTAGTTATTCGCTGCTCAAGTACAGTACAGCACGTTCTCTATGCGCATACACACGCGTCGCTATGCGCATAGCTGTGCGCGCGTACACCGACCTAGTTTACATCGGCAACAAAGTTACGCAACACCGCCGTGTACGTAAACGGGGCCACCACCATCGGTTACGTAATCGATGACGTCACTGAGCTCCGTGACGTCATCACGCTCTCGCTATAGGTATCACACTACGCGTATAGTATACGGGTATACATTGTATACCCGTATACTAATGCACTATAGTGGGTTTCGCTACACTCGTCGCACCGTTGTTTACATCGGTCACCTAGCGACCGTTTCGAGCGTTAATTACGCCGCGTTCGCCGCCTTGTGGTCGCCACTCCCGCGAGACACGCCCACCTAGAAGTAGTACTAGTTGCCGCCGGTAGTTGTCGCCGCTATAGCGCTAGCCTTTAGACTCTCTAAGAGATAGCGATAGTTATCAGATAGCGATTAGCGATGCCGACTAAAACTAAAGGCAAAATATCTCCCACGAAATCAACTCGCGACTTTCAGGAATCGCCGCGAAATAATGGTTAGTTAAGCTATGCCTTATGTTAAGTTAGATATATATATATATATCATATATATATATATACTGGTATTATATTTATTTTGAATCGTAAAATCTAGAAAGCAATAGATATACTATATCCGACTTCTTAAGTTCTTGTTGTAGCTCTTGGATTTATGAAAAAATGAATATATTAAAAAATAATTACATATTTTTATTATTTATTATTACGGGCCCCTCGTAGTAATACAAAAGCCAAAGGGCTTTGGTATTACCTATAGTTATAACATGTGCGTTGTACATTGTACACGTATGATAGTTCTGGTAGGTTCCATCTGTACCTTATATTTGTATTCAAGTCGTGATTTAATAAATATGCACATATTATTATTATATGCATATATATATATATATATATATATATATATTTAAACTGCATGTGTGGCTCAATGGCTAAGGCATCAGACACACAAGCAGTAGGACACGGGTTCGAACCTCGTCCGGACCATTAATTAATTTTATAAAATGGGTCTTAAAATATTATTTAGAAGTGATCTTATATAATTGTGTGTAAATAAATGATCGGCTCTCGTTAAAACCATGGATGCCTTAACATGAGAGCGGCTTCGAAGGGACATTAGAGCCACATATGGTTATAAGTGAAAACTTCATCTAAGTTCCTGGATGGGATGAAAGGACTCCACCAAATAAAAATAACAATAACAATAACAATATATATATATATATATATATATATATATATACCTATAGGTAATGAAGGTAATACACCTATACATGTAATGCTGAATATAAATAGAATAGTATAGACTATATTTATATAGAACATATAGGTAGAAATATAATAATAATATAACGCACATAATTGAGCAAGATAACTAGTTTGTATTATATAAAAATTAATATAACTTTTCTTCAAAATATTACTATAGTAATGTATCTATAGAGCGATGGATAATTTAGTTAAATAATCAAATAAATGTACAAATGTATACATAATCCTTCATTATTAATAATAGTTTATATATATAAATATTCATAAATTATATTATGAATTATGCATAACAAGTGTGTTATTTATGAAATCATATTTACATAAAAAGATCAACACCGCGGTTTCGAAACACAATCCATGTATTATAATAATCGAACTATATTATACAGCGGTGATAATGTTATCTGGGTATTATAGTAGGTATTATTTTGTATCCATAGTACATCGATAGTTTATATATATATATATATATATATATATATATATATATATATATATATAAATTTAATTATGGATATATTCATGAAATATTGATTCCTATTAATACAAATAAGTGAACGAATCATCTTATTGAAATTCGATTGATACCTCATCAAACGGTAACGAATTCAGTGACGTTACTAAAATAATCATACATAATGCAATGTGTATAAAGCAATGTATGTAATGCTATCGTGTGTATTGATCTGGGGCGCGCTAGAAGTACTAGAATAAATATTGAACTATGCCGCGTGCTATTATAATATCAATATGTATTTATGTGTATGTATATGTGTGAATGTATATAAATATATATATATATATATATATAGGTGTGTGTATATGCGTATGTGTGTGTGTTTATGTGGTGCCTATATTGCAGATTCCTTCATTAATGTAATACCTTATTCGTAGTGTTAAGTTGTTAGCTGAGATTCTCTAATCTACAACATTATATATATATATATTATTCATATAGCATTTTTGTGGTCAAAACCTTGAAACCTGATTATTGTGTTTGTCCATTTATTAGTGTGTGTATGTGTTATAATTACAATAATAACATATGCATATGGACATGTCCTATCCAATACTATAGTATATGTATAGTGTATATATTAATATTTGAAATGAAAGTTGAATTGTTCCAATATTAATTATGTAATCGTATGTAGGTATTCTTATGGTATATCCTATATATAGATATATATATAGGTATACCTATAGGTATATATATATAACGCTATTCTTACGAATTGCAGTATACTGCAATTCGTACTATATATAGTGAAATCACTCCTTAATCTGAAACTATCGAACATTTAATGCACATATGTCCTACATATGTATTATGTAAGTCCACATATATTTCCTATAGGACAATGTCCTAAGGACATGCATATCCTATAAGAATAATGTATCCAACGAAACATACTATGTACTTGACACATATAAACACATGTGTGCACGTAACCTATACACCGCAGTAACTCTACCATATGCAGTATACACTATTACGACAACCACTATGTCAACATAGCGACATGCCTACAGTGTGTGTGTGTGTGACACCGCGTAGTGTGAACACCTATAGCTGTACCTACAACTATAGTTATGTATACATCAGTAATGCATTACGGCCGCGGTCTATTTCTATATTACGGTATCTTTAGGATGCTCTTTGTAGGTGGTGTTAACTTAATGCAGCACCCGGTACGCGTGTATATGTGTGCGGTGTATGTGCGCGCATAGCTGTGTGTATGTGTACGCGCATAGCCGTGCAACGCGTTAGGGGTGTACACTGCGTACTGTGTAATACACTATATACATTATATATATGTTCGAGTTGGTGACAGTTAAGGACATGTCCTTGGTATACCTACTCGTGTTCTTACCTCTTAAACTACGACCTAACTCACCTTTGACCGCGATCTAATTATATTCTATATATATCCGTGTATATAACTAGGGCTTTTCTAGATGGTTACATATAGGTTCTATAGGTTTATAGAACGAAAGGTGAATTCGGGGTACATTCGTATTCTACAATCATTTCGATACCCATTACCGTAGACATTATAATTGGGCAATACAATTCTACTGTGTGTGACGTCATGTGCAGATGACGTAACACTATCGTTACACCTCGTCTGCCTAGTTATCGTTATCTCTGTAATCGTTATATGTAATCTCCAATCTAAATAACTTTCGATCCCATTCGCCTATAGGTAGGGACGCTATAATAGGGGGGACAGGGGGGATATTTCCCCCCACCACTTTAAAATCTAGGGAGTCCTCGTATTTATTGGTCCCCCCGGGCCCCCCCCCCACTTTTACCACAACATTTATTTGTATTGGTTAGTCCCCCCTACATACAACATAGTTCCAGCGCCCCTACCTATATGTGATTATGTTTACGCATGAGTATTATCTTCTAGTAATGTATACGTTTATCTGTCCATCACTATCCTGGAAACCGGGGTCGTTTATCTATACCATATATGGTACAGATATAGAGCTAGCTATAGAGTTCCTATCTAGCTCTATATATACGTTGATTAACAGTGTGTAATATGAATATACAAATATAACTGTGCCCACGGCGTTTGTTATTCGTTACTGTATTTCTCGTGTGGTGAAATGCGAGGCTACAGTGAGGCATGCTCCTTTACAGCAGGCATCTCCACACCAGTGTAAATATAGTATCATTATGTATCAGTATATATATATATATATGTATACTATCAGATGAGAGATAATAGTTAGTTATTTTTTATTTAGCGGTGTATATATATCAAATATAGATATCACATGTATACATATCAAATATAGATATCACATGTATACATATCAAATATAGATATCACATGTATACATATCAAATATAGATATCACATGTATACATATCAAATATAGATATCACATGTATACATATCAAATATAGATATCACATGTATATATATCAAATATAGATATCACATGTATACATATCAAATAAAATACAAACAAAATATCTACTATATATAGTATATACAAAGATTTTGCGAATCAAAGATATAACACTCCCTATAGGCATATATGCATGCATGCATGCCATATATGAATGCAACGTAATTTAGTAATATCCCCAGCCGCTGCTAGCAGTGGTATCGAAATCACTGAAATAGATTTAGGTTCGGCTCTGTTTGCATACAATAATGTTTTCATTGTTCTATTAAATTACATGCAATATAAATTAACTTTTACTTACTAAATATATACTTATAGCTTTTTAAACATAAATATCATATTTGTTTGTTATATATTAGTAATGAACACTTAGTTTTCATCATATAAATATTAATTTGAAGCATATTATTTAACATTTTAAAAGTGTATAGTTAAATACGAATTTACATTATAAACAACGCATAGTTCCTAAAAGTAACCCGCTATAGGTGGCACCAGGGTATTTTGTATATAAATTCGAATTACACGATTTCGCGTAAGTGTTATATCTTTCCTTCGGAAAATCTTTGGTATATATATATTTATATATATATATATATATATATGTATATATTAGATTTCCTCTTATTTGTGTAAGATTTAATCATCGATATAAAGAAAGTTTCTTTATATCGATGGATTTAATATGTAAGTAGTGTATGTATATGATATGTAATACTCGCGTGTAAGATTTAATAATACCAGTGTGCTATATATTAATGCTAATATATATTACACGATCGTAATAAAGGTACTTTTTCTGAGGCTATTTGTATATCTTCACACCGACTAGAGTCGTATTCACAGCGTACTGCAACCCTCAGAGAACAATAGCTAAACAATAGCTAAACAATAGAGAAAACAATAGCCATGACCGCGTTCGCCGATTGACAATGGATTACAGCGGATTGCGCAATCAGTATTTGACGCCAGTGCCGTCACTAGTTACATAAATAAACATTGTTCTTTACGTACTATAGGCGCGATCTCAGTACGCGGACGGCCGGTGTGAAGTGGTGGCAAGGGGCCCCACTTCTACGCTGGTAGCCGGCATTAATATCTCGCTCTCGCTCTCGTAACCTGTATCAATATAGAATACATTCTTTATACGCATTATAATACGATACGCATATAGGCTATACTAGCTATATACTATAGCCTATAGTATAGACTATGGTGTACTTTAACATTATACTGCTTACATATTTTATTATTATAATTATGTTCTACTATATTGTGCGATATATAGTTCTATGTGCATCTCTAGTAGTGATTCACTAGTAGTGATTCACTAGTAGTGAGTCACTACCCATACTATCCGCTACACCATTATAATACAAATCGTTCGTGTTGTGACCATTATTAACTATATAGAATACAAATAATTATAATATTAGTAATATTAATAAAAATAATAAATATTTTTTATATATATATATATATATATATATATAAATTACTTGCAAAAACTTCGTACATATATTTCAATATTATACCATATATCGTAATATACCTCTAGGAAATCTTAACAATTAATTTCTTAAAATAAGCAACAATTTAAACTACCGCATATGCGTACCCAGCTACTGCATGCATTACACGTGTGTACGCCATTGTTCTCTCCTACACACGTGACTGCAGTCTGTATCACGTGTGCGACACGCCCATTGTTCTCCGGTTACGTAACACAGTGGCGCATGCGCGCACAACGATAATTAGCAACGCATGTATTATTCACTATAGGGTAATTAGCATACTGCACTCTGTATTATAGCCAAGTATAGCTATAGCTATAGGGGTATATACTCTACCGTATAGTATATACAGGTTGGTAGATTATGGGATTCGGTAGATGTGTAACTAAAAGTAGTTGTAGAGGTAGATGCATATGTATAGTCAAGTATACTTGATATATATAGCCAGAGGCATACTTATTTTGTATTTTAAATGTATATTATATTATAATAATAATATAACACACACAAACACGTTGGTCTTTTTCGACACTATTATTATGGTAAAGTAATGTACATTGTACTTTGTACAGTGTACAATGTACACTGTACATTGTACACTGTACAATGTACACTGTACTATGTAGAGGAGCTGTAACGATTTTGTATGTAGGGGGACCAACCAATCAAAATACATTTTTGTGAAGGGGAATCAATACATAAGAGGTCCCCCTAGATTTTAAAGTGGGGGCATATCCCTTCGTCCCCCCTGTTGCAGAACCCCTATTACTATGTATACTATGCATTGTACTGTGTATATTGTACACGTGTATCTGGTAACAGTAGCGAATGATTAATTATAATTAACAAGTTATTGTTTTGTTTAAATTTAAATACGATCGTAATATAATCACCCGCAATCCCAGCTGCAGCAGTATACGCAGCTGTATACAATAGAACCATCCTGTATAATAAAACAACCATAATTAGCACGTGACAACAACATTGACGATATTTCACTAAATACACGTATACGGTATATAGTTAGTAAGCGATGAATCACTGCATGCACCGAACCATGCATGTTATCTTGGTGTATGTTATGTATCTCTATAGATGTATGTTATCTTATGATCAAACTAACTTCTCGTATGCCTATGTCCTCGTTACTAGTCCATGGTAGTGGTTGGTAACTATGGATATTGCTAGAGGTGTAACTATAGGTGTATCTAGAGGTAGGGCTAGAGGTAGGGCTATAGGTGTAGATAGAGGTGTAGCTACACCTATAGCCCTACCTCTAGCCCTATATATAGCTAGAGGTGTAACTATTGATAGAGTTAGAGTATATGTATACATAGCGGTAAAGTTAGAGGTATAGGGTGATGCAATGTATTTATTGTTATCTCCGAAGAGAGTGTGTTAGTTTTACTACAAACATCAAGGCATGGTAAAGTACCCATCATGATAGAATTCACCATAATGATAATATATATATATATATAGCTTGGTGTGTATAATAATAAATTAACCTATTGCATAATGTATTACAGATACAATAATAAACGTCGAAGAAGCAGAGAAGCCGCAAGATAATTCTCTGGTTAATTAACAACATACTTTTAGTAGTTTATATATATATATATATTTATATATAGGAACATAATGACTATATTTTATTAAATAAGTCTAGGTTAGATATAGACTATATGTATATATTTATATATATATATAGATATATCTATATTTATATATATATATATGTCTATGTTTAGATAGAAATGTGTATATTTAGATAGATATAGCTTATAGAGCTTATTTAGCTTAGAGATTTAGAAATAACATATCTCTGCAATATTTAATTTATTCCTGCGAAATTACTCTCAATAAAATATCACGGTATCAGCATTCCTTATAGTGTACGTGAAAACATTGTTAACATTGGTTATAATGTATAGGCTAATCCCTCCCCGCGTATACGTACACAATGTAAACATGTATTGTGAATACTCATTCTTATTCGTATGTGAATTCATTATATATAGGTCTATAGGTATTTTGGTATATAGGTATTTATTAAACCTACTATATTTCGTGGGGTTTTCATGCGTATACAATTATAGGTATGATAAGTATATAAGTGTAATAATATATAAACATGTATTATGTTATATTGTATATAATAGTCTATATATATATATATATATATATATATTTGTATTTTATGTTGATTTTAATGTAAGCCCTTTGGTACTTTATTAATATTATAGGTAAATATATCTACCTATAATATTAATAAAGTTACTATAGGTACCTACTAAGTATTATTAGGTCCTACTTCTCTATATATATATTCCCTAGCATTGTTTTTTTTATATAGAGTATACTCTAGTAAGTTACTATTCTATACTACTATAGTAGTATTACTAATATAGTAACATAACTATATCACGGTTAGTTATTATCTTCACCGCAAACATCATAACAGATCAATGGACACACCGACTCCGATAGGTCAGAGATCAAAGTTCAAATAGACCCTGATCCGGTACAATTAACCCCGCTTTCGATACAGCCCAGCGATGGTTAGTTACTAGGGTTAGTAGCGTTAGCATAGCGCTAATATTAGCTATTATAGGCGAATGTGTTCGCTGTTTTTGTAGATCTAACATGTTCAGCTTAAGGTGCTTAACGTGATGGTTCTCTATAGATGTATAGGTATAGGGAAAGTCTCCTATTACCGACCCTCTCCTAATACCGACCCCCCTCGCGTATCTCAGTAACTGTAAGATATATAACAAAAGTATATATACATGAACTGTTCGTAATGTAATGATAAATATGAATAAGTATTTTGTTTAAAAAAATATTCAATCTTACAATTGTTATTTGATAAAATGTAATATTCTCGTTTTACTTTTTAAATATTTGAATAATAACTTTTTTTAAATCATTGTAAATTCTTTATTAATTAAAAGAAAACTTAATACTGAGCATAATATTGTAGATCAATAACATTTTTATAACAATTATAAAAATAATTTAATTTGAATAACTATTAACCAATATATCTTAATTATAGCAACCCATATGATTGTCCTATTACCGACCCACTAAATTACCCTAATACCGACCCCATGTGATTTATAATATTCAATCAAAATAGATCCGTATTTTACTTTAAAATAGGTCGAAAGTTGTTTTTGTATCATTGCTATAGATTTAGGATTCATGGTTCAGTTGATTATATACATACTGATTAATAAATAAATATTAAATAATAATATACACTATTTTAATATAATTACTATAAAGTTTAAATTTAAATTTAATATTACTATTAAAACATAAATTCAATACAAAATAAATTGCATGCATGTTTAATATATAATTAATTATATTTATGTATATCTACTCTTTTATATAGGAGATTATAATACTACAATTATTTATACCACGATTATTTTAGGGGGTCGGTATTAGGTACATGTATCCGATTAACGACCCCCCTGTTTATTTTGTAAATATAATTATATCAAAAATTTAAAATAGCAAAATTATTCTTTGTCATAATATTACCCTAATTACAAAATTTCAAATAAATATATTTAATATTGAATAAGTTATATAATATATACAAATAATCATTTAAGGGTCGGTAATCGGATACTTTCCCCTACTATAGGTATATCCTACACCACAGCTACGTGCTAGTCACATAAGTATACTTATGTGACTACTTACTGAGCACGTAGCTGTGGTGTAGGATATACCTATAAAGTATATATATATATATATACTTTATTAAGCATATGCCATTATTAAGCCTATAGGTATATATATATATATATATATATATATATATCCTACTTATAATCTGATGATAACAACATCTGGTATAGACTATGTGTTATAGGTAAGACCTACCTATATCTACTTCGCCGTCATACGTTAATGGTTATCACTAAATGGTCCGGCAAACAATAATAGCCTCATAATAGCAACATAATAGCATAAATATTAAATATACCTAATAAATATACTAATTAGTATATTAATAGCCTTACATTTTTACATTAATGTGCTATTAATATGCTATTACATTATTATGCTGATATTATTTTGCCATAAAAAATATATTATGTTGCTATTATAATTTATAATGATATTATACTGCTATCATATTGTTATTAACAATATATAACAATATAACAATATATAGCAACATAATAGCAGCATAATAGTATTTTAATAGCAACATAATAGCAGCATAATAGTAAAATGTAAGCATTTTAGGATATTAGTTGTGCTATTATGTTGCTATTGTGAGGCTATTACTGTAAGCTGGGCAAATAGGCAGTATTAGCACATACCAGTATTTCCGGAAAAGATGTCCGGAAATATTTGCAAGAAAGTGATTTTCTAGCAAGTTAGTCCTAACTACAACTGTAATGGTATACCCCTTTACTTGCTTGCTGGAAATATAGTAACTTTAAAGTGGGTATCCCACTACAACTTGCTAGAAAATCACATTCTAGCAAACATTTCCGGACATCTTTTCCGGAAATACTGGTAGTGAGATAGGAGAAAGTAACCGAATACGGATAGTGCCCGAATACGGACACTCTCGGTATCTCAAACCATAAATCCTACAAAAAAATGTTTAGTGAATAAAATATTCATAATTTTATAATTAGTCTAAAAAAGTATTTTTTATTTTTTTATTATTCAAAATATTGCTGATATATCCAATAAACTGATTTTTTTATTACGTTTTTAAATTTATGAAAAAAAATGTCAACTTAAAACCTTCTCAAGATTATAAAAATGTATCGATATAAAATATAACATTATATTATTAAAAAATAAAGCATTCTAAAATTATATATATAATTTCTGTATTTGTTAACAAATATTCATTAAGTTATATAAGCATATATCTAGAGGTCATATACTAAGTTCCTAATACGGACACTCTAGATGTCTTAATACGGACAGTGTCCGTCGGACATATATAGGGTGTCCGTCGGACACCATATAACCAATCAGCGCGCAGCGTATGAACCATTCTGATATTCATAAAAGTCGCGTGCGACGCACGCCGTGCGTTATAATAATAATACAACCAATAAAGATAAATCTAAATTTTGTATTATATTGATACTTAAATTGTATTATTAATTAAAAAATAATAAAAATAAATAAAATAATAACTAATTAAATTACAATATATTTTTCATAAAATTAATTATAAATAACGTAATTGTAATTTGTCTGATTGATTCATCAATAATATATAGTTTATCTAGTGGTATATAGGGTGTCCGTATTATAACACAGGGTGTCCGTATTCGGACATGGGTACCGAATACGGACACTCCCGTTATCTATGGAATTAAAAGATTAAATACAATTTTAAAATTACAATAATATCTATAATCATATAATATTAATATACTGTAATTTTTGAATAAAAATAATGAGTCATAAAAAGTTAAGACCATTTATTGTTAAAGTGTCCGTATTAGGTTACTTTCCCCTATACCTTTAACACAACTTATGGACGACCCAAGAGAGATTTAAATTCTAAGAATAGTGCATATCTCAGATTGTATTATAAATTCAGTTTTTACTAATCGCCAGACCTTCAAAGTTTCATAAAAATAATAAACTCTTTTCTCCGAAATAAAATTCTCCATTTTACCCCATAACAGCGTATGCACTTGCGCAGATGTATTGTTATTGTTATTGTATGGGTTATTGTATTATATTCAAATTTTATATTTTTCATTTTAAATTATTCATCTATATATCAACCTATTAATACTTAGTTTTGAATCTACGAACAATACAGATATTTTCAACATACTTTAATCCATCTTGGTTATAATATCCTAAATACCAACTTATATTAATTTAATATATTTAATATATATAACCATTATACATTTATAAAAGTTAATTATTAAGTTAATAATCCTCGAAATTAAAAATATGAAGTAAACAATGATTACTTGATATATCATATATTATTATAATAATTATATGGAACAAATGTATGGCTTATAAGCCTCATTGGCCACATATACCTCTAATATACATATACACATATACATACATACAGAGCTGGGCAGTATCGCCGATACAGTATCTATTAAGGCAAAAAACCAGTATCGTAGATACACTTGTATTTGTATTTGTATCTATTATAAAAATTATAAAAGTATTTGTAATCGTATCTATTAGTCATAAATAGTATCTACGATACGTATCTACTAAGAAAATTATGTAAACAGATACATTTTATTAAATAATATATCATTTGGACATTATATGTATTTTATATTAATATTTTATATTAGCATATTATAAATTAATTTTAATATATATAAATCATCAATATATTTTTAATCAAATATCTTCTGTAAATATTGAAATCAATTAATTTTTAAAAAGTATGATATATCAATTATAGTGATATTCTCAAAAACCATTATATACATTTATTGAAAACAAAAACATTATTTTGATAATATATTTCACATACTAATTGATTTATAATTCAAAATTATATATTACTTTGAAAGATAAAATCATTTTAATAAATATGATTAATTCTAAATAATAATATATTAATATTTGATTTTTTGTATATTTGATAATTTACTATATTCGTGTTGAACATTCGAAATTAAAGGTCGCTGATTATTTTGAGTTGAAAAATAGTATATTGTAATAATGTATATTTCTCTATAGTATGTAATGGCTCATAGTATAATTTCAGATGAAATAAACGCTGGTATACCAACGTGTGTACAACCAATGTATACACTACAAATTCATCGTGGCTATCAATAAATGTCATTAAATGTCAAAAATGTATTCTATATCATCTATTGAAGAACACGTGTTTAAGGTGTAAATATTTAATATGTCATATTAAAATGGGTATCCCACAACCAGTTTTTCCGGAAATAATGTCCGGAAATGTTTGCTAGAAAGTTATTTTCTAGCAAGTTAACTATAATGTTAGTTACTTAAGTAACTATTGTTACCAGTTACCTAATTCGTTTAAGAACTTCCATCAACTTCTTTATGGAAGTTTTCGGACGTGCTTTTTAATGTATTTATTGATAAAACGGTAAGTTTTGAGATTTAACTTGAGTATTACAGTTGAGTCGATTGACCGGATATGGTGAAGTAGATCATTCCAGATTTTTGGAGCATGGACGGAAAAAGAGTTATGTTGGGCAGATGTTAAATATGATAGAACTGGAGTTTTTAATTTGAATTTTTTTATTTTTTTTGTTCGCAAATAGTTATGTTGGGAGTTAGTAAGTTAGCTAGATAGTCTGGTGTGTTATGGTGAGTAGATACATTTATGGTGAGTGAAATATTATAAATTATACTGGATTTTATTGGCAGCCAATGTAAGTTGGTTCTTAGAGGAGATATATGTTGTCTGGAATGTTTAGCTATGTTGAAAAATATATAAAGCTGATAGCTGTGTTTTGAAGGCGTTGGAGTTTATTTATTAGATTGTGAGGAGGCATATATGTCCCTATAAGGACAGGAATTATAGTAATCAATGTGAGGTAGAATGAGGGATGTAGCGAGAAGTTGTGAGTATTAAAATTAATGAAGGGTCTTATTATTCGTAAGTTGTACAGTAGGTAGTTAATTGACTGTGATAGTGTTTTGGTCTGCATGTGAAATTGTAGTGTTGGGTCGATTAATATACAAAGATTTTTTTACCTTGTTAGAATAAGAAATACTAAAATTGTTAATGGTGATTTGTGGTGGAAGGAATATAGTAGTAGATGTTTTAATATGCAATGATTCAGTTTTAAGACAGTTTAGTGGTAAGGAGTTGTTGGTGAGCCAGTTATGTATACCAGTAATATAGTTGTTAAGTAAATGTATTGCATTGTTAGGGTCTATCAATATACAGTGTAATTGTATGTCAGCTGTATACGAGTGATAGTCGACTATAGATCTATAGTGGGCTATTTGTCAATACTTTTAAATAAGGGAAGTAGATTGATATTGAATAGAAGTGGACCAAGGACAGATCCTTGAGGTACTCCATGAGTAACTTTACGAGGTTTAGAAATTAGTGAATTTATGCTAATTTGGTAAAAAAAAATGACCAGTTAGGTATGAGATGAACCAATCGAATGAAGTACCATATATTCCGATAGAGGATAGTCCATTTATAAGGATATTATGGTCAAGGGTATAGAAGGCAGCTGATAAATTAAGGAGAATGTTGTTACCCCATTACTTTCCGAACATTTTCGGGAAATATAGTAATTTAAAGGGGGTCCTACTACAACTTACTAGAAAATCACCTTATAGCAAACATTTCGGGATATTATTCCGTGTAATGTACCTTGATATGTAGGTTTTACCTACTATATGTACTATAACTAAATTCGACATCAATGAATATATATATATATAAATATATATTATATGATATAATATATATCTATATAATTTATATCTATATATTTATATATATTTTATATAATTATAATGTATTTGTATCTACTAAAATGTATCTACTAAGACAATTCTGTATTTGTAATTGTATCTACTATTATTTTTTTTAAAGTAATTGTAGTATACTATAGTATCTATTATAAGAAAAAAGTGTGTAATTGTAATTGTATCTATTATACATTTTTTGAGTATCGTGCCCAGCTCTGCATACATATATATTATATGCTATTACAAGTGAAGTCTTTTAATAACATGTCATTACGATCGTAATTTATTAATCGAGATCGGATCCGCATGAAAATCGGCACATATAATTTCAATATAATAGTTGTGGTAGGTGGATGGTGATGACCGCGAAAAGTACGAGTGGAACGTCGCTATATATTACCGATATGTAGAGTTATATTATATCTATTGACTTAACATTAAGATGTACATATATTTAACATTGTACTTATACATTATTTTTAAATTATATTTATTAAATATATATACCATCATTTTTATATATGAAATAGTAGTACTTTAGTAAGCAGTTTTCAATAGTAGATATAATCTGAGATTATAGTTAATAGATATGTAATTATATCATCATCATGATAATCATGTATAATTCGCTTCTAACAACCAAGCGTAGCTATCATAGAAATAATTTGTGCCGATGTTCATGTGGCCCGTTTCTTAAATATGTAGGTTTATTGTGTACCCATATTTATAATAAGTTCCCTGTAGATATTCTTAAAATTGACTTAACTAATTTAACTTTACAGAAATTAAAATATCCAAACATGTATTACTCTATAAATATACACATATATATATATACATATATTCACATACGAAGGTGTCCCATTCGCGAGGCCTAAATCAGCGGGTATCAGATCGCGGCAGCCTATCACCGCTGACCGATTGACCACAACAGATAGATCTGACCGGTCCGCAACACCGATAGACGATAGCGGTTAGCCCGGGGTAGGTCATCAGTTAAGTGGGTAACGGGGTAACTAGCTGGTGTTACATAATACATACATTTATTAATATACACATACATGTATATATATATATATATATATATATATATATAAGTTACATAATATTACATATTTATATTTAAAATATGAATATTAATATATATTACCCCGGTTACGAATCCCGCTATACCCTTCGTGACTTCACGACCGCTCTCGCCGCGACTACCTCTTTCAGCTTGGGTGGGCGTGAGATCAGCATCCGAGCAGTCGTTCTCTGACTTCAGCGATGACAGCACGTCCAGTGGCGCCACCAGCGATCGTCACACGGTTATAGACGTCGAACCCGCGGCGGCGGCTGAAGACGATGATGACGTCATCTCGAAGTCGAGGGTCGCCATCCAATCGGCGACGCTCACCAAAGATCAGAAACTCGAACAAGACGGATACGTACCTTATTCGATAGCGAAAAAGCAAGTTAGTAAATATTACTCAAAATATATATATATATATATATATAAGTAACAAATACATATATATATATATATATATACATATATATATATATTTATATATATAATAATTTTACAAATATTAGTGAATTAAAATTGTGTTGATCGAATATTAAGTTATAATATATATTTACTAAATACATTTACGTCATAGATAGAATCGTGTAATGGAGCAATGAAACGAATGAGAGAAAGACACATTTCTATTGTTAAAGATATTGAAATGAATTATAGAAATATAGAAAGGAATTCACAGGTAAATAATAAGATTTTCCTTTAAATTTATTTTAATATATATATATATATTTTTTGTATTACTAGAATCAGTTTGGTTTATTTATCAAAGGTCAGAGAACTCAATATACAGATAAAGTAGAAGCATTTAAAAAGGTTTATAGTATGGAATATATTCATTTATAAACATATACCCACTAATATAAATATATATATATATTTATATACATATATACTTTTTGGTAATAATAATAAAGTAGATTTGATAAATTATTATATTAATAAACATATCATTTTAGATATATTATATTTATATAGGTGATACAAGTACATAGGGAAGAATTAACTCAGAAACAAGAATACTGGGATAATGCCTTAGCTTGTCTGAGTAAAAGAAATAAAGAGTTACTTAAAGAAAAGAAATTACTCTGCCTTCAAAATAAAGATAGAGTCGATAAATTAGTCGTTGAAAAGGTAGATCTTTAAATGTTCAAAACTAATCTATTTGTAATGTTTATCATTTATTTGTTAGCAAGACAAAGAGCTAAAATATCACGAACTTTTAGGAAAGCAAAATGTATCTCAAGGTTTATGTTTTCGTCTATGTATAATATGTCTTCTATGTATAATATATCTTCTATATTTATATGGGTGAAGGGTAATATATCTAAAATAATATAATAAATATCAAATAAATACCTAATAGAAAATAATGAATATCTAGATCAAGAGGAAATAGACGCGCTTTTATTTCAAAATAATGAAAATATCGAAATAATGCGAAGAGAAAAATTGGTTTTTATCTTTCGAAATAACGTAACTGGTGCGTACATTATCGTCTATACAGACAGCGGAAAAAGAATTAGAGAAAACAAGAAGTAAAGTGCAACATTTACAAAGGGAGATTTCACGCCTAAAGAATCAGCCTCTAGATGATGTAGATGGAGGGGATAATGATGACGTCATATCAGGTGACATGTATACTATTATCTAATGTAATGTAGAGTAACCGAGAGTATTTCGTTATGTATTACATCATATGTCATTAATAGATCTATGTGTAACTAATATATTATATTCATAATATATAATGTATGTTATCTAATTAATACACACCTATGATGTAATACATCTATACATCATATATGATGTAATACATCTATAACTATTATAATGAATGCTGTACATGTTGTTCTCGATCATTATTATCTATATTAATAATAATAATAATCAGATTGGTTACTCATAATAAACGAGAGTGAACCCAGGTAGATATAGAAGTTCACGGAACTTATCGAGATATCTACCCGTCAGCAATATTATATTATTATGTGCACCTCATAGAGGGGGTCACACCTATGATAAGTGCCCATACATCAACAACAACATCATCATCATCATCATCATTATCGTAATAAGTTCTGTAACACTACGCAGATGATGAATCTAAAGCATCGGATGAAAACGCTTTACTAGTTCCGGCGGTTAGCGTGTAATTATTAAACCTCGGAATATTCTAGAACATCAGGGTATAGCTAATTTTCCACGCGTTCGTTAGGCCCTACGGATGTGTATAATAAATTATAATCTATAGATTATAGTACATCTCCACGTACCGTCGAAACATTCAATACACGAATATAATCGTATAGAACGCTATAGAACATATAAGTTCTACTGTACTATAGTAGTATCCGTTACTATATTAACATATTATATAATAATAGTATACTGTTGCTATGACAGCGGATACGAGAAGCTATTACCTATACAGGCTGTAGAACACACAGTATAACTGTAGTATTTGTTATGCGTAAAAGCGACGAGGCTGATGTATACATTTATTAAGGTTGAATAAGGAAGCACCGTACAATGTGGTGATGTGCTGCTATATATAGCCACGCACGAGGCGGTCATGCATGACATATATACAAGAATTTACGGGCGTGTGCTAGACACTCTGCGCGCGCCGTTCGTTATATAGCGTAGTGATAATAATAGTACAATAATATATAACAGTATTATACCCTCGTTGCTATGACAGCCGATACCCCTACGAGAGGCTAGCGCCGCTCAAGCGGAACGACTGCACGCCGAGAGGGAGAAGCTGAGGCTCCAGATGGAGACGGCGGAATCGGAACGCGTGACGTACGCGGAAGAGAAGAGGAGACTGACCGACGAGCTAGAGGTCGCCGTCAAGGTTAGTTCAGCGATAGGGACATTGTCGTTAATCTTTAGAATTAATATAATTACGTACTTTTATTTCATATAAATTACGAATTCAAAATATAAACTATATCATAATATCTATTATAACGATATTTTCTAAATATAATGAAATTAATTTAAATAAATTTAAAATAGTAATTATATAATAACGATTTAATGTTAGCGTACAATACATGTATGTATATAATTAATATAAGCGATTATTAATCGGAATTATAATCAGTACATTTTTTGACCTATTTAAATGAGTATACCATATATTTAAACTTGTCAAATACTTCAATCTTAATTTTCATTTAGATCGTTTTAAATGAACTTTATCCAATAATATGAAATAATAGTACCCATAGTTCGCACGTAACGATATCTAACTGTACGTATAACTATCACGTTCACAGGAAAGGGACATAGCCTCAGCACGATACGCTTCAGTAGCTCAGGCAGCTGCGGCTTACGCAGACGTCCAACAGCAGTACGAGGAACTGATGCAGAGGTACACCCTCCTCACGCAAGTGTCGGTCGTCGGCGATAAGCATAAGATAGAGGTCAGCGGTTATAGCTGTAGGTCAGCGACTATAGCTGTAGGTCACGTGCTTAGATAGTCACCTGGTATACGTAGTCACTGACACTCGTCGAGCTGCATTTAGTCATGTGTTTAGATAGCTACGTAGCTATGCATTACATAGTCACATTGTACATAATCATGATGACCAAGTCACATGGTACTTGATCATTTGACACTTGTCATGCGGTAGTTAGTCATGTGACCCTTCACATGTGGTACTTAATCATGTGACACTTGTCATTCGGTACTTATTTAGATTGGGGTAACAGTAGTAGTAGTATTCTGTGATATCTTCACTGGTAATGTAAAGACGATGCAATGTTAAGATTAAGATGTATGAGACGCATACTTTTAAAGTTAATATAAAGTTTATCGTTTAGCTGAATTTAATATTAATCCTGTTTGAGTGATTTTAATTTAAATTAAATGTATTACAATTATTGACAACCTCTAATACATTACTATTAATATTATATACTTTTAAAATACTATCTTAATTAATGCTAAATATAAGACTATCTAATTCATATAAATGTATTACTAATGTTTAAGTTTTAAACATAGCCTATGCTCTTCTTACACCCATGTGAACATAGCATGTTTAATGTATATGTGCACCTGAACAGGAAGGACTACAAGAAGTGGAGAACGACAGAGAAATTATGTTGGAATCAAAACAGGATGCCCAGCGAGATATAGACGTATGGGAGAAAGATTTTAAACGAAGAGAAGGTTAGAATATATTTATCAAAATCACACCATCAAAATGACAAATATATTTATCTATATTTCGAGTATTTGCTTAAATTTAGATACAAATTATGTCATACTTTACTAAATGTTCCAAGTAAAATTTTTCATATAAAATTTAAAGTATAATTATAATATAAAAACTATTTAATAGCCCACTTAATTTAAATATAATTCTATTGAATAATACTATAGCATGACTATAGAACAGTTATGAGTATTATTGTATACGTAACTATCATAGGACGAGAACCTACAGAGTCTGACAGGGGTCCCACTCAAGTAGAAATGTACACTACCAGGGAAGAAGTAAGCACTATGATCGATGGTAGTATCATTAGTCATAATAATAATAATCATAATAATAATCATAATAATAATCATAATAATAATAAATCATTTTATTAAATTTTATATTAATATATATATATATTAATTGTTATATTACACTTGTACACATAAACTTCTTTTATATACATATAAATAGACTATGGGTATCGATAATGTATTGAATTATTACACATACGTTACGTGCCTACCCCTAAACTTAAACTACTACGTAATCGAACAGGACTGGATCGTAAGACCGAGACACTGGAGCAGATACGGGACGGAGATACTCGAGCACTACTAACGCCACCTGTTGTAGTGCCCGCTAAAACTAAACCACTCGAACCCGTCATCGTAGAGGTATGGTCATCGTAGCGGTGTTGCTGCGGCCAGTGTACGGCGGCCAGTGTAGTGATGCGTGCGTCGGTAATATTTGATCTTAAAGTGCGAAATAAATGCAGCTGAAAATGTGCAAATAAAATGAAATGTTATACAAAGTGGTATTCCTATAGTATACGTAAAGTGCGAATGCAGATTAGATGTATGCGGGTTGCATCTACTATGTATACGAGGCTAGCGAGCGTCCCCAATTCACCTCTATTTCACCTCTATTTAACCTCTATTATTATCATACCTTGTCACTGCGCCATTAGTTAGTGCTATCATTGTTATTATTGTTATAACAGTTATTATTATTATTACTATTTAAATACAATCTCTAATAACACTTCCGAGACTATTAATCGTAATTACGGAAGTGTGTCACGACTAAACGCAGCCCGACCTGCCCCTAGGTCAAGGTCAAAGATAAGCAAACCGAGGAGGAGCTCGTAAAATGTCAGGAGAAATGCGAGGAGCTGAAGAAACTGCTCGTCATAGTTAGTCGTCATTGTCGCCGTAGTGATGTAATACCGATGATGTAATACTCGTGATGTAATCCTCTTTAGGCAATACCGATGATGTAATACTCGTTACACAATACTTATGATGTAATACTCGTTACACAATACTTATGATGTAATGCTCGTTACGCGATACCGGTGATGTAATAGGTGGATTCGTAATAGCGAATCATTTATTATTATTATAAAGTTATTTAAATTAATTAAATTAACTTAATCCTAGTAATCCTTAATAACTATTGCATAACCATTTGCCAGTAGTCCATGTATATTATCAGGTATTACTGTATATATATATATATAACTGTAAGTATTATTTATATTATAATGTCAATCCCTTATATGGGAATAATTAATATTTTAGCTGTATAATTTTCCCCTTGTGAGAATTGTAATAGGTAAAAATATATAACAAATAAAATTGAGAAAATCTATACCATTATACTCAGTTGATTTTTGATAATTTAAAATTAAAATACCCGATGAGCATTTAAAATAATGATATAAGCCTTATATTAAATAATTATGAATACATGTGTTACGAACCTATGTATTATATTACATATTCACTTGAAATTATAACCTATTTAGATAAATGATAAGAACGGAGATTTAAATATCGATATCGAAGATTTAGAAGAAGAAATAGATGAATTGAAACTGGAAATAGAAAAACTAAAATCGAAATCATATTCCATCTCAAAAAGTTTGTATCTAACAAATATTTCTATATCTATATATATATATATTGCATAATATTTTTAATAATATATAAATAATGAAATCATGATTAAAACAAATATATTATTAATTTAAATTATAATATACTTCACAATTTTTTCAATTAAATATATATGATAAAAATCATATACTTCCTTTAGATTAGATATGTTTAGTCTATTATATGTATTAATAATATATAGAATAGGTAGTATTGTTTCTATTTATATGTATATCTAATTTATATTATATATATATATATATATATATATATATATTTATATGTAAATTGGTAATAAAATATAATTGTGATGATAAATAAAACAAGTAAGTTATTAATATTAATAGATAATATATATATATATATATATATATATATATATATATACATTTCAATTTACTTCATGTTTAAATATTTACTAACAACAACTACTTTATTTACATATTTATAGATTATTATTCAAATACAAATAATCATCATCTATTTTTTTTTAAATAATATATTGTATTAATATTATATAAATATTATTACCTATTAATTAATACCTACTGTTTATTATTATTATACTATATAACTACATTTATATACAGTTTATGTATATGTTTTTTGTATTATTATTTTTAAATTATATTTAAAAAAGACATAAAAATATTTATTGGAATTCCAAGAATTGTTAAATATCATAAAATTATCACATATAGTGTATTAATCCATTAATCAATTAATACATTTATATATATATATATATAATATATATATGTGTATTGGATATTTCATATTTAACCCCTGTAATACATATATTATTGTATTATTATTATTATACTATGTTATTCAAATACTCTCATTGAACGAAAGTTTAAACCTTCATGGCCTTAAGATTAGTTTTAATTTTTAGAATATTTACCTTACAATATCTGGTCGAGCTTACTCGTCATTTCATGACTCATTCTCTCCAACCATCTCGATATTGCATTGCATTTGATAGTTCTTCTCTTTCGCATCCTGTATCACTTGATAGCTGATCGATATATGTCTTTGCAGGCCTACCTCTTGATCTTTTTCCATGATTTGGATACCAAAGTAATAGATCACTGTCCAATTTGTTCTTGCTTCTCCAGCAGTGTCCGGTGAATCTCATTCTATGCTCTTTTATTGTAGCTGATATCTTGGGTATATCGTTGTAGAATATTTCGTTCGTTAGAATTTGCTTCCAGGATTTATTTAATGCACCTCGTAGCATGCGAGTATATGCTCCATCCAGTTTTTTCTCCAGCGATGATGTTAGTGTCCAGGTGATGGACCCGTATACAAGTACTGGTTCGACAGCGGCTCGAAAGAAATTTCTTTTTAATTTATCAGTAAGATTAGATTTCCAGATGACATTCATATTGTTTAGGGCTGCCCATGCTTTTGTTATTAGTATATTAACGTCAGTTCAGTGGAGCCTATGTAGCTACCTAGTTATTTAAAGTCTTCTACCCTTTTTATATTATGTACTTCTCTGCTTTTTAAGGTGATGCACTATTTTCCGTGTTGGTTCTGATTGAGAGTAATATATTCAGTCTTATCTGTATTGATTTTTAGGCCAATGTAGCTTGATTTCTCTTCAATGTTATGTAACAATGTCATTGCTCGTTTACGCTATCAGTTGTTATGGCTATTTCATCAGCGTAATCAATATCGGTTAGGCAAATTTCAGGGTTACGTCTACTTCTTCTTTGTGAGAGTTTAAAGCCAAGATTTGAGTTTATATCCACTGATTTCTTTAATACGTAGTCGAGGTATACAATACATAGAAAAGGAGCTAATGTATCACCTTGTAGTACCCCTGTCATGATTGTGAAAAAGGACGTGACTCAATCGGGTGATATAAAAATAGATTTTGTATTTTTTGTATAGCATCATGATAGCGTTAATGATTTATTCTGGAATTCAATAATTGATTAGAATATGATTCATCTCTTTGCGATTTATAGAGTCAAAGGCTTTGGAGAAATCTATGAATAATAGTGTTGAATAATATAGTTTTTTGGATTTAACTCCCTTAACTGTTAGAATATGACCTGATGTCGACCTATTCCAAAACCATCCCGTTTTGGTTTATTTTCGATCGATTACTTCATTTACTACTTTCCATGCTAACGCCGATTTTTGTTCCACTAACTGCATTATGAATTTCGTTTATCTTGTTTTAAAGATATAGTGTCTGTTCTTCTTCGTAGGAATTTACAAGTATATTCTGAGCTTCTACAATTGGCTGGTTGTCTTTAGAATATTTAATGTATTATAATTATTAATTATAATAATATAATTTAATTCTATATGTTTGTATATTTAATAAAATATATACCTGATATAAACCCTAGGATATATACTATATATAAATATATATATATATATATATATATATATATATATATATTTATATATATTTAAATACATGCTTTATTTATAAATATACTAAAATTCATAATACAATTGGTGTGACCTTAAAATAGTATATTAAAAACATCTTGTAAGTTTAGAGAAACTCTTATTTTTACTCAGTAATTTACTGAGAGTAAATATATTATACCAACATATATATTAGCAATATTTTGAATTTAATCGAAATAAAGCTTAAATTACTATAATAAACTATATATATCTCTCTATCTATATATATATATATATATAGATAGAGAGTTATATTAATAATATTGAATAATAATATTGAATTATATTATATTATATAAAATTATACATAATATATAAAAATTATAGATAGATAGATAGATAAATCAAAAGTTTATTGAATTACTGGTTATATACTTTATAAAAAAAAGAAAAAAAAATAACATATATAAACAAAATATATAAATGTGATAACAGTAAGACAAAACAACACGATACAAAAAAAACAAGAAATAAACGGAGAAGTAAAATAAAACATTGGATTATACAAACCATTGTATAATCCATTATGAAATAATATATATCATTAAAATTATGATATTTATCAATTCAGGTATAGAATTCGGGATGAATCTTATTATAATAATTATCAATATTTACATAGACTTATTATCAATAGTTTCCTACCATATTCTATAACTCTTCTTTGTACTATTAATATTAGTTGTTATTTATTCTTAATTTATTGTATCTATAATTTAATTTAAGAATAGTTTATATACGCTGAAATTCATCAATCAATATAATAGGATATCATTTAAATAATACGTTTTGGAATTTTATTTCTTAATGATTATACTTTTTTAAATATAATATTCTTTTACTTATATTAATCCTATATATAAATGTATATATAAATATATGTCATGTAGTCTATTTTATATATTATACTATAATAAATATAGTATATAATACATAATATACTTGAGAATATACACGTATGCACTAACATTGACACTGCGTAACTTATTACTCAGCTTCTTACGTGAGTAGTGAAGAAAGTGTGTCTTCTTCAAGTGATGAGTCATCTTCTGAATCATCTTCGGAGGAGGAGGAGGATAGCAGCGAGGTTTGTTTACGCGAGTAGCATCTATTACCCTACTAATAATATATTAGTAGCATCTATTACTCTACTAACAATATATTAGTAGCATCTATTACCCTACTAACAATATATTAGTAGCATCTATTACTCTACTAATAATATATTAGTAGCAGATATTACCCTACTAACAATATATTAGTAGCATCTATTACCCTACTAATAATATATTAGTAGCATCTATTACCCTACTAATAATATATTAGTAGCATCTATTACCCTACTAACAATATATTAGTAGCAGATATTACCCTATGTACGATAGTTTAGGTGCAGTATTAATATAATACTAACGTATAGATTTAATAACACAAACACATTACAACGTAAGTATGCTGTAGATATATTTTTTAAATCAAATATTTGTTTGCAATATATTAACAAATTGAATGGTATAGCGAGACTAAATTCCAGTATTTATACTTTCATTGCTTACAGGAAGAAGTGACAGCGATACTGGCAGCCCCTGTCAGTAAAACTGGTAAAGCTGCAAAGGTTACTAAACCAGCTGTAAAGGCTTCGGCAGCTTCTACTGGAACGAGCAAAGAAGACGCAAAAAAAGTTATATTATATATTGGTGTTCATGTGTATATATATATAGCAAAATTTCAAACACATTATAATTAATGAATAATGTAGGTGTTTTATTTAATAATTATATATTTAATTAATTAAGATAAAGGATTTGAAGAAAGAGAATAACGACTTAAAAAGAAAACTAGCAGGCCTCGATAAAGAATTAACTAGAGCCCAAATAGGTAAACACATTCATAAGTAAACATTTTATAGATTTTTGGTATTATCAATTATATGTTTATGTATTTTATTAAAGTAGATCATATATACCTGATTATATTATTTAATTATATAAAATATTTTCTAGGATTATTAATATTAATATATAAATGCGATATAATTTAAATATAAGCATATACCATTATACATATATATATATATGGATATGCATAGGGTAATTTTTTATAAATTTGTCTTCAAAAATTACCCAGGTTTATCAAGATTAAATCTGATAATAATAATAATACTAAAACTAATAATAATACTTAAATGAATAATTAAAACTAGCGAATATGATAACAATGTAAACAACACATCATGTAACAATAGCTGCCAGCAGTGGGGGTGCGGGGGGTGGTGCCGGTGATGATAAACAACTGATCAAGAGGCACGAGAAGATTCTCAAGGAACTCGAGAAACAGCTGGACACATCGGTCAAGAAGTCAAAGAAACAAGAATCCACGCTGAAAACAAAGGTTTGTTTTATTATTATCAAATATATTCTATATTATTCATAAATTAATTTAAAAATGAATAAGAATAATTAAATTAAAAATTAATATATATATATTAATTAATATAAAAATAATAAAATTCATGATTCTAAAATATAATCATATATTATATCTATATATATATATATATATATATATATATATATATATATAATATGTTATGGGAAATGTATGCCAATGGTATTAATATAAAATATTTTGTAAAATAACATAATTTAAAGAAATATATTAACATCATGTTACCATAAATTATAATTAACTAATATTACTAATATATAATTATTTAAAAATATATTATTTTTAATAATTATTATTAATGTAGGAAGAAAATTTGAAAAATGCTCAAAAACAATCATCCGAATTAGAGAAAGAATTGAAACTCTTAAAATCTCAACTTTCAACATTAGAAGTTTCAGCTAAAGAAGGTTATTAAGTAAAGGCTACATTATAGTGAGGTATATGTATATGTGTGTGTATGCGTATATGTGCATGTCTGTGTGTGCGTGTTTTTAATATTGATTTACTATTAATATTTTAATGTATACTCAAAAGCATAAATAATAATGTTATATACATATATATATATATCATCGATATACAGAAAGTGGATAAGCAATTGAATGTAGTGTATGGCACTTTGCGCTACGAGTGCTGCAGTCAAAACCCACTATTTGGCCCACTACTTTTTATTTATAATAATATTTATTTATCATATATATATTGATAATCACTACCAATTTTAATGTACTATCTATACCAAAAATAAAATTATATATTTAAAAGACATAATATCAACATTCCTCGTAATTTGGTGTATTTAAATTGAAGATATAATACTATTTTATTGATTTTATTGATATTTATAATTTAAATCCATTGATAT
This sequence comes from Osedax fenrisi, assembly GCA_964019155.1. Taxonomy (NCBI): domain Eukaryota; kingdom Metazoa; phylum Annelida; class Polychaeta; order Sabellida; family Siboglinidae; genus Osedax; species Osedax fenrisi. Next base: position 48,796,494 of record OZ025244.1, on the reverse strand, counting down.
AGATAGAAGTCACTTTAATCTATTTCGACGAAAAGCCTACTGTTTTAATATTTGACATATATAATATGACTAATATCCAATCAAAATCACTGATACCATTTTGTTAATTTATCGATAAAAGTGTCATTCACGTGTCTATCTTTTACATGCATTGCGTGCGTCAATTGCTTATCCACTTTCTTTATATCGATGATATATATATATATAAATATTTACTCATGTCAGGTATTGAACTGGCTTCCCAAGTTAAGATTCTTGATCACGATGTGAAATTATTGAAAAAGGATAACAAGGATCTCACTGAAAATTTTAATAGTGAAAGAATTTTAAGAAAAAAATATTATAATATAATAGAAGATATGAAAGTAAGAATTCCGAGTATATCATGAAATTAATGCATTAATTAGTGTATTAATCATAATATATAATGAATAAGACTTTAAATGTTAATTAAATAGTTCTCAATTTTATATTTAGTTTACATTATCATAATTTAAATGGATCATTTTTATTTTTGATATTCATCATTACTATTTCACTCTTTTTAATGCAAATAATATCCTCTATTTTAAGAATAAGATATCCGCATTGACCATATTATATACATATATAGGATATATAAGATATAGCCTACCACAACTAACCTACCACCAGGGTAAGATCAGGGTATACTGTCGGGTGCGGCCGCTCAGTAAGAACGAGCTGAAGCGAGGCAACAAGAACGTCATGAAGAACCCAGACGAGTACACCATCAACGTGGACACTGTGCGCGGCCTCAAGGAGTTCCAGTACGACAACATCTTCATGCCGGCCAGCACGCAGGAACAAGTGTTCTCGGACACCAACGTTAGCTATTGTAAGCCGTAGAGCTAGAGAGAAATAGAGCGGCGGTAATAACATTATAATGTCTTCTTTTTAGATTTATTATTATTTGCGTAACTATTTATTTTTTTTATTTTTTCAACTTGACGCATATAAACGTCCATCGTTTTCTGAGTCAATAAACCTTTCTATTATTATTATTATAATACTCAATGCCTGGCAGCGTAAGCCGATGCGGAAATAAAAACTCAGCCATCTCGCGGTGACCGAATATTAAAATATAATATTCTTTTGATCATAACTTTATTATTATTGATTATATCAAAAAAGTAAAATATGAAACTTATATACTTTTTTATCCTCTTTCCAATGGTATTAGTAATTTTATTCTAGCTAAAAAATCAAATCCGCCATTTTGCGGTGAACAAACTAGATCGACGCTTTCCGCATGTCAGATACCTTATTTACTACTCTATTTCTCTCTAGCTCTATGGATACCTTGTTTACTACTCTATTTCTCTCTAGCTCTATGGATACCTTATTTACTACTCTATTTCTCTCTAGCTCTGTGGATACCTTATTTACTACTCTATTTCTCTCTAGCTCTATGGTATGACCCACGAGGACGTGTGTAATAGTGCGGCGGAGGAGTATAGGCATACCTATAGGTCTGACAAGATGACTGTGTTGTCGACGCTCTTATTGAAATTTAGTTTGTACTACATAACAGCATATATTATGTTTACATATATATATATATATAATACATATATTATATATATATATATTTACAGCAGAGAGGGCTATATCCACTATATCGGTATTTAAATAAACAATTCAATTCGATATCGCCATTTTATTTTATCTCGTATTACCGCGCTATTATTCAAACACTTTTGTTGAGTGCCGTTTAAAAAGTGTACAAACTCAAATAAATAACGACTGGGCGACGACCTATTACAATACCCCTCTCCACCGACGCCCTATTACAATACCCCTCTCCTCGCCGGCGACGTAACTATTACAATACCCCTCCCCAGAACCTGGTACAAAGCGCGGTGGACGGCTACAACGTGTGCATATTCGCGTACGGACAGACCGGTTCGGGCAAGACATATACCATCATAGGCACGTCGGACGGGTCGATGCCGGGCATAGCTCCCAGGGCCTTCGAAAGGATCTTCGAACTGCTCGACGAAAATGAGTTAGGCTTTTGGGCGGTGTTGGTATTAGTGCGTATGTTACACTCATGCACTTAGATATATATATATAAACAGTTAATTACCATTAACTCAGACACTTTACAAATGTTAGTTTAGTTTAGTACTTATGTTAATACATGTAAGAATAATTCTATATCTCAGATATATATAATTTGATATCATAAACATATTTTAAATGGTCCCTTTGAGTCAGAATATGTGGGTTTTTACCGTAATTATATATATATATATATATAGGGGTATATATTAGGGGTAATTAAACTCGATAAGCAACACTACATCTTTAATTACCCTGGCATTGTCAAAATCTGATAATAATAATAATAATAATAATATATACAAACGGTATATATATATATATATGATGTGTATAGAAATAATAATCCTATAAAATAAATCACTAATTTCACATATACTAATATTATGAAATAAAATAAATTATCTAATTTATAAATATATGGATGTATATACATTTACGCGTATGTCTATATGTCGTAAGGACGGAATCCTATGATATGATTGGCCAACACTCAGAGTTGCCTGACACCTATTATCCACGACGACGTTATGTAGCGCTTCACCTCTCCCATTCCAGGACAAAGTACACTTACAGCGTCACCTGTTACATGCTAGAGTTGTACAACGACAAGCTGTTGGATCTGTTCTGTAAACCCGGCACAAGCAACGAGGTGTGTGACGCGATTATTGTCTCGCTGCGTTAAGCTGGGCAATTGCCCATTGTTTAAACACATGCGAATATTTGCATACATCTAATAAGTTTTATCTATAAAAACTGCAACTATTTGTAAAAATATGCTCAACTATTCGCAGGTATGGCTTCACATTTACGCACTATAGTTACATCATAGTTACGGAAGTATTCACTAATATCACTTAAATAGCGCGAAGTTAGCGCAGGTATTCATACTTTAGCGCTATCTATTTTCAACATTACACTCGCTTAATAAATGTTAATATATTACATTTAATAAACATATATATATATATATATATATATATATATATAGTCAAATTCGTTCTGTAGTAAATGAGTGGTTTCATTGTGTGAATGTATAAAACATATAACTTATTTTCAAAGACACACTGTGATATACTAATGGACGATGAAGTAATACCTTATAAACATCGGCCTAGTTAAACTTAACTATTTACAACTGAATTAATTATAGTATATTATAATATAGATAGTATACTGACATATGTGAATGATAAAAATTTTGAATCTCAAAACTAACGGGCTATAAACGTAATTATTGAACTAAGAATGGATATTATGCGTCATTTTATTTAATAATAATAAACATTCACAATAATAACTCACACTCACACACACGCGTGTATTATTTGCAGAACAAGCCGAGTGTAAGTATAACGCAGCGATGCGAGTGTTGTAACGGTATCGCTGTGATACATGTAGTGCTTCTATCAGTAGATTTCTATGCTCGTAATCGATACTATTATGGAATGTGAATTTATATAGGTATTTCTTGACTATATATATTCCTCTCTTCTTCTCTTTGTTGTATTATTATCAGTTCTATTTAAAAGTAAAAATATGTGATTTAATGTTATTAAGTAATATATTACATATTATATATATATAAATAAATTATACATGTATAACATATTATTCTACTCTTTCATTTTATATAAACAGCTACTCTCTCTCCCTCTATTTATCTCTCCCTTTCTATCTACCTATCTCTTTATCTCTCGGTATATAATATATATATATATATATATATATATATATATATTGCTATATCTCTCACTCTCTATCTCAATCTCATTTATATAAAGGGTTTAACTATTTTAAATGAAATATAATTATTTATTAGTTACTAATATATTCAATGTTTATTGAAATTTCTATTATTATAGTCGTAAACTAGTTTAATTATATGCAGAATATATATATATATATATATGGTGTGATTAGTATTTTCTCTATGCTTTTTAAAATGTAATACTATCTGTCATTTATTGTCAATTAATTTACAGATTGTAAATTCTAATTATATGATTATAAATTCTAATCATTATATTACTTTAAATATAGGATAAACTCGACATTAAAAAAGACAAGAAAGGAATGGTGTTTATATCCGGTGCGGAGGTGAAGGTAGCTCAGAACGCTAAAGATCTGTTCGCTCTGTTTGAAGCCGGCTCGTCCAGTAGGCACGTTGCCTGTACAAGTTAGTGATGAGTATGGCTGAGTGTGTGTGTATGCATGAATATGTGCATGTGTGTATGCATACTATGTGTGTATGTGTGTGTGTGTGGGTATGTTCATGCTATGTGTGTGTGTGTGTGACTGTGTATTCATGCATATGTGTATATTGCCAATGTGCGATCGTACGAATAACATCTTATAAACGCAAGAGTTTTCAATCTTAAAAAGGTTTAAATAAATAAAATTATTCATTTTAGCATAGAGATTAAATAAATATTTTATGAAATAGCAATCAATCGTATGCCTCACTATTTACCGGTATATATACATATATATATATATATATATATATATATATATATATATATGTATTCAGCATAATAATACTGATACGATCACCTCTGATCATAATCACAGTGATGAACGAGGAGAGTTCAAGGTCGCACTTGGTGATAGGGATCATTATAGAGACGGTGAACAAGTCTACGGGTCAGACGATGAAAGGAAAGGTAATCAGTGTCGTAACAACAATAGGGTATTGTTACGTACCATAGCGCGGTTATTAGCGTTGTAGATATAGGCTTACTTTCCTGGTTCCTATCTATATAGAGGATTAGCCGGCAATATATTTAATTATACACGACTCCGGACGAATAGTGAAATATACAAGATCACATGTTATATAATCTCCTCATTACATAACAATAGCAATAGTACATAAGTACTATTACATAATACACGAATTAGTTTATGTATGTACTATATACTGCAGTATACAGTACTTTGTAAGATATTAATGTATTAGTATTAATATACAGGTAGGTTACATATCACAAATATATAATATGAACAATGTGTATTATTATTATAGGTAATATTATATTCACATCAATATATATATATATATATGGGTTACTGTCAATAAAATATATTTTATACTCTATCTATTTAATATTATATGTATGACAAATATCATAAACACGTAATATGGTGCACTATATCTTATATTATGTTGTATACTATAGTATAATCGATATACTTGGTATATACTCTATACATACTTCACCTGTACACTTTCATCGTCTCTACCTATTTGTTTATCTATACTCATCATTGCTCTCTCGTACAGTTGAGTTTGGTGGATTTAGCCGGAAGCGAGCGAGTCGGAAAGACCGGAGCCAGCGCTCAACAATTGAAGGTTAACGTTACGGCCTAGAGGTCATCGTACACTACGTATTATCTCTAGGTAGTACGATGTTTAGCGCGAAGATATTGTACTCGGGAGAAACCGATTATATACTAGATCTGTATGTCGTAACTTAAAGATTCGCTAGATTTAACATTTTACATGTACGGTATGGTAAGGTATGCCTATTGTTTAAAATGTGAATTATAAATATTAACTTATGCGAATATATAGGAATCATTATTAGATTATTACACCATTATATAGTTATCTTATCTATTCATTATACTTAGTGTTACGTTTCAATATAATACTTCCCTTTATGTTTTAAATGTATATTTTAATACATAGGACATATCCATTGAATTAGATAGGAATATCAAAATATTGTTTTAAGTTATATTTCTTATGAAATTATTATATTCTGTAATATATTTTAATTATAATTCAGTGATTAAATCACTAGTAATGATTCACTCTACATATCAGCATGTATTCCCTGGCAATATATGCTAACTCCTCAAAATATTAAATAGATAGGCAGATATATATTTTGTCATCGTAAAATATGAATTTACTATACATAATATACGTATACATTATATAGCACGTTCTGCAAATAGAAACATATACCATAATTAAATATATAATCATAAATAGATCTGATGCACAAAATTACCTAATATGGTTATACCTATGAATGAATGAATGAATTTTATTTACCGAATATTGGCTATAATAATCGGAGGGATACCCAGAAGCTATGTTTAGCTTATACTAAGGATACTCTTAAAATGTATTTACATTGTGTAAATGGGAAGTTGGGATGTTGCGTTTTTATAACATACCAACTTACCTGGATTTATATGTATAAGAATACATATGTTACAGATGAATACAGAATAAGTTGGTACGTTACAAAAAATGCTTGCTAACTCGGTACGTTGGTATGTTACAAAAAATGTACCCTTATTTTACTAATGATACCCTTAGATTATAGGCTGATGCGATGTGACTGCAGCGTGTACACTGTAAGGTGTAAAATGTACACCGTACACATTATACACTGTACACATTGTACAATGTATACAGTGTATTGTACACCTTACAATGTATACCGTACATTAACCAACACATCAACAGGAAGCGATGTCTATAAACAAATCCCTGTCCGCCCTCGGTGACGTGATATCCGCCCTGTCCAGTGAACAAGACTTCATACCCTACCGTAACAACAAGCTAACCATGCTTATGCAGGTAGGCAAGCATTACTACTATTGCAGTATGTGTGTGAGTGTGTGTGTGTGTGTGTGTGTGTGTGTGTGTGTGTGTGTATGTGTGTGTGTGTGTGTGTGTGTGTGCGCGCGTGTATATGTGTGTGTGTGTAATTGACTCTATATGCTATTTTTTCAATGATTAAAATTATATGTAAAAACCTAAATCTCATAATAATAAAATAAATCATATATATATATATATATATATAATTTATTTAATTCGCATGGTATAATTAAGGGCCATTATTACATAACATAACACATGTTATCGACGTAACACTCTGTTATGTAACATGAACGGAACATCTCTTGCATGTATGCACTATAGCGTGTGTACCATCACAACTAATGATGTGATTCCTTACTCGTTTGTAGACCTCGTGTATGTTGACCAGTGCACCAACCTTTAGTTGAGAGCTGATGTAGAGTATAATACAAACTAATGTATGTGTGTGTGTGTGAGGGTTATATGTATGTATCATGATAACTAAAAGAAGATTAATGAAAATTAATACATTAATATTAATATATTAAAAATAAAATAAATAAATAAAAAGAAACATGTATCTACCTGTTAGCTGTTATATAATGTTTCCTCTTTAGTAATTTATTTGCTTACAATAATTTTAAATATTTATATTTTAATGGATTTACATTTTTCTTAATATAATATATCATAATTACAATATCGTTTTATATATATATATATATATATATACTATACACTTTACACTACGATTACCCACACACCTACCCACACACCTACTCCCACACCTACCTACCTACCCACCTACCTACCCCCACATATACCTACCTAAACACATGACAGGATTCACTAGGAGGTAACGCCAAGACGTTGATGTTTGTGAACGTATCACCCGCTGATTACAATGCTGATGAAAGTGTCGTCTCCCTGACGTTAGTAGAGCGGGGGGGGGGGGCTTCGTTAGCTAGCCACGCCCACCTGGGGGGTGTGGTCAGCCATGTGGGTGTGGTCAGCCGTAGGGGGTGTGGTCAGTCGGGGGAGCGTGTTAACGGGGAGTCACGCGTGCAACCTCCCGGGTGGCTATACTTGTAACTGACGCGTACATAGTGAACTAAAGATAGTTATGTTTAAATAATACGATTACGATATAGGATATAAATAAATAACGCAATATTAATCGTAATTCGATGAAAAGATACGACTCGCGCAAAACATCCTGTAAGGGCGGGCAAAACGGTATTTTAAAACATATTTATAATGTGTGTGTATATCTATGTGTGTGATAGAGATAGTGTTGACTAGTGATGTAAATGATGCCAGTCAAATCTAGGGTATGGTGCAGTTTCAAACTCAGTTACCTAAAGTCTCAACTAGACTCGGGCTCGTTTTGCTAGAGTCTCGACTCGGGCTCGTTTTTTTTCTGAAAATGAAAGTCACGGCTCAGCATCAAAAATCTCAGCTCGGCATCATTTATATCACTAGTATGTACTTCGTTTTACAAACATGCGTTGAGTATTAATCAATAATATAATATCACTCATATTATATAACTATAAATAATTCAAGTATATGATCTACTTCAATGATTTTCTTAATGTTGAACGCGACTATAAACCTACTCCATATATTGTACCGTACAGTTTGTAAGCGAGTAATATTTATTACTAAACATCATAGTCGGTGATCATACAGTTCGGGCGTGTTAGGTGTGAACGGTATAACTAGTACCCTACATAGTACCCTACATAGTACCCTATAGGGATACGGAATATAGACACAATATGTTAAAACATATTTAAAATTCTATGGCATATGTAAATCAATAATGTTAATACATTTATTTATTTTGTATCATATCTCCTGTTTTATATCATTTTGAATATCTATTTTCTATATTAAATAAATTATATTATTAATATTATTATATTCTGTAATATCGAAAAATGAGTACTGATTTTTATAAACGTTAACCTGTATTACCAATAAATAAGTAGATATATATTCCTATATATATTGAATTGACTGTTTTAAGTATACACAATGGAAATATATATTACAGTGTTGTGTATACTAGTGTTATATAAGTTATAGTTATATAAGTTATATAATTATTTTTCTATTGAATTTATTTTAATTTAACAATATTATTATTTGTTTAAATCTGAATATCTATAATATTTAAATCGCATGACGAAAATCTGAGATCTTTATATATATGAGTCACATAATATGACACACATATATATAACAAGTTTTAATAAATCATTTGTAATCTTGATATCGGTTGTTTAAATGCCGGACCGATAGCGGGCTATGCGTTTCTGTATCGGACTCTACTTAGACATCATCACGTGACTATATCATCATGTGACTATAGTGTGTGTGTATAGCTGATCACATGACCCACTCTCTCCCCGGTATACAGGTACGCGTCTCGTGTTAAACTGATCACCAACGACGCGCAGAAGAACGCAGACAACAAAGAGATCAACAGACTGAAGAATGTTAGTATTGCGTAATGGTGGAGATAACTGTAACAGGCGGGTAATGATATAGATGGGGGTGATATAGGAGGTAATGATATATAGGTATAGTCTATATAGTCTATACTATATAGATAATGAGGATATAATGATATATAGGTATAGATAATGAGTAGATAATGATAGATAATAATATAAAATTAAAAAAGTATTAATAATCCTGAATAACCTTATACCATCATCAGCTAATCGCAAAGATAAAAGCTGGAGATGCTACAGCTGCTAACGAAGAAATTTAAATCTGCTAAGAAATCATATTAAAGAATCATTATTATCAGTGACTTTGTTATCAGTGGTATTGTTACCAGTGGTATTGTTACCAGTGACTCTATTATCAGTGACATTGTTATTATTATCATAAGCGAGGAGAAACGCTACGTTCTCGGTTTGACTTACGCTCGATATCGTGAATAAGTGATAGTTTATTTACGTTACACTATTCACTTGGCTGTATATAGTGTATGCATCGTCATGCACACAACATATTGTACATAATACGAGTAAGTAAAAGCTCGTATATCTCATATATATATATACCGTATATATATATATATACCGTATATATATATATACCGTATATCTCATATATATATACCGTATATATATATACCGTATATATATATATACCGTATATATATACCGTATATATATATATATACCGTATATATATATATATATATATACCGTATATATATATATACCGTATATATATACCGTATATATATATATATACCGTATATATATATATATATATATATATATATATATACTCACCGTAACCCCACTATTGCGATTGTGGCATTTACTATGTTAACTGCGCGCGTGTGTATGTGTGTGCGCGCGAGTGTGTGTGTGTGTGTGTGTACAAAGGCTTGTGTTATTACAATGTGATATCAACGTTATCAGTATTCCACCCTTATCTCACACCCCATTCTCCCCTATTAAGCTATGCCTCGTAAGCCGCATCGTTGTGTGGTCGCGCTAGAGTACCCGTTTAGTTACCCCACCCATCTATACCATCTATTATTATCACCTACCATTGTTATTCGATGCCTACCTACCATCTATTTTGTACAACCTATCCATTGTACTGTATATACATTATACACTGTACAATGTACAGCCTATCCATTGTACATCTATCTCAGAATACTTAACTCTGATTATAACTCGAAATACATTTATATTTTAAATACTCGTTTTACAATTTATTTTCTTACCAATACACTTAACAGGTAATACCTCCTCATTTAACACATCATTTAAACTGTAATATTGCTTATACTTCAGAAACACTAATACATGGGTAGAAATATATATATATATATATATATATATATATATATATATATATATATATACATATATATATATATTTTAGTATATATTTTATACTTATAAAATGAAAAAATTATATTTAACTTAAATAAATATATTCATAGCCTAAACTTATATCTTAAAGGCGATATGATAAACCTATGTTATATACTTGCTGCATATCTTCCAGTTTATATCTTATAGTAAAGATTCGGGTATACCTATATGATATATGGTAGTAGAAAAGTATCGTGTTGCAATTAATACAATAGTTGATATCTTATTCTCAAGTTCTATATTTCAAATATGTTTACATTATGCACCATTGATTATGAGGAATTTTATATTTTTTAAAGATATTAAACTTAAATTAATGCTTTGAGTAATGAAACCAGATACTTTTTAATTGCAGAAACAACTATGGTTTGCAATAATATTTAATAAACGTTTCATAATCTCGAGGCATACTCAGTGCATATAGTCAATGTTGAAATCGTTTATCATGTCGATTCGCAAAGGAAGTAAATATGAGTTTGAGAGATGATACTCATCATTCACTTGTAGTCTAAAGGAATTATCTGTATGAAGAATATTGTCATGATCCAGAAATACCATTCGGCCATCTTTATACTAACCAGTGTGGAGTCCCCACATCGATAACATCTATCATAACCATAATATCCTGAAGAGCTTTTCACAAACTTGATCATTATCCTTGCGGGTGCATCACAAAAATTTTATTTATAAGTTGATTTTGTTGTCATTAAATGTTATAGCATTTTCTTGTAGATCCTTAACATATTATTTAAGAAATAAGATATTATCTGGCTTAGATTTATCGACACCGTATGTTATTGCTATTGGGAATACACTCACAGAATCAATATTATAATAAAGCAAGATAGATCAGGATGATGACTTGCACGATTTAAAAAATGGAATTCCATCTGTAAGTTACAATATTTCCTAGGAAAATCTTTTAGTGGGATATCCTTTTTCGTCATCTGCTAAACAATATACAAATTCTGGAATATCACGATTATTGTATTGATACTCTTGAGCGATTGGTTCATCTATTGGAAATGCTTCCGCTTTGACGTAGTAGAAAGGCTTGAGCGTATCAATGATTCCTTGAGCTATAGTAACAGTGATTAACAATCTCTAGAAGCTACGAGCATATTACAAAGATTAGGGATGAGATGACTGACTAAATGGAAGTAACCGACATTATGAATTGCGACCACTTATGACAATTACCACCAACATCTCCAGGGTAAAGCCCCTGCATACAACACCACCAAGCAGTATACCCAAGGCATGCCGAATTAAGAATTCAGTGCGCCTCTCCCTAATAGGTCCAATAGTTGAGGATCCGAGCTCTATACCATTTAATGCCGCAGAAATGTCCAACGCTATCACAAGGATGAAAGTCAAAGGCGCGCAAGGGAAGGATAAGATTCACCCAAAGTTCATCAAAGTCATGGGCCCAATCGCAGCCAGCTTCATGTTGGGCATTTTCAATGATTCATGGAAAACAGGATCTTGCCCGGCTTCATGGAGGGAGGCTATAATTGTCTCCATATTGAAAAAGGGTAAGCCGGCAAGTCAGATCGACTCCTTCCACCCAGTATCGCTCACATCCTGCGTGGCAAAAACCATGGAGAGAATGGTGGCAAGCCGCCTCTCCTTCATGGCAGAGTCCAATGAGTGGTGGTGCCAGGACCAGGCTGGTTTTCGGACCCTCAGATCCTGCGAGGATCAAGTCCTCCGCCTCTCCCAAGCAGTCAGTGACGGTTTCCAGACTCGACCCGCTAAGCGCTGCGTCCTCGCACTACTGGACTACAGTAAGGCGTATGACACGGTATGGCGGAATCACTTGTTTCAGCTGATGATGGAGAAAGGTGTATCGAGGACTATCGTCCGATGGATCAGAAGATTCCTCTGCGACAGAAAGGCAGCTGTTCGGATCGACGGTGTTATCAGCGCCAGCAGAAAGATGCAACAAGGAGTGCCCCAGGGAGCTGTACTATCAGAGTATTAGATTAGTATTAGAGTGTACTATAGAGTGATGTCCAGGATCCGGATCCTATCCTCCCTGTCATCCAAAGAGTGGGGATGGAGCAGACGATGCATTACGCGGATATACACAGCACTGATTCACAGCACACTGCACTACTGCGGCGCGGCTTGGCAACCGTGGCTCGCGAAGTCGAACGTTGCCATTCTGGAACGAGTACAGAATCGGGCTCTACGTATACTAACAGGTCAACTGGCTGACACACCTCTCGAATGCTTACGCACGGAGGCCGAGCTAACTTCCTTCGATACGCAGATCAGGCGTTGTTGCCTGGGAAAGGTCAGCTAGGCTCCCCGCCGGCAACCCACGCCACAAACTGTTCACCTCGCCTATCGAGCATAAATGGAAAAGGTCGAGCTTCAGTACCCTAGCTCAAGCAGAATGCGCGCGCATCGGCCTGTACCAATTGCCTAGAGGTTTGCTCCAAAGAAAGCGCCACCCTGGAACTGGGACAGAGATCCAACATGGACGGTAAATACGCGACTAAATGGCGGCAGCGATAAGTCCTGTGACCAGAGAACCCTGCTCACGGACACAGTGGACACCATCGCGGCAGCCGGAGAAGTGGAGATCACCATCTATACGGATGGATCGGCGGAAAGTGGACATAAAAATGGAGGCAGCGCAGCAGTAGTAACATCAGGTCCAGCCACTGACCCAGTCAAAATCACCTCCATCACACGCAAGGGAATACGTCTCACGTCGTCCTATGAGACGGATGTGACAGCGATGCTACTGGCAGTTGGCTGGATCAAGAACCGCGAGAACCAAGGCCCCTTCATTATCTGCACCGACAGCCAGTCAACCCTGACAGCACTACAGTCGCCTGGATTGAGCGATGGTTCAGACCTAGCAGAGACCCGCCGAATCCTGAACTCGCTGAATACACGTGTTTCGCTACAATTGGTCCCGGGCCATATAGGGCTCATCGGAAATGAGTGGGCGGATGTCGAAGCCGGAGAAGTGGCAGCTTCAGACGAAGAGCCAGCGGCAACGGATGGTTGTATAACCTTCCAGACAGCCAAAGCCTTCACGAAGAGAGAAACGATGGACCCAGCCATAAGCCACGAGAGAACCAAAGCGGTCTTTAACGGCAAGCGAGCCCCAGTCTCCCTCTCTAGAAAGGATTCGGTACTACTAGCTCAGCTCCGCAGTGGCCACTGCCACAAGCTGGCAGCATACCGAAACATAGTCGATGCTGACTCCTCCGCGACCTGTCCACACTGCCAAGGAGCCCCAGAGACGCTAGAGCACTGGCTCCAAGAGTGCCCGGCCACAGCTCGAAGACGAATCCGTGATTTTGGGGGAGCGGCGCTCCTACTGTCAGCCCTGATTGAACAACCAGAGGCTGTAATAGCGTTTTCGCATGGACTCCTGCCCATGTGAACGCTACGCCGCGAACAACAACAACAACACCACCAAGCTTCCGAATTTAGATATGGATCAAAACGAAATCCAAAATGACAGTATATCTCAAAACCCGAAATGAAGGAATATACCCGACAACAAATACATGAAGGCTAACAACAAATTATTAAAATGCAGACTAATATTAAATATATCCGTTATGAACGTTAGAACAATCCGTTTATAATCAAAAAAATAAGAACTCGCAAATAACATGAGAATGAACAACATTAACATACTTGGCAGTCGATCATAAGATGAATTTTCCGACTGTGATCTTATACGTATACAATTCTCTTATACTTGATAAATCCATATATATATATGGATTTATCAAGTATAAGAGAATTGTATACGTATAAGATTACAGCATCTACATATATGTCATATAAATACATATATCTATAGATAGCAAAGCGAATAGGGATATCGAGATACATCTATCTCGAGTTGCTACGATAGAAATGTATAACGATCAATGCACGCGATAACATCAAATGAAATTAGAATGTATTTTACAGCGGCCCGTCCAGCTAACAGTAATAGCCTAATAATAGCAATATAATAGCATAACTAATAGCCTCGAATGTTTACATTGTGCTATTATTCTGTTATTATATTGCCATTAAAAGTATAGTATACTATTATTATAATGCTATTTATTTTTTAAATCTATTATGCTGGTATTATGTCTCTATTATATTAATATCAACATAATAGCAGCATAATAGCATTACATATTAATAGCAGCATAATAGACTTTTAATGGAAACATAATATATTATGCTATAGCAATATAATATCACAATGTAAACATTTGAAGCTATCAGTTATGCTATTCTGCTGCTCATATTATAATATAGGCTGTTACTGTTAGCCGGGCCCGTATTTGCTGTAAATGTAGGTTATCGCGTATACGCGTGAATGTTACGTAGGTATGCGTTGATCTATAGGTGTATGAAGGTATGCGTTGATCTATAGGTGTATGAAGGTATGCGTTGATCTATAGGTGTATGAAGGTATGCGTTGATCTATAGATGTATGAAGGTATGCGTTGATCTATAGATGTATGTAGGTATGCGTTGATCTATAGGTGTATGCGTATTCGTTGCTAATTCAAATATTCGATATACGAAACAGTGTTCCTATTCAAAGTAGAATATAAAGTTCGCATTTCATTTATTTTATACGAAATGTACGCACCGCTGAGCGACTCTCGGTGAGCGGGTATGACGTGACCAATAACTAACGACATATTCCATATTTTATACAACACTAATATATTATTAATCATTATTATAATGCACATTCGAAATACAATCGTTATTACGGAGGCTTAGGTAGGCTTTAGATTAGGCTTATAAGTTCCTCCACCTATAGGTAACTGTGCCATATACACTATCGGGTGATGCGTTGTACCCTGCAGGGTTGTTTGTTTAGGTCACGTGAGGGGGTACCCCACCTGCGGCGCTGATACTGTAATTGAAACATTATATTAATAAGACAGTATATATATAAATATATATATATATATAAATATATATATATATATATATATATATATATATATATATATATATATATATATATACAGTCAACTCCTGATAAGTCGGACTCGCAAGGGATCGGGAAAAGTGTCCGATTTAGCGATATGTCCGACTTATCCGATATTAAGAATATCATGCAAATAAGACATGAAATGCGCAGCGCGAGTTAAATGGTTACAGAGATATGGAATTATGCAACACTCAGCAACATAAAATGTTGTATTTAATTATATTACTTACTAAAATTATAATATTCATTATTTATATTAAATATTTATGACAATTTATAAAAAGTCCGACTTATCCAGTATAAAAATCTTAAAAATGACTATAATATGTGTCCGACTTATAGAAAAGTCCGACTTATCCAATCCAACTTATCCGACTTATCCGATTAATTTAACATGTAACTAGATACAAATCCAACCAAACCAACTAAATGTGTCCGACTTACTCTATAGAGTTCACTATGTATATGTATATATTATTATATGTATCACTTTAAATGAGGACATTATAATATTATTATAACCTCGTCAAGAATTCCATATATGGATCTGGTTATAATTCATAATTAAAAATGTGAATTATAAAAATATCGAGTCGTAATAATAACTATAACTAGGTTACTTTTTTCCCGAATCAAGGGCTAACGCTCCTTGTAGAATGGTTACTTTTTTACTAAAGCAACATTACTGTAAAAACTTTATTACAAAATAACTAAACTTTATTACTAAAAGAAATAAACTTTATTACTAAAATAACTAAATTGTATTACTAAAAAGTAACTACTAAACTTAATTACTAAAAATTATTAATTATATATTATATAATAAGAAGAAGAAGAAATTTTATTTAGACATCGTTTAAACAATTAAGTTAACAATAATGTATAATGAAATAATAAGAAAGTTATAGTGTAAATACATATGTTTTTAAATTCTTTT